>VXBA01000208.1:529-104070 GCA_013399895.1 Serilophus lunatus
GGGGGTCGGTCTCTTCTCTCAGGCTCCCACTGACAGGACGAGAGGACACAGTCTTAGGCTGTGTCAATGGAGGTTTAGATTGGATATTAGGAAAAATTTTTTCACAGAGTGATTTCCCAGTGGAATGGGCTTCCCAGGGAGGTGGTGGAGTCACCGTCTCTGGATGTGTTTAAGGAAAGGCTGGATGGTGTACTTAGTGACATGATTTAGATGGTTTAGATGGTGTAGATAGTTTAGATGATGGATTGGTGTTGGATAGGTTGTTAAATTAGGTAAAAGGTTGGACTTGATGATCTCTATGGTTTCGTGTAATTTGCAGTATAATGAGACTTTGGAGATCATTGGGTTGCAAGCATTTTACATTACTGAAACAGAGGCATCTAGTGCCTTTTGAAATATTTACATAGACCAAGCAGATATGACAGGGACCTAGGGGAGAGCTGTTTCCACTTGGTCTGGCAAGTGAAAGCAGGTTGTATCCCAAGGACATCATGAATAGCATTGTTCTGCTGTCCTCTGTGAAGTTGTACAGAAAGTTGAAATGACACAACCAAGAACTTTAAATAGCTAATACATGACAAACTTCCAGTCATTGCTGCTGGAGCTGAGCTTCATTTGGTGACATAGAAGGATGAAAGTTGCAAAACCAAAAAGTCTTCCCTTGGGTTTGAGTATTCCCTTAACAGCCATAACTGAAGTCTACCTATAGTTTGCTGGGAAAAAAATAAAAAAAGGGACATGAAGATAAGCTGGTTTTGTTTGGTTGGTTTTTTTCTTTGTTTTTGGAGGTTGTTTGTTTTGGGGGAAAAAGTATGGAGAGAAAAAGTATTCAGGAGAGGAGGAAAGACTGGAGCTTGCTGACATTATAAAATGCTAAAATGTTCCCTTTTGTCTGTTATTTGTGGATCTGTAGACATCTGAAATTGACGAGTTTACAAATGAGATGAGAACTGTGCTCAATTTCTTTGCTTAAAAGTCCTGAAAATATAGGAATGGCAGATGTTTCTTTTCTTGAGCCATTTTGAGAGTTGAAATTCAAATCATCAGTCCAGGAAAACTGGCTTTGTGTCAAGTTCTGCAAGGGAGTATAACTAAGTAGCTAATTTGCTAAGAAAATTTTTTTTATTATCTGTTTCATTCTAGCTAAGTGTAAATCATAAGTTTTAGCAACTTGATTATTTTCAAAGTTGTTAGTGGACTGCAAAAATATTAAGGTTAACTGGAATATAGCAGTGATTTCATCTAGTTGTCTTTGCACACTAAAAAGCACTTCAGTTAATTCAATAGTTATATCTAAAGGGTGAAGACAAGAATAGTAATAGAGCCAGGGAGCTATTTTGACATTCTGAAAAGAGAAGAAAATATGAGAGGAATGCAAGATAAGTGTCCTGCAGTTGGCATCACCTCCCTATTTCTGTATTTGGTGGGATGTGAAACATGAAGACATTATTGATCCAGCACTCATGTCTGCCACATGAGTTGTATGTACATATACTTAGGAAGAAGTGTGGTCTCTGCTCCATAGGGATAAATCTCCCTTGGCCTTTCTTGTTGAGACTAGGTTAGCATAGGTGTGGAAAGGGGTTTCTGTTGTGGAGACAGGAGATTCAGACTGAAAGTTGTCATTGTGAAACAGCCATCCTATTTGCATAGGCATTCTTGTGTTTCAGCTTGAAACTGTTATTGGAATTCAGCTCAAATTGGGATTTGAACTAAAGCAATGTAGAGCAGGAAATCTGCACTGATTAGAAAATGTTACCAGTTTAAGCATCACAACTAAACAGAAAATGTAATTTAACAAGGAATGAATCATGAGATGAAATAATTATGATCATTTTTACTTTTTGAAGAATCTTAGCTATGAATTAGGAAAATTTTGAATAGAGAATTTTGCTATCTGTGCTAGTTTCACCACTCACCTGTTCACAGGACTGCCTGTGTTTTGGGAGACACTGTATTTTGGGTAGGAGAAGTGACTGCATTCCCTGAAACAAGATTGAAACATGAACAGAGTTAAGTAAACAGTAAGAATTTAATTAAATTTCTGTCTTACACATGTGCTTTACAGGGTAAAATATGAACTCAATTTAGCGATACCTATGCAATTAGCCTAAGGTGGTGGCTAGCTCAGCAAATGAAACTTAGTAAGCAGAGTCTGAGGTGACTTTGTGGGAAAAAGAACTACGTTTTTTCATGAGAAATGCACTTCTGTAAGAGAATGGAGTGTCCAAGAGCTGACTTGGCCTTTGTATTTTTTTGGACATGTCTGTAGCCTCCAGAAATGGTGCATTTCCAAATATGGCAGTCGTCTCCCTCCTAGGCTGCTCATCTGGCAGTTTGCATCGTTCCTGTGCAAGTTCCAAGCAGTAGTGCCAGGAAAGTAGCTGGACATGGAAGAACAGGGCAAAATGCAACAAGTCTGTAGCTACGATCGGACGGATATCTTGCAGGCTGCATTGCAGACCAGACTTTGTTCCATCTGCTGCAGAAAATTTTAGCAGCCTTCTCAGCTCTGTCACTAACAGGGCTTAAGGCTCCTGGGGTTCAGTACGTGGGTCATGGACATTAGAGGTCTGGATTGGGATGCCCATTCATTAACGGAAGTTTTTTTTGAACTATACCTTAATGTGATAGCAAATAAATTGCTGTCGTTTAGACAACAGTCTGCATGTAACAGATCTGTATGTGTAGTGTTGAAGGAGCATAATCTTTTTATAGTTTAATACTGATTTGCTAGGATGATTCACTGAGTTTATCAGTTGCAGACAGTCTGGGAGAATGAAATGGAACGGAAATGCTTGTCAAAAAATGAAGCAATTTGTATCATTAAAATGAGCTTCTGCTTCTGGGTGGACTGATATTTTGTGGGAGGAGTAAGATAAAATTAATGTCTTCAAATGTTACGTGAGAGGCTGGCCTGTGGTGCAAGGAAGCTTGGCTATTTGAAAGCAACGTACCCTGCAAATAGGTGAGGTATCTGGTGCAGTGTACCTGGCCAAAATCTTTCGTTTAGCCTGTAACTGGCTCACAGACAAGGGATAAAGAGCCTGCCCTTTCCTCCACCACTCCCCTCCTCTTCTCCGCTCCCAGATTATGCTTCCTCACCAGCACTGTTCCTTCTCTGTTTTGGCACTTGGAGGACAGCAGTAATTGTTCCAGGGTCCGTGCAGTTTCTGGGGAAGGCAATGTTTCAAAGAGGATGTCTGGGAGATATGACAAAGTTATTTCTCTCCATTTGTCTCATTATCTCTAGTCATGTGTAGTGGGAAATTATTAACTGGATTATTCGTGTCAGAAGACTGATTTAAAACCATAGAAGTTTACAAATAAGCAATAATTTGCATGGTTTCAGTTTAATTGCCTTGTGACGATTCCTGTACTTGCTGTAACCATCTTCTTCTCTCCAAGTGTCTCATTACTTAAGTGCCCCTTTGACCTGCTTAAATTGACCTTTGATCCATAAGCTTTTTCCAGTCTGGCCCTCCCATCTTCCCAGAGGACCAGGAGGAAAGACCTCATACTTCTTCCTAGTATAGGCAGAATGTTATCACATCCCTTAGATTCTACATACATTTTAATAGTTGAGGATAATGTAATGCATTGTTGGCCAACCTCCCACCTACAGTCAGTGACAGCAGGAGACGATGCTATTGTAAAATAAAGGGAGTGTTTTGTAGGGCAGGTATCCTGTTCTGGTACACCAGGCTACAGCACTTGCGCCCTGATGCTCAGTACCTTCTTACCTTCCTTGCCTTTGGTTATTGTAATCTGAGATTTAAGAAACAGGAAATATTGGATATAATGCAGCCTTTTTTGTGAGGACAAAAAGACCCTTGTAAGCACAAGCCCATTCTTCTGGCTATGCTAAATTTAAAAAAGCCCTACTTAAAAAGCAACATACTATTTTTCTGAAATGGTGCAAGTTAAATAACAGGCTGAAGGAAATAGGAGAGATTAATTTGAAAACAGATGTTTACAATGATTCAGTGACATATTTTAATTACATTCCCAGATGCAATTAAAACTACATTCTTCTGAATTTGATGGATGTGTTGATGAAACTGATAACATTCTACATGATGCTGGAGGAGGAAGTATGAGCTGCAAGCATGCATCTTCCAGCTGTGATCTCATCAGGTCTGAAAAACTAAGAGAGGTCATACTGGGTCACTTCTTGTAATGGGAGACCCAGTGTTTTTCCAGGCATAATCATGTACTGCTGATTATTCAGTGAGTGACACTTTTCCCTGCTGATCCTCACTAAGGTTGCATTGGAGCACGTGTTGACATTGTTTTCAGATCCAATTATTTTTTTTACGTTATATGATAAATACTCATTCTAATCAGAATTTCCAAGATTTCCAAGTTCAAAATGGATTAGGTATGAAATTTCAAAATGGATTAGATATGAAATTTTTTTATGAAATGAAATTTTCATTTCATTTCCTGCAAGTGCTGAGGTCCCAGTAGACTGTGGAATCCACAGGCATAAAGGGACAGGTGCCCAGCATCTACAGTGAGAGCTGGGGAGCATGTGGGAAGCTGAGGAGGTGTCATCCCTGACTGCTTCCAGATAACAGCTTAAAGGGGCTCCTGAAGGATCTCTTGTGTATTGGTGGAATATTTACTTATACAAATGTTTTACTTCTTTTCCTTCTGGCTTGTTTCTGAAGGGCATGACTACAGTAAAAGCAGTAGATGCTGAGTTGCTTACCTGTTACTTCATGACTACGAGGAGGAAAAGTAGGGAGTAACCCAGATGCACTTAAGTGCACAGAAGAAATTTGGTAACACAAAGCAACTGTAAGATTTTACCAGTGCATCAGTTAATCTGACTTCTCTCATGTTGCCATGTGTACTTAAGCAAACATTCCCCATGCTGACCAACCTTGCAGTCAGTGTGCTGCTGTTGACATCTCTGGCTCACTGTGTTATCTTTTGCCTGTCATCCAGTTCAGACATTTAATTCTCAATTTCTCTTTTATTTGCAGGGTTGTTCTGGTTGTGGAAAATGTGACTGCAGTGGAGTAAAAGGGCAAAAGGTAAGTTAGCTCTATCCACTTCATTTTCTTCCTTATTTCGGTCACAGGGTGTATGATCTACTGGGAATCAGGTGAACCATTGCTTTCAGTGAGAACTTGCACCACCAGGGAGCATTGCCAAGGCCAGGTCACGTGCCTTTCAGCAGGGTTTCTGAAAAGCAGCCAGCTCGGTGTCTGTGGCTGCAGAGGGCAGAAGGGCCAGGGGTGGTGGGAAGCAGTTGAATGCCTTCACTGCAAGGTGAAGCCCCTAGCCCAAGTGCTTGGCCGTGCCCTCCCTCCTTCCCCATCAAGTGGCATGCTGACCTGTCACTCTGACCTTTCCTATGCCTCATCTCCAGTCTTTTCAGTGGCTAGCAGGTTTGACATCCTGAGCATCTCTGGAATTGAGGAAAGCAGTGCAGTTCAGAAATGCTCCTCTCGTGCTGTGCACAATGCTCTCCAGGAAGGGTGTTCTGCATCATAACCAACATACCCTTACCAGGGTTAGCTCTGGGAGGCAATGACCTGTAATAGGAAGGAGGAGGTTAATAATCAACTTAAATGCAGAAAAGTGTTGCAGCTCAAGAAAAAAAAAAAGGCTGGAAAAAAAAATAGTATTTCAAACTTTTTGACAGAACCTTGCAAATGAGTTTTAAATTTCCTATTCGGATATCCAAACTTTTTGTGTATGAAACAGAAAAAGCACTTTAAAGTCTCCTTTTAAAGAAGTAACAGTGAAGAAAAAAAACGCTTAAGCATTCTATGAATTCCCCCTCTAAATTGCCAACTTTTGTAAATATTGTAGACATTCAATCACTCTCCTTATCTCTTCCAATTTTGCTGCAGAGATTTTAATCTGCACTGTGTTCTGTTGTGCGTGCACATGGGCTATGTATCTACCATTATAAATGAGTGTAAACCAAAGGTTTTATCATCCTGTGATTGCTTTGGGTACATTTCTTGAGGTATGTTGTTTAGGTAACCCAAAGGAATGCTTAGAAGAGGTGGGTGGTTTGTTTGTTTTTGCTTTGGGGTGTGTTTTTGTTCTTTGAAATAAATAGACAGCTGGTGTTCTACATTGTCTCAAATGCAATAGCTGCGTATTTAGGGAGGAGGGTTTTAAGAATGTTTGTTGGTGGCTTTTGGTCAGTGTTTTCCAGAAGTAGGAATGTAAATTACTTAATTGGAGACCCAGGCAAGATCATTTTCTTTCTAACAAAGCATAGATGAATTTGTAACACAGATGAAAAGTGTCAAGGCTCAAAACATCTTTTAGGTAGAGTCTCCTTTTTTATTAATGACCCACTAATATCTATTTAGTAGAAGTCAACTATATATTAAAAACAAATGCAGCAAAGATTTGGGAAAGGTTCAAAACTCTGAATTTATTCATTGATATGTTGGTCTTATTTTTCAGTAACAAGTGCAAATGAGTCATTGTAGAATGAAAGAGGCATGTTATAACTCTCTGAAAGGTGTAGTTTTCAGTTCATAGAATATGCCAGCATCTTGTAACAGTATCGCTTTAAAAAATGATACGTCAGGGAAATAAATAGTATTAGACCTTGTGCTTCATTTATTTCCAGCTGCGATCCTGTCTGTTTGCTAGAGCTCTTGCTGGCATTTTTCATTTGCATAGTCTCCACATAGTCTCTTTGAAAGAAGTAGATGTTTGTCTGATATGCTAGAACCCAAAACTACCTCACGTTAACATAGGCTATTTCAAAATGTAGAAGTGAGAAAAATACAAGTCCTTAGTAACACGAGTCAAAAAATCCAATGCAAACGTATCCAGCATGTCAGTGTACTCTCTGCTCTTCCCAATGGGTTCCATCACAAACTTCTGTGACTTTATGCTGGTGTGTAGTGAAATATTTACATAATTTTGAACTGTATAGGAAATGCAGTTACTGACATTAGAGACATCAAGACGTATGTGGGTAGTTACACCTATAAAACAAGGGTCAAGAAAGGCGTTTGAAGGTATTTTGGAAAGCATTTAACATGGAACTTGATTCAGATCAAAGCTTGCTCATTATGTTAAGACTATGAGGCTTTCAAATTTGTACTCAGGATTTTGAACAGAAAACTGACTTTTAAGTTATAAACATCTGCCGCCTGTCCTTCTTCCAGCTTAGTTTTTCATCCTGAGTCTCTACATTTAATGCCTGTCTAGAATAAAAACAGCCTACCACTAGGTCCCATGCCTGAACACAGTGAGGGAAAGTAAGGGGAGCATCCTTTCTGCTTGCCCCTGTAATATTTCTAGAAATGGTGTTTCCAGTCATTGTATTTGGATTTGAAACACATCTCTGCTAGACATGGTTCCCATTATCACCCCCATCAGTAGTGGTACCTGTTACCTCAGAAATCTATGTGAATGTTGTTTATTCAGAGGACAGATTAGAGAGACTGACCCTAGCCAAGGTCTCTGCTAGGAAAAGTCTGCCATGCCCAGTTCTTGAGGTACCCCAGGAGACTACATTAGAGAACATCTGCTCTCCATTTCTCACATAGCTATTTGTGTAGGAAGCACATATCCATTCTGCCCTGCACCATCCACACAGCCAACATGTTGCTTACACTGGAAACCCTTTTGATCTGGCTTCTATGTCATGCAGAAGCGCACAGACGCTGAAGGGCCTTTTCCAATCCACCCACACCAATTTACTGCCATGGGAGTTTTGGGAGCTGTGGAAGTGGGTGCTGGGTTTACCCTTTAATGCTTTAATTATGAACATCTGGAGAGATATTTCCTACTGTAGTGTGGGAAGACATTTCAGACCCTACAATTTGGTGGTGTTTAATTAAAATTCATTTAGACAAATAATCATATTACTGATCTCACCGGAAAAAGTGCTGAAAATGATCTTTGACTTAAAAGCTCTAAAGTGCCCAAGAAATATTACCCAACAGCATTTCAGACATTAAAGAGTAAATTACATTTGCATATTTCTCTCTAATTTGAGAATATTTTCATCAATATGGCCATATTTAAAGTAGATTTAATATGCCCTCTCATCAGACTGTTTCTGTGAGAATTGCATGTCTATGCCAAACTCCTTTCACACAACTCATGCTTTATCAAGGGCATACAATTGAAAAAGTCTAAGGGGTTTCATCTCTTTCAGAAAATTTCAGAAAGTAAGTATAATTGCAACAGATGGCCCTTATCCCATAAAGCCTTTATTATTACACTGAACATCAGCCTGTTATTTTAAACTATGTAATGTCAAGTCACATTATTTGCTGAACAAAAGGTGCAGAAATTTCAGAAAAGCATAATATTGTTAAAATAATAAATAATACTTACTGTTTCGTATTAGATAGATTAGCCTAAATCATCTTCATTTTTTGTCTCTTAAGATTTTATTTGGTTTTCTGCATAATAACTTGACTGGCTTTATAAGCCTTGCTGAAATATGAGATCTTTTTAAAGTGATTAGAGTTTTAAGTGCTTGCCTACATTTTATTGAGCTACTCAAAAGCAGATTGAAGCTATGTTTTCTCTTTTATGCCTACCTAGATTTTGACAACAATTTCAAGCAGCTGTGGAGATAAGAGGTGCTAGCCATTAAACATGTGTAGAAAAAGCATGTTAAGCATTTAATTAGCATTTAGAACAAAGACTATATAGAGATGAGTAAAATTCTCCATGCGCTGACTTTTTCCAAGAATGTTCATTCTCTCATTCATGACCATTTTTACTCCTTTTAGAAACATGTGTAAATGGAGGCAACACTGGAACCATTTTGTAAGTCATACAGAATGACTAATCTTCTCAGGCTTATCAATTAGAATGCACTGAAGTATAAATCCTCATTCTTTAGTATAAATATTTTATGATTTCACTGTTTAAGCATTACCCATTGAAACCTGTAGTCACAAGAATATTAAACATGCTTTTGTCATTGAGCATGAAGAATTGCAAATTTAAAAAAAAAATCTCTGCTAGGATATTCTGAAAGAAAAGAGAAAACTAGAATTAGCTCTTAATGTGACTGCTGCTTTTGACCTTTGGTTTTTTGTTTTGAAAGGTAAGAAAACTTGAGCATATAATTTTACTTTGGCATAATTTTGTTTGCCTAATTCTGTGACTGTATCTGCATTATTATATCTACATAAAAATTACTTCTATGTTTCCATGAGTGCATCAGCCCTATGGATTGACCATGCCACAGAAATACACAAACTCACTTTGATTGGGGCATTTTGGATCCGGAAGGCAGGACATTTTTGGAGTTCCCTGTCAACAGAAGCGATGTCCAGTCTTTTCTCTCCTGCACACTTCTACTGTTTTAAGAATCACTCATATTTTTGCTGTCTACAGGGGATTGTGTGTCTGCTGGTGCTCTGTGTAGTGAAAAGTTGACTGTTGCAGTGAGCTGTGTCCCTGTATATAATTTTTTTAAAGTTTCCCAGATTGGGAGGACATTTGAGGGTTTTCCTATCATTTTAGGTATCAAAAGGTAAAGTGAAAATATTTTTGATATTGATGATTTAGCACAATATAAAACCTCTTGTTGGAGAGAAGCCCTGGAAGTCATTGGGAAGATCACTATTAAGTACTTCTCAGTTTTCATTGAAAATATAGCAGAGGGCAACAAATCAATTCCTTTACTGGAGCAAATCAATAATCACGAGATCTATGCTTTTTTAATCAAAAGTTATTTTTTTAACGCTTTTTGTTGACATTACTTGGTTTTAGCAAGTACTGCTCAGTGTTTCTATTTAAGTGTCTGCTATAGGAACTTACTTTGTGTGCAGCACCTGTTTATGCCTGAGCTGTAAAGAGTATGAACTGATGGCACCAAGGAAACTACAACTAACTAATATACCCTGGACACAGCCATAAAATTGGCAGGAGGGTTGACAGGCAATGTGGGAGGAAAGAATGTGTTTGCAGTCCTGAAAGGGCTAATAAATAACATTAAATCATCTATGTAATGGGCTAAGAGATAACATGAAATCATCTAATCATTCTTGAAAGGGCAAAATGAGAAGACAGTAATAAAACAAGCAAAGATATTGATCATCTGAAGATCTAGTGTTTTACAGGGAAAATTGTGATTCATATAAAATTTTGAAAATCGGGGCAATGTCACAATGTTTGTGTCAAATCTGCAGTTGCAGTAATATATTTCGTGATTTACCCTTTACTCAGAAAAAACAATCCTTTTAATTTAAAATTAAATTTCAGGTAAAAAAACATTCATAAAGAGAGAGAGCTGCTTTTCTTGAAAAAAATGTCAAGTGACTTAGAGTAATATTGAGAACGATATGCTAAATATTGGAAGTTTTTTACTGTTCCCTGACTGTCAGACAGAACTGCTAAGTAGCATCTGAAACCATCAGCTTTTCTTTGCTTAAAATAGTCATAGGAACCATTTATCCCATTTGTCTTTCGTAAAATTTTCAATATCAAGATATATTTTTGCATTCAGTACAGTAGGTGTCTTTGATTAACACAAACTAGTGGATTACACTGGTAAATTTATCTCTGTGGAAAGAGAGCTATAAAAGCAGACATCCCAGTAGTACCATGTAATGAGGCATGTTCACGTTTAGTTTTCAGAGCTGGCTTCTGAAGGTTTTTCACAAAGTAATATTTCAGTTAGTATAATGTGACCTTTTAAGCAGCTGTTGATAGATGTGTATCTTTGCATGTAAAGAAAGGTGTTGGCATGAAGCGTTCAGGTATTTCTTTTTGGAATAAAACAAGTTCATGGGCCCTGATTTTACATTTGTACAACTGCTGTTAGTGTATGTCGTCTTTATGGTTTCTCAAAGGATTACAGTGCCTTAGTTTGATCTGAAGTATGTGAGTCAATGAAGTCTCCAATGAGCCTCCAATGAAGTGAGTAAAGTTTTCCAAATGTGAGTAAGACAAGAAAACATATAGAAGATCTCTACTTCTCTGAAATGTTCGTGCTTGGAAAGTGGAGCTGCCCAGTGCCTGTGCAATACCCATGCATAGCTTGTAATCTTCCCTAATTTAAAATTATGTCCATGAAAACAGTCACACTTCCAGAATCCTACTGACTATGTAATGATTACAAAACTTTTATCCTGATATGCAGTTTTTTAGTATCCAATCATATGTGTGACAGCAGTCTGATTCTGTGTTTTCCCACTTTTCTGTGTTATTGCCCACTAATACTCCATGATGCTGACAGGGTTTTGTGGGTGTAATTTAGGAGTCTGGGGCAGTAAAAGTCTGGGGTGCAGCAGTAGCTACATTTTGTAGTTAACTCTTCAGGCTTTTTTAAATCATTCTACTCTTCAATTTGTGGTTTTTTTGCTGGAGATCTCAGATCAAGACAGCCATCATAATTGACAGGTCTATGATATGCCAGTTCCCACACAAGAATTTAATACTTGGTGCACTTAATGATAGTCTCTGTCTACATTTTTTCTGTAGCAATAATCACGAGAAGTGACCTGGCCATATATAATTTTAACTAGGAAACTACAATACTATGGTAATCCTCCTAAATAACTTTCTAGTCTTTCTAGCCAGGAGCAAAAAGTGGTTTGGGAGGATTATTAAATTATGTCATACCTAGTTAAAGTTAGTTATTTGCTTCTCTTCGCTCAGCTACCTTTCAGATTTTAGACCTGTTTTCAATGAGAGATCATAACTTAGTTACTAAAAATATATGGCCATATGATGTCAGCTTTCAGAAGAGCAGATCTGAAATCCCTCAAAGTTTGGATTTCATTAAGAAAAGGTAAAAGCCAAATTTTATGCAAAGTTCTCAAAAATACTTTCAGCAGAAGCAATAGTAAAACTTTATTCATGCCTGTAAGGAGACAAAACAATAAGAAGCAGCATGGAATTGGGATATTTGAAGAGGAAACCTGAAATAGCTGCTAAAAAAGTGGAGTACTTTATTACACAGGCGAGTTTCTAACAAATTTAGTTTAGTCAAGAAATAAGTTTAATATCACAGAAGTAGCATGAACAGTTTTTTTAAGAGATGTTAAAAAGGTTTTACGTTTCCTTTCAAGCAGGTACTAAACCTGAGGAAGGGCTACCAAACAGTAATTTAGTCGAATTATAGATAATTCTCCAAAGAAATTTGAATTAAATGATGAAAATAATTATTATCTTTCAGTAGCAGATAAATTGTTCTCCTATACAATCTTTAACAAGAGAAGAAAAGGAAAATTAAGATAAAGCCAAGGGAAAAGAAACTTAGACCTCCATCTGGAAAGTCGTCTTTCTATCCCTTAGAATATTTAAGAGTGGCTAGAATGGCAAAACCTACCCATAAATTTCGTAGATCTTAAAGAAAGCATGTGACAGCTTCCACTGAAGTTCAGATGGAACGTTTTAAAATGTATTGATATGCCAACAAAAATAATTCTCACCAAGGCTTGTGTCAAAGATCAGTGTGCACAGTGTACTGAGTTGAGGGACTGAGTGAGCACAGCCACTAACATCAAATGGGATGTCCTCTCGCTCTTTTCTCACAGACTGTAAACGGATGCAGCAAAAGCATTTCATGGCTAGTTAGCGGAATACTAAAAGCCTTGAGGAGGTTTGGCAAACCTTAGTTTTGTTAGACTGGTTTGCTTGTCTGCCAAACAAAGACTGAAAGACAATGCAGAACTCTAAACCAAAGGGGTTTAAGTGATGGTGATGGAGGGGAGAGACCAGTACAGAGGGGTAGTCTAAAGTGCCCTCTGGCTCCAATGTCAGAAGTTAGGTGAAAAAAAGGGAGGAATACCGAAGCCTTGTATAGTGGAACAGTGAAGAGAGAAGACAGTGCTGCCTCTGTCTGTATACAACACTTTCAACTCGATTTTCTGATTACAAAATGAGCTCAAACTTCATTTCTGTCTGAAAGTGCGCAGATAGAAGCTGAAAATCCAACAATGGCACCTTCAGCCTCATGAAGCCTCATGAAACTCCTACAAAGGGATCTCTTTAGGAAGATCTAGTTATTAAATGCAATGAGTTTATATCAGTGCCAAGGAAGGATAACCAAATGGCACTGTTTCCCTCGGCCAAAAAAAAAGGGAAATGATTGTGTTTGGGAAAGTGAAACTCTCCAGAGTATGAGCTTTAGATAGAAAAGCTACCTTTGCCCCCTCCCTCTCACTGGGCTCCATCAGCTTTCGAGAAGAGCAGGGGAGATCGTGGACGGAGGGAAGGGCTGTGTCCCAGGACCGTGTCACTTCCCGAGGGGTCCTCTGGGTGGCAGTCATACATCATGGATTTCATTTATTTATTTTTTTTTTTTATTCTGACAGGCTCCCTTGGGGTTTCTTTGTTGTTTGCTTGTTTGGGGGGTTTTTTTGCCTGTTTTTTTCTTTTTTTTTTTTTTTCAGAAAGAAAATCTTAAGGCCACCATCTGTATAGTAGTCCAACTTCTGGTTGGCATTCACTGACAGCAATATTGTCTGATACTGATATCCTCTACAGTGTCAAAATAAGGAAGATACTTGTTTTCATTATTATTAATTAGTATTGCATCTTTGTAACTTTATTGATTTAGGCTGAACAACCCTGGAGGTGCTGCAAAAATACATAGTGTATTGTCTGTTTTACAATGGATCTGATTGAGTCAAGAGACATTAAAGATTAAAGGGAAGGAGCAGTGATTTACTCTTTTGAGGCGGAGTGTTTCTGCCTTGTGGTATTTGCATGTTTAAAAGTCAGAAGCCAGACTATTTCCTCTAGCTTTTGTGGAAAGATACTTTATTCCTTTGAAACTCAAAATGTTTAAAACTTCAAAAATGCCATTTCCAACCTAACCCAAAAAAGCATCTAGACTAGCAGTGTCTCAAATAATACTGTCTGTCGTGTACCCTCTAAGATATGCGCTACTTCATTATGAGAACTTTATTGCAGTCTGTACTGTCTAGGATCAGCTGCCCATGTTTTTACTATTTATGGAAGAGATTATTTTCTGTAAATATGTCCATGACAAACCTTTGGCAAGAGAATAAAACTTGCATGTAACGTCACATTTCATTCCAGGTCTAGGATCTGAACAAAAATAAATTAAAAACCCTGAAAAGTTCAAGAATTCTTTTTTTTCCCCCTGCTGTTTCATCTTTAAATGTGACCCTTTAAACAATGCCAAATGCAAACAAATGCTAAATAATTTTCATTAATGAAGGAGGAAGGGTGTGGAGCATTTTTACCCCTTATATTCTTGGACCTTCAACACTGGAAGTGATTTAACACAATGTGCAATAAAACAAAGGAAGAGTTACTCAGACCTAATGTGTTCAACAGATGATTAAAAGGGGGAGGGGTGGGGAATATAGCACCCATTTGATTCAACCTGTCTCCAGGTGATAGAACTTCCTTTTTTTTTTTTTTTTTTTTTACAGTACAAACACATTTGTCCTTCAAACATCCTGTTCCGTCATGGTTTTTTGAGGTTCTTCTAACTGATGGGAAAAGGCTCCTTGACCCATGTCTGAAAAAAGAAAAAAAAAATTAAAAAAATTTGGAGAGCCTCATGTGTAACTTTGTAAAAAAATTTGCATAATTTCCTCCTGAAACGTCATGAGATCTGTGTTATTGTGGGTTTTTTTTCCAAAAATCTAGAAAAGTTTAAACATAAAGACAATGAACCATAAACTTTGGTGTTCAACTGTCAAGCTTTGAGCAGGCAGACTTCTACAGTTGAAAATAAAGCTCGCTTGCTATCTCTTGGCTTCTGCTTTTGTATTCGTGGGCTTTATAAACAATGCCCTCGATCATGCTATGGACAAATATGTTCCGCATCAGTATCCTGGCTACTTCGAGATCTATGGCATTTCTCTACAGCTGAGGGAAATAACCACAAAAGATATGCATCAACCAAAACACATGAGTGTAAAGAAATATTGAGAGCTTAAGGTGAGAGTGTACAAGAAATCCTAAAAAGTGAAATTTGGGCACCTGCATTCAAAAAACTGACTACCACATTTATAAAATGAGGAATAACTATAGGGTGAGCAAGAAAAGGAATTACATGAAGAAGACTTGTTCAATTACATAGGGAGGGGCTGTTACTTGTAGGTGGTTTGACTGAAATTGTAAATGCTGAGAGGCAACTGATTGCTTGACACCAATGGAGGCTGTGGTGGTAGCTGTGATTGGCTTTTGAATGCTAATTCTACTTTACTCAGCTTATTTTACCTCTTATTCAGCTTCTGAATTTCTTCTAGACACGCTGTATATCCACCCAGTTGAACACCAACTAAGGACATAGATACTGATATATAGGCAAAAGGATAATCAAAGATCATTATTTCTATTTTTATACTCCTGGGAAGCACTTAGCAGCTTCCTGAGGAATGTTCTGTGCAGCCATGAGGTGCCACAGAAATATGCTTTTGGTCTAAGAATTCTTTCTTATTTAGGAGGCAGAGTCCCAGGCTCAGTCTCTGAACCTTAAACCTGAACAGACTTCTAACTAAATGTTTATACTGATAGTGGGGGTTGGAGGTTTGGGCTCGTTTTGTACCAAGGTGCACAGATTCCCAAGCTTTGTAAATTTAGGGAGCTTGGGAAAGGAGACTTTCATAGTCGGAAGAGTAATCCTGTCAGGGAGTGAAAAAACACATCTGAGTGAGATGCTAGCCTTTGGTTATCAGGGTGCAGCTTCTGTCCCTTTGTATATAAACATGTATGACACTGGTTTTTGCACCATAAGAAGGTGCTTTTCAGTGTTCCCCCCTCAAAATCCATACTGAGAGCTTGTTTAACTGCGTGACTGAAGGAGTACCACAGGTGAAGATCACTGCAGAAGGAGCAAAGGGAGAAGGAGGTGGCAGAGCAAGCACTGTGCAGAGAGTGATGTTCCCCATCTCCCCATTGTTGGGGTAGCTCTTTGGCATTCAAAATATCTTATAATGTCATATAATGTAAAGCAGCTCTGGTAGTGCTTGAAGTTGTACAGGGAACTCATCCAGCTCACAGCCAGCCTGACTGGTGCTGTGCAGGTGATATGAATCTGTCATGGCTGCTCCTTCCGTTAGTCATGCCAAAAATGCTGAACTCATGTTTCCATGTGAGTGGGCTTTTTCAGATGCTTCCCATGAGTGCTTCCTGCACTTCCTGGCAGTGCAAGAATCCAGATTTTGCTGACTCTCCACCCCTTTCCCCCTTCAGCCCCTCTTCCATTCTATGTACTTTTGGAAACTCAACCCCAAAACTTCTGAGTGAGCCAAGTTCTTTACTGAGCTTCTGCACGGATTCTTTGCATGTCTTTAAAGTTATGTTTATGTAATTAGTTACTTGTTACTTGTGTGGCTCCAGAAGTGTATAGCTGCAGTACAGTTACATTCTACTGAAGAATGTGCTGTGGGAATTTTGTAATGTTTAAACATCCTCAGTGCATTTGAGGACACATGTTCTGTGAGCATATAGCAATAACTCTGTTTGACTAGTATCCACTTCACACTTTCAATAAGATACTGAAAATGGTGAGTGCAGCTGAGGACAAACAGATGATATTTATTGTACATGCTTATTTTATTCTGAAATATATTCAGGACCAGTGCTCCCTCTGGTGGTTAAAAATATTCTTTTAACAAAGAATTGGATATTCCCCATCTCTCTGTCTTCACTAATGTAACACTGAGCCAATTACAATTCCCGAACACATGCTTAAAAGAGCGTGGAGAGAAGCACTGTGACTTGAGAGTGTTACTCAAATCACACGATAGCATTTCCCACTGCCCAGTGTAATTATTGGTCTAACACCTTGAAGCCAATTCACTTGAGTTACATCAGGCGAAGGAACAAATATAGAGCCTGCATTCACCTCTCATGAGACTGGGGATAATCTGCTTAGAAACTGTGTAGTGCATTGCAAGGCATCCAT
The DNA here is from genome assembly GCA_013399895.1 of Serilophus lunatus. NCBI lineage: Eukaryota > Metazoa > Chordata > Aves > Passeriformes > Eurylaimidae > Serilophus > Serilophus lunatus. The sequence goes on from VXBA01000208.1 coordinate 17,385, forward strand.
TGCTGTAGATTTTATGAGGTCACACTGGAGCATCAAGGTGTGATGAATGCTTTGAATGGCAGGTTTTCGTTAACAGTCAGGCACTATTTCTCTCTATTTAGAAACTGCATCCTCAGTTTTCGTTTTGAAAAAGTTGCATTTTTTTGCCAAACATGTCATTGATGAAATTTCAGTTCAAGGAAGATTAACTTTTGGGACCAGCAGCAACAATGACCTGAAGACAGCTCTCCAGTAAGGCTAAGGGTGTGTTGGATCCCAGTTGTTTCCCTTGCAGCAAAAGCATAGCTGATGTGGTGGATGAACTCCAGCAAACTCCACTGTGCTGATGTGAGAAATTTCTCTTGCTGTCTTTCTGCCTTATGTCCTGCATTGCTATGTCCTTCTCTCATTGGTTTTGGCAGCTGCATGGCCACCTGATGAGCTCCTCAGTTCACAGAGGCCAGAGCAAGCTCAGTTGCTAAAGAAAAGTGAGTAAATTTAGTGAGCTGAACTGATCCGGTGAAGGCTGATGGAATCATACCAGCTGACATAAAGAGCATGGGGTATTGCCATCCCTTTAAAAGGAGAAAAGCCACTTTTGCCTGGCAGATCAGCTTAGCTGCCTTGGGACGTCTTTCCGTAAGACTGAGTACTATGCCTTTTCAGTTGAAGGGCAGACAAGTGTCTCAGCTGCAGGGCGATTGCTGGCAGAGGCAAATGTTAAAGAATGAAGCATCTTTCAGATGGCTTTGGGAAGATCTGCACATTGTTATTCACCATGTGCCTGCATCTCTGGAGAGCCTGAGAACATTATATTTTTACAGACCTAGACATCCTGTGAGCCCGCACTTCTGGAAGCAGTTGATTTATATTCATGTTACCAGTTTTTCAAGTCTAAAATCTCCCAGTCCAGCAGCCCTTGAACAAAGCAATAGGGGAAATAATTTATAATGGGGTGGTGATTATTTCCTCCCCCTCAGCACTTGATATATTACAGCTGAATCTTCTGAAACTACTTACTTCATGTGACTCTCTTGCTTACCAATCTGCAGTTGTTCCATGTGTCAAACAGCATTTAATGGCTAATTTGAAAGGGTAGGTGCCAGAAAAAAATACCAGCCCATGCAGTTAAGCTCTTAACAGGTTCACATCTGTTTATAAGTCCATTCATGCTGTCTTTTTACATAGCACCTCCACATTTTCAGCATTTTATGAGCTGAGTAATGAATTCTCCTTTGTACTTTCTGACAGTTTGCATTGAATCAGCAGAGATACAGATGACTTGGTTACATCTGTTTTAATTTTTGAGTCTCATGAATTGATTTGTAAGAAGCAGAAGCTCTTTCAGTGTTACTTGCCAAGATTTTGCAGCTGTGAATGTTGGAACTTGAACAATACATAGCCCTTGCAGTCAGAGTCTCATGCTCTTCACACATCACAGCTACAAATCTCAGTGCTGAGCGAAAAAGAAGTAGGGTAGCAGAGGTGACCTGGTGCTTGCCAATTTATGTAGTGTGGGTGCAGCATAAATGTAGCACAAACACTAGCTGTTGGGCTGCTTGGCTGGAACATTGGGTGAAGAAAGGAACCAGACAGACAAATGGGCAAAAGATATTGCTTGAGTGTTTCCTTGGAAAGCAAGACATCCTCAGGACATGCTTATGTCTGTAATGCACAGCACAATAAGTGACAGGTTCATCTGAGCTTGTAGTTCCAAATAAGCCACTTTGGGTATGAAATTAACAACACAAATGTTGCTACCTCAGTGATCTTTGGGATTTAATCTACTCACTAGGACATTCTGGATTCATATGACTTTACAGCTTCTAGATGGTAGAGTTTTTGTACTCTCTTGTTCCATGTAGATTCTCTGAGACTGATAGATTTTTACCATAATTTAGCATAGTGTCACTGATGCCACAAAAGGTCTTAGGTGCAAGTTTGTGGTAACTCAAGCACGAGTACTGAAGTAAGACCTTTGATCATTAGCACTGCTTCTTTCCTTTTAAATTTTGGCACCACTGTAAGGCTGTTGTACAAAGAGGCAGACTGATACCTGGAGTAAAGGAAAGGGACTGGAACCCAGGAGACATCTCTAGGGATGTTACTGCCTCTTGGTGGAGTAAGTTGTCCTAACTTACCTGAGTTTCCATGGGTGGCATAAAGGAATTAATGAGACTTTTCCCATTAACTGTGTAGCCTGAAACTGCTGGGCTTCTTACCTAATACTTACTTTGGCCTATTTACCTTGAACTTACTTTGGAATAAAGTCAGATGGGAAGGCAGAGTAGAGGAAGAGGTGTTTGCAGTGTGTAAGTCCACGATTCCCTGTTAGAATAAGCAGCCAAGGTGACAGGTTGCATGCAGAGAGGGATCAGGCAGCTCTCACACACACAGTCACCTTAAAATTTCCTTAGTTCCCTCTAGCAAATCAAAGGCAAGAAGATGAGCTCAGCTCCAGTATGGGGGGCCATGAGTCTGGGACGGTACAGCACTCCACATCCTCAGAAGTTATGCTTTCCAGGCCTTGGAACATCCAGTAGCTTGACTGGACATCCAGAAGTTGTGGTCAAATAGCCAGTTGTTTTTCTTCTTGGCCTAACAGTTCAAGTCAGGAAAATAAAATGTTTCTGGGGAGACTTGAATGTATCTTCGTTCAAAGTGACTTGTTATGGTCTTAATTCTGCTCCTTCAGCTGTGCTTTACCTCTCGGACAGGGCAGCCTGGGAGGTTGAAGACAGCCTTGAGAGAATTTATGATAGTTTCCTTGGAAGCCCAAGTTTTTATTTAGGCCTTTAGTTAACCTCCTTGGCAAGCTGAAACACTCATTACCTTAGTGAGTGCTTTACAGGCACTTTAAGGCCCTTTTACAGTGCCAGAACAATCCTAAGGGAGCCTTAGACTAAGTGAAAATCGGATCTGTAAACCTCTGTTTGATCTTTTCTTAAGAATGGAGGAAAGACTATTTCCCTGTGTAGCTGGGTGCAGTGTTTCAAATTATGGTGAAATCCTCAAAGACAGAACTTCTGAGTGAAGAAAGTATCAATCATGTTACACAACTGACATGAGTCACATATGTTACACATGACTCATTTCTCTGTGGGTGTTAAACTTGTTGTCTTCTCATTTGCACATGTTGTACTTTCCTTCAGCAATGGAAGTTGTACGTAGTTGAGCGTGTTCTCCCTCCTTAATCCAGCTCCGAACAGGTCATGAGAGCAAGTGCCCAGGGTTCCGTGTGAAATCTTGGTCTGAAGAACATAATTGCTCATTTTGTGGAAATACACTTGTGCTGGCAGTACCAATTGGCCAGTCAAAGTATGAGTTTATGTACCTGAGTAATTTGTTTAAATTTACACATATCTTTCAGATTGTTAATTACTTCAACATTTATTCAGAGATCTGGATCATCATAATATGTTCTTCCTTAAAATATTTTTCAAAACAATTTTAGTTATTTTAGAACTTGGACTTTGTGCCTGTTGCAGCTGACCTAGAAACATATTTCTCCAGCTGTTCTGATGTCTGCTTTGTTTTGCTGTGCTTTTTGGTCCAACACAGTGCTTCAGATTTGCAAACTTTATTCTCAAACCATGACAAAGATTACTGAGGAGTAAATAGAGGAGATCGTGCTATTTCAGCACTTTAAGGAAAAACTGATTATTTGCCTCAGAAAGTACCTTTTTATTGAAAAATTTCTTTCTGTGGGCAGAGGAAGAGGAGAAGCAGCAGGATAATTTTTTCTGGCAGGATTTTTTAACAAATTAGTATTATTTTGATTTCACTGTCTCATGCTCTTATCATCTCAGTTATAGTTTTCTACCCTCCTTCCTCCTTGGCCCTGCTCTTCTTACCCTTCGATAATGTCTCTTCTCCATTGTCTCTTTATTTTAACAAAATCCTGGACAAGGAACTAAAAACCAACATCAACCCAGTAACTCCACAAGTCTTCTAATTCCTCTCATCTTCTGACACTGTAACTAGCACCATGTCTGTCAGTCATCACTCAGTTTCCTCTGCCTGTATGTCAATAATTTTTTTTAACAAGATGTCTGTTACACTTCCTTGGCAATTGAACTCTCCAAGACTCAGATATTATTCTTTGTGTATGTGCTTAATCCTCAGCTGACCTCTCAAAGTAGCCAGCATATTGCTGGGAATCCTTGCCCTGAGCAAACAGGAGCAAAGTGTCTTGATAATCACCATTCTAAAATCAAATACTAAATTGTTTGTTAGTTACAAATAGCAGTCTTACTTCACTGTTGTGCTGAAACTCTTTAAATCTTTGCATAGCTTCCTTTTTTGTGTTTTGTACCTTGTTAATTTTATTTTCTTTTTGCTATCCTTTGAAAATTGCTGTGCTTCAAGTTTCTAAAACAGGCGCCATGTTTTTAGTGTTTTCTGAACTTGTAAAACTTTTCCTTTTTGCATTTGCACACTTATGTTTTATTCATCCAGTATTCCCACAGTTTTTGTCAGTATAAAGTGTTTCTCCCTGTTTTGTATCACACCTTGAAAGGGTAAGTCTGATTGCTTTCTACATGGGAGCATGATTTGCTTGATTTGCTGTTTTCAGGAAATGACATGCGTATTTTTTTCCCCATCTCCCTGTGTGTAGGTTTTGCAGCCTTTATTCAGACAGTGTTCCTCTTAGTTTCACCAGGAGTCCATACATGGAACAAATTACAACTGCAATATTAATCTAGAGTGTGGATGGATTTTCTGCCCCTAAATTTGTCTGGTTTAAGTACATTTGGAGTTGTAGTGTGACAGACAGCACAGAAACACAGATATCCCATACCGGACTCAAGGAGAATCTAACGGATGACACATACAATCTGGGTGTTCAGCTTCTTGGGAAAACCCTGTATCTCGGAGCACTCTGTCTCTGAACCACTCTGAAATTCAAGTCTGAGTGACCAGCCTGGTCTTCCCAATCTGCTGTTGTGAATGGTGTAATAGAAGAGTTGTATTTGCCATTTATACAGTAGTGCTTGAACAGTAATTATGGTTTTCAGGAATTTAATTGCTGATTTGGAGTGCTAGATTTTCTATTGGGATTTAGCAGTATCTCTGTAGGAATGCAGGCATGTTTTATTAGAGGGAAAATGACTTACCTCATCCCAAGAGTATAAGTATACTACGAACAGTGCTATCCAGGGAGATGCAAAAAAGGTTTCATTGACATTCAAAGAGGGCTTTTCTGTTATGCTGCACTCTGCCCCTGCCAATCTATTATTGAAACAGAAATATTTCTTTATTTATAATAATCTCTCTTTCAAGTCCCACCATGAACTGTTTGCTGTTACGTATAGCTTCTTACCACCTAACAGGTTTCTTGAGCACAGAAACGGGGGATATTGAGTTGCTTGAAGAAACAACTTCAGTTCTGTAGTTGCTAATTAGTTTTCTTCTTCCACAGGGAGAAAGGGGCTTGCCGGGACTACAGGGTGTGATTGGGTTTCCTGGAATGCAAGGACCAGAAGGTCCTCCTGGGTCACCAGGTCTTAAGGTAAGACTTAAGCTTTAATATTTGAAACATTCAGATTTCTCTAAATTGTTGTCCCAAACAAAGATAAAGCTACTTTTTTTCCTTTGCAGGGTGATACTGGAGAACCAGGACTGCCAGGAACAAAGGGAACACGAGTGAGTTCTAGCTTACTTTTTTTTTTTTTTATGTCGTTTGGTTGTTTTATATATTAACTGTCCATGTCTGCTTTCAAGTGTGAGAGGGCATTAGTGTCTTCTTTCAGTTAATCGATGACATCCTCTTGTGCTGCACTGTAATTTCAAAAATTCTTGTTTTTGCCTTTGAAGTTCTTGCTGCATTGGCAACCAATGTCTCTATCCATTTGCACTTTTACCTGATACTCAAGAGTGCATCAACAGCTCTGGCTTTAATATGCCTTGGATATCTTTTTGACATACAAAAAGGCTTTTTTCCAAGCTTTAGTATGAATCAGCCTTATTTCCTCTTGCAAATTCTCCTTTATGTTTGCTATCTAACCTTCTTGAAGAACTCCAACAGAGAAACTCACACAGTCATAAGCCCATATGTGTTCAAATTCCCATCTCAGTTTTGCTCTCTATCTTCCTGCAGCTGCTGCAGCAGCACCCAGAATTTACTGAACCAGCTGCAGTTTCTGAGCTGTTACGGAGAGGGTATGATGTTAGATCAAGAAATCCTTATTTCAGTCCATGATGTTTGTGATACCCTGGGGTATCCTGAGTGTCAGTGTAAACTGTTATTTCCGGGCAAATGTGTTTGTGTGCTACAGTGCAACTGAACAATTGTAATTTTAGAAGATGCAAATATACTATCTGAACACAGGATTCAGATACATCTTTTCTGCTCTGTAATACATGTATTAGGAAATACTTCAGGAATAAGTAAGATCATAGGATGAAAATTACTTTCGACGTTAAATTTGTGATGCATTGCACTGAAAAGCTGTCCAAGGAGAAAGAATTATATCAGCCTTGCAGATTTTTTGATAATAAGGATGAATTGATACATTGATGAGGAATATGAAAGGGAAGCATCTTTACAGCACATTAACATCGTTTCCTTCTGTGTAGAGACGTCTACATGTAATTTCATTTTGGAAATGATAGTTGTGAGAAGACAAGGCCTCTTCATTCTTTTTTACCTGTACATAGGGCTCTGATCCAGTTCCTACTGCTTAAAAAGTTAAATGTAAAAAGCTGCTTTCAGCTATTGATTACTAAGGTGACATGTTTGAGAGGTTTTGAAGATTAGATCTGTTTTGTAAAGGAAGCTTAACTGCTTCTTGGTTTTCAATGTCATCACTGGAGATGCAACTCGGGCTTCAGTTTATCCTTGCTGTTTCGTGGATTTGTCATTTGTTTATGTTTTTCTCAATTACAGGGTCCCCCAGGAGTATCGGGCTTTCCAGGAAACCCAGGCCTTCCTGTAAGTATGAAATATATGTATTTTTATAAAGAGCTAATTATATTAATCAAAGTATTAATCATTATATCTGACCTGGATTATTCTGAACATTGCTGATTTCCTTACTTTCTTTCATGTAGGGCATTCCTGGACAAGATGGCCCTCCTGGTCCACCTGGCATTCCAGGATGTAATGGCACAAAGGTGACATTTACATATGTTTATAACAGCACCTCTGTGTTAAAATAAAAATGTTCCTCAAGCATATGTTCCATAAAAAAATCAATTTCTCTGTTCCCCTTAGGGTGAAAGAGGTCCAGTAGGTCCCCCAGGTTTACCAGGACTGACTGGGAGTATAGTAAGTAGATTCTTTTCTGCTTGATGCACTTTTTTAATCCTGATTCTAGAAATTCAAATATAACTGTAGGAAATGGTACAGAGTTTAAGATATAAAATATACAACACTGAGGAGCAATAACATCAAATGCATCTTTTTTTTTTTCCCACAGGGACCCCCAGGACCTCCTGGAATGAAGGTACTTTTTACTCTAAGTGTGTTTATATCCTGCTTCTAACAATAAGAATTCGGGTGAGGTCTACATCCTCCAAGACCAGCAGTCCTTACTTAAGGGCTGAAAAATTGTGCTGCCATGTTTCACTTTGTTCTGCAACTCTATTAAATAATGACAATGGGGTGACCTGTAGTTAATAACAACTGAATGTGTGTTGTTCCCTGTAGGACTTAAAATGGAAATATTACATGGATTCCAACAGGAAGAAAGCAGTACATGCCATTAATTATGAATAAACAATATGGTGGCCACCTAATTGTGTATAAAGGTGTAGAAAGGGTTTATGATTCAAACTTTTTTTCTATATTGACATTTAGTTTATCTAAATAGTTTCAAATAGATACTTCATCTACTTTGCGGAAGAAGGTCATGTACTCCACAATATGAAAAGCATCCAATACATACTAAACAGCTCTCATAAAAAAAAAAATCAGACTAACTAACTAGATATCTGAGTGCATTTTGTGAGCTGGGGAATGAAACATTGAATGAAAAGAGAGGGCTTTTGCTCTTTAAAAATCAACAAATGTTATGTGAAACTGTAAACTAAATGTAAGTCTAAATGTAATTTCAGATTTGTAATGACATGACAACTCAAATTAAACCTCACTTTTATGTGGGAAGAACTGACTTAGTCTATAAACACTGAAATACTTGAATGTTTCTTCCCCAGGCGTGTATGCATAGGTACACAACTCCTAAAATAAAATCATTTACAGTATTTCAACTTTGTACAAAAATGCAGGAAAAATGAGATTCTAAGTGGATAGTGATAAGAACAGTTTTCTAAAGTAAGACTAAGTGGATTTCTTTCTGGAGAAAAAAGGACACCATAAACAGCTTTTATGTCAAAATTAGGTAAGCATGAAGATCTCAGCCTGGGAAAGAGATTGTGAGGTTACCATTTCTCTCAGTATACAGGTCAGAAGCTCCAGTTACATGGTGATACTGTATTAGTGATAGATTTGGCAGAAAAATCATTCTGCCTACCCATTATGGAATAGGAAATGAAGGTATGAAGGAAGGTTTGGTACTGGAATCTTTTCAGGTGGCTTTAAAACAGGTTAATATCTCTGGCTATGATGTTTCATCTGAATTAAAAGAAGGTGATTTTTTTTTATTGCCAGCTTTCCAAATGATTCAAAACTATGCATAGCTCTAACTTCTCTCTTGTCTCAATATCAGTGGTTTTGAATATGTTTGAATTGATGTTCAAGTACTCTTTTTCTTTTCTAATTATAGGGAGATCCGGGTGAAGTGATCGGTCTTTTACCTTCTGGTGTGTTAAAAGGTGATAGAGGGTTTCCTGGCCAACCTGGACTTCCTGTAAGTCAAAATGATGTTTGAATAGCAGTAAGCTTCAATTAAAATTATATCAGTATCATGAAATTACCAAATAAGTGTCACTTTTTTATGATGCCATTTGAAATTTTCGTAGGGTCCACCTGGCACTCAAGGATTTCAGGGACCAATGGGGCCACAAGGTCCTCCAGGAGAGCCAGTAAGTTTCCTCTGATGGTCATTTGCACTTTACTTATCAATGTTTATTGTAGGAATGTTCTAGAAGTTGTGTGTAGCAGGTCTTGGTTGGGATTTGGGAAAGTTAACACAGGTTCCAGGCCTGTGGTTTAGCCTCCAGAACTTTACCATGGCATAAATTACTAGGCAGGTTTTCAATAGCAGCTGCTCCTACAGTCATCTTTTCTTCTTGAATTTTCTGAGAATATTTTTGTCGGGGAGAGACTGTAATTGCTATTCCTCCTTTCCTCTCTTGGGCAACTTATTTTATACAAGATAAACTAGCAGCCAGATCTAAATCCAAATATTTCCTTAGGTTGTTCTTATGGGTAGCTGCAGTATGTAGTATTGTTGAAGCAGGATATCCTCTGTCTGTTATTATGGTAATTAATGGCATAATGCAGAGAGATTCTCTCTGTTATTATTTTTTATTCTACATTGTCAGTTATGCACAATAGCAGAAAAAGACTTCTTATTTTTGTTTAGTGCAAAGATTTGACTTTTTGCTATTTTCATAGAATAAGACATTGTTCCAACTAGCATACTATATATGTACACACACTAAAATACACTGTCTTGTAGGGTCCTCCAGGGCCACCAGGACTCCCAGGAGAGAAGGTAAGATTATTATAAGCATTAAGTCTATCTATTTATTTAGTATACCAGGCCCTCCCAAATTGGAAACTTACAGTACTAAAGGAGTGGGGTTTTTTATACTTTGGGATCTATTTCTATGTCTTAACATCATAAAGAGAGATTTTTTAATTTTTTTTTTCCAAATTTGTCTATCTCTGTTATCTCATTTGATCAAATCAGTAGTAATTATAATATTCTGTGGTTATTTGAATTAATTTTAAAATGTCAACATTTTCACTAAAGCATTGGAAAGAAGAGCATACTGACAATAAAATCTGATACATTTCAATCTTTTTAGTCACAAGTTGCTGCAACACAGGGCTAAAAAGCCCAAACGGGGAGGTTAAGTCATAATTATTTATTTGTTTCTTTTATATTCTCTCTTCCCATTTGACATGTACAAAATACCTTATCTGTGTATATGTATATATATACATGCATACTGCTAATAAAAATTGACTTAAGTGTGTATGATTTACATTTTCAGGGCTACATGGGCTTGGGCTTTCAGGGTCCCAAAGGTGAAAAGGTAGGTCTCTTGTAAGCTTCTGCAGAACAGCTGTCAGAAATATTTTTGATACTTTATTTTAAATAAAGAAAACTGTTGTAATCTATCAATAGAGAAAATCAGCATTGTAGTTTTTAGGAGGCTTGAGTAAATCTGTAATTTACACATAAATGAACAAAAATATTGAGCAGCTACAGGCTTTGTTAATGTTGATGACCTGACATTAATTTAGGGCACTATCCTGTTTTATAGATGTGACTGAAAAACTGCTTTAATTTGAAGGAGGAAGATATGGAAAGATTTAATCTGTGTATTAGGACTCACCATAAGATTTTTTTTGAAATCAATTTAATTCTGAGGGTGATCACATTTAATGTGATGTTCAGAATGATCATAATTTATTCTGATAGGACTCTTGTGGGCCTGTCTGCCTTACTTTGGTTTGGTAATGTATATATTTGAAGCAGATCTCTCAGTTGTCCCCTTTTACCATGTTTTGCCACAATCAGGAAGATGTTTCAGAGCACACAGACTTTTTTTTTTTACTTTTGAATTAATCTAAGCCAAAAGATGTGCTCCATAATCCCATTTATTCTCTTAATCAACATCAAGTAGGAGGTAGTACATGTTAGTTTTAATCTGTTACCTCTTACACTGAGAGATCCAGGTCAAAGTGCCTTATATTGTGTGCTTATAGGAGCCAAGAATTTCATGTGGTCAAGGGCTATTCAGTAAATTCATAATGTGTCTGAGCAGTTCTCCAGAAGCTTCTCTTGAGTGTCATTGACAGAGGGCTTTTAGAGTATAAGTAAATTATATTACTTAGGGAGGAAGTTTTTTATAATATATCACCTCATTTATGTATTTTGAGCCACAATATTTCTGATGGGTAGAATTTTTTCTGACACACATAGTTGAAATTAAGTTGTTATTATAAAATTTATTGAAAAAAGATGTTCATAGAAGTATGTGGCAATTTCCTGTACTCCTCAGGTCTTTAGCAAAAGATTAATGGTACTGCTGTGCACTACTGCTTGACAGAAATGTATCAAGCCTTTTTTTGAGGTGTTTTACTGTAAAAGATAGTGTGTTTGCATTATATAAGGAGATGAGGTTCTGAATTATATAAGGAGATGAGGTTCTGACCCTGCAGTGGACACATGCATATTAAAAAAAGTATGATCCACAGTTATCTTGAAGTTGACCTTTATGGACAATTGTAAAGCTGATGGAATGCTATAAACGTTGACTAACATTTTCTTTTGGATGCTGACTTTCTGTACCTGACCTCTTTCCTCCTAATCTCCTTTCTAAAATAGGCATTAAAAAACTTTTGTAGTGTTGCTGTAGTTAACTGGATATGTTCCTGATATTTGATGTTAGTCAATCTTCACTCTAAGACTACATTCAGAGATCTTTCTTCAGGGCAGTCTCTGTCTGTAACCAATTACACAGTAGTGACTTCTGTAATTATGTATGTAACCCTTTCTCTCAATGATTTTTTTTTAAAAAAAACCCATTTAGCTATATTTTTAGAAGTGAGTGGTAGTTCTCTTTAATGCTATTGGTTTTCGCAATGTTTGATCTCAGAGTCATGCTGTTTTCAATGAACTGTCCTGGATTTGCTGTTGACAGGGAGAACAAGGAGTAAGGGGCCCCCCAGGACCTCCAGGACCAGCACCACATATGAAGGAAAAAGGGTTTGAAATCATAAAGGGAGAAAAGGTGAGATGTTAAGTGATTAAACTTCTTGTAACTCTTCATTAAAATATGACCAATAGGAATTAGCAAACAGAAGTGAAACAGGAAAAAGAATATATGAATTTACCTAGAGATGATTTTTCAAAAATTTCTCCCTGTTTTACTTCATGCATGAATTTTGAATGTCATTCTAGAAGTCTCTCTAAAAGTATTTGAGAAATGGTTTTAATGAATTAATAATGCATTAAAAAAGTAATTAATGCAGCAGGTGAAGATTGATAAGCATAGGATATTCTAGAAATAGTTTAAAAGTTTGAATTAAGTAGTAAGTTTTGCTTGAAGTAAGCAGTACGTTTGAATTAAACATGCTCGACTTTTCATATGCAGAATCACATTAATGAAAACTGGGTGCTAATGAATTTTTCTATTATTGAATTAAGCAGTCTAAGCAATATATACTAGTAAAATAAACTAGCTTAATGGATTCATATTCATATCATAATTGATTTCATATTCATATCATGTCTAAATTCTTGCACATCATACTATTAGACAAAGTTCTTGAAGTGGAGTATAGGATTAAATGTGGTTTTGCTTATATGAAAAATTATTTGCAAACTAAATGAATAATGGTTAGGGTTTGTTTACTGATCTGCTGTTTTTTTCTTTAATTTCATTAGGGTGACCCAGGTGAAAAGGGTGAACAGGGATTCCCAGTGAGTATTGTGTAGATTTTTTTTTACTCCTATTGTAAAGAATCTGATAATGTCACTGAATATCCATAGCTATCAGAGAAAAGCGAATTTACTTTGGAATTTGACAATATTTTTCATCTGATGAGTATTTATTTTCCAGGGATTGCCAGGTTCAGGTTTCAAAGGAGAAAAGGGTGAACCTGGAAGGCCTGGTCCACGTGTAAGTATACTCAACTTTATCAATACCATAATTGCAGTTACTGTATTGTTTGCATAGGCTAATTGAACTTAGTAATCACAAGCAAGTTTTGCTGTAGGACAGGTGTACCAATCAAGGTACTAATAGCATGCAGTAGTGTTATTATGCAACGTGTTTCAGATAACTAAAGACAGATGCTCGCAGCAGTGCTGGAGGTTAAAGCAAAACTCCCATTGATCCTAGATGAAGCTGAAGTAAGTCATTCCAGAACAGAAGAAAAAGGAAAGAGAAACAAATCACTCTGTGGGAGTGACTTTAGCTAAATGGAAGGTGTTGAATTTATCTCAAATATTCTCGCTTGCAATCAACAAAATAAACCTGCTTAGCCTAAAGATACAGTTTTTTACAAAAACAATGAATGAAACAAAAAATTTTGGTGACTGAAATACTTTTTCTTGCTGATTTCTAGTCTGACTGTAGATGCTTGAGGGCATAAGGTTTTTTACATATACCTATTCTGAGTATATTATATATATCATAATCATGTCATATCTTTCATAAATGAGCTGGTAGAAAAATTCCATGTTTTCTACATTCAAGTGTATCTGAAGTATTCTAAGTTTCTCAAATTGTGGGTCTTCCTAAACTGTTAGGCCCAGCACCTCTGTAGGCATTGAATTGTCCTTCAATCTTAAAAGAGAAAATCTCCCTTTCTACTATACTATAAGGTCAGATGTTCTATTATCCTTTCAGTAAAGATATGTGATGAGATTATCTTTGCTATCATGTATGTATTTTACTCTTACTGTAAATGAGGCCTCAAAGCTGGAAAAATGGAGAGATGTTGCTTAGAACTTTTTGAGGAAACCTGAGCATCTGAATTATTCAAAATTAAAGTTTTCAGTTTCTGCAAACTTTCCTGAACAAAGTTTCTAAAATATTTTATATATAACTGTTCAGGAAATCATAGGTACTTCTGAAATTAAGATGACAGCTGAACTAATGTTAAAATCTGATATTCTAGTTTGATGGAATTAAAGCATGTGATTAGTTCCAATCACAGTGTGCATTTGAGGACTCTCTTGGCTTTTCAGATCACAATTTTAATTAATCACTAAGGTAACCCTTCTTTATAAGATACCGTAGCTGCACACTTCAGTGGTGGTGGCCTGTTCATGTTCATTGTATCACTTTTATCCTTCAATTTTATTGTTTTAGACAGATTTTTTTTTACCTAAAATTAGTGGATTACTTTTCAGATTGAATTACATGCATTTTTACTTTGTGTATTAAGTATATACATTTTCTTGGTTTATGGTACAAATTCATGCTGCTTATGCTACACAGACAATCTAAGCACCGAGACACCAGATAAAAGCCAGCCTCTAGTGCATTAGGCTACAAGCTGACGTGCAGTCCTTTTATGGTGCAGAGGAAGAGTAAGGGAATGCTGAAAAGTAGGTTAGTCCATCTAGGTCATTTATCATGTATCTGTTGATTACTACAGGAGAATCTAATCCTCTCTGTAGGTTAACACAGTGTTCTCATGGTTAATAATTTCATTCTGGAGGAGAGAGTTTTGAATTCTAGCTTGCCATCTGCCTTGTGATTTGAAATTATGGCTTTTAATGTAAGGGAAGTGTTTTTTACCACACGATCTAATACAGGGCCACTCTCCAACCCTTCTTAAATCTATGCTTAAAGGTTTTGTGAAGAGTATATGTATAGAAAGGGATTGCTGTGAAGGGAACAGGTTCTGAGTCTGGTTCCAGTTTACTGTGCTGTTGATGTATTTTCTCTTCAAGCCTCCTTGACAGGGAAATCACTGTGTTTTTCCTGGATCTGGGAAGCGATTTGAAGGATTTTATTGAATTCAGCATCTTGTAGGGTGTTGGGAACATAAGCACAAAGCATTCACAATTTGCCTGCTTTGTACCCTCTGCCCTGTTATTTACATTAGAACACATTGATTAATGCATTGCAGCAGTGATTGTTTTGTCCTAGTATTTTATCCATTATATTTAGCAATTGCTTGTATGTGGTTGTTTATTTAAGCAGAGCGGAACTTGGTGTTTTACAGGGAAAGCCTGGAAAAGATGGTGAACCAGGACCAAAAGGAGATCCTGTATGTATTTTACTCAATTTCCAGTACTGTTTTTTACATTCAAAACAAAGAACTGTCTGTTTATTATGAAGATTAGAAATTTTCTAACCTTCTGCATTGTTTACTTGAAGTTGTTGCTTTCAGTGAATTAATGACTGGTTTGAAAGTTTAAAACTTTGATGCTGCCATGGCTAAGATCCAACTACATTTTTATTACATTTTACATTTTTCTGGTTTCACTGTCTCCTGAACACAGGGTCTGCCTGGTGGGTTTGGGATTCCAGGACGACCTGGCGAGCCTGGTACAAAGGTGCGTAGTAGCAGCTTTTGATTCCCTTCACACAGAATGAGTTAAGATAGATGTGCATTAAAGCAATGAATACACATAAAGCAATATGAAATGAGTGTTGCTAAGCTGTATGCCGTCACTCAGAGACTAGGAAAAGTCAAAATTAAAATAGTATAGGTATCCCTGATTTAGATCTCTTATATGAATGGATTAATGCAGGCTTTATTTTCACAATCTCTTTGCCCAGCCAGTATATGCATAAGTGTACTTCACAGTATCACACAGTATCACGGTATCCAAGGCTGGAAGAGACCTTTTGAGATCATCAAGTCCAACCCATAACCCAACACCAACCTATCATCTAAACCATGACACTAAGTACCTCATCCAGTCTTCTCTTAAACACCTCCAGGGATGGTGACTCCACCATCTCCCTGTGCAGCCCATTCCAGCGGTGAATCACCCTTTCAGTGAAGTCTTTTCCTAATATTGAGCCTAAACCTTCCCTGATGGAGCTTGAGACTGTGTCCTCTTTTTCTGTCACCAGTTGCCTGAGAGAAGAGACCAACTCCCACCTGACTACAACCTCCTTTCAGGGTAATTGTAGAGGGCAATAAGGTTTCACCCAAGCCTCCTCTTCTCCAGGCTAAACAACCCCAGCTCCCTTAACTGCTCTTCACAGGACTTGTGCTCCAGCCCCTTCACCATCCTCATTGCCCTTCTCTGGACATGTCTGAGCATCTCAACATCTTTCTTAAACTGAGGGGCCCAGAACTGGACACAGCACTCCAGACGTGGCCGAATCGGTGCTTAGTACTGGGGAAAAATAACTTCCCTGGTCCTACCGGTCACACTATTCCTGATACAGGCCAGGTTGTCATTGGCCTTCTTGGCCATCTGGGCACAGTGCTGGCTCATGTTAAGTTTCGTATCTACCAGTACTCCCAAGTCCCTCTCTGCCTGACCACTCCCCAGCCTATAATTCTGCATGGGGTTATTGCGGCCAAAGTGTAAAACCCAGCTCTTAGACTTGTTAAATCTCATCCTCTTGGAATCAGCCTATCCCTCCAGTCTGTCAAGGTTCCTCTGAAGGGCCCTCCTACCCTCTAACAGATCAACACTTGTTCCCAGCGTGGTATCATCTGCAAACTTACTAATAGTGGACTCCATTCCCTTGTCCATATCATCAATAAAGATACTAAACAGGACTAGGCCCAATACTGAACCCTGGGGGACACCACTAGTGACCAGCTGCCAATTGGCTGTAACACCATTCACCACCACTCTCTGGGCTTGGCCTTCCAACCAGTTCCTAGCCCAGCACAGAATGCTCCTATCTGAGCCACGGGCTCAGAGCTTCTCCAGGAGTTTACTATGGGAGACAGTGTCAAAGGCTTTACTGAAGTCTGGGTATACTACATCCACAGCCTTCCTCTCATCTACCAGGCGAGTCACTTGCTCATGAAAGACCAGGTTGTTCAGGCAGGACCTACCCCTCCTAAATCCATGCTGACTAGATCTGATCTCCTGCTCATCCTGCAGGTGCTGCATAATTGCACCCAGGATTATCTGCTCCANTTCCAACCAGTTCCTAGCCCAGCACAGAATGCTCCTATCTGAGCCACGGGCTCAGAGCTTCTCCAGGAGTTTACTATGGGAGACAGTGTCAAAGGCTTTACTGAAGTCTGGGTATACTACATCCACAGCCTTCCTCTCATCTACCAGGCGAGTCACTTGCTCATGAAAGACCAGGTTGTTCAGGCAGGACCTACCCCTCCTAAATCCATGCTGACTAGATCTGATCTCCTGCTCATCCTGCAGGTGCTGCATAATTGCACCCAGGATTATCTGCTCCATAATTTTACCTGGAACTGAGGTCAGGCTGACAGGTCTATAATTCCCTGGATCCTCCTTCCTGCCCTTCTTGTGGATGGGTGTCACGTTGGCCAACTTCCAGTCATCCAGGACCTCACCAGTGAGCCAAGACTGTTGATGAATGATGGAGAGTGGCTTAGCAAGCTCATCTGCTAACTCTCTCATCACCCTAGGATGGACCCCATCAGGTCCAATAGACTTATGAGGACCTAAGTGGCTCAGCAGGTCTCCTAATTTCCTCCTCCTGGATTAAAGGGGGGCTCTACTGTACCCTGCCCCCACCTACCAGTTCAGAAGACCAGTTGTCCTGTAGACAAACTGTCTTACTGATGAAAACAGAGGCAAAGAAGGTGTTAAGTAGCTCTGCCTTTTCCTCATCTTTAGTTACTATATTCCCCTCTATATCCAACAAGGAGTGGAGGTTCCTGCCCTTCTTTTTGCCATTAATGTATTTATAAAAACACTTCTTATTATCCTTTACAGAAGTGGCCAGTTTGAGCTCCAGCTGGGCTTCTGCCTCCCTAATTTTTTTCCTACATGACCTAACAATATCTTTAAACATAACCTGATTTGCCTCTCCCTCTTTCCAAAGGCAGTACCTCCTCTTTTTTTCCCCTTCTTTCATTCAAAAGCTCCTTAGTCACCCAGGTCAGCCATCTACCCGTATGGCTCATCTTACGACACATTGGGACAGCCTGTTCCTGTGCCTTCAAGATTTAAGTACATCCAGCCTCCCTGGACCCCCTTGTTATTAAGGACTGTTTCCCAAGGCACTCTTCTGGTTAGTTCCTTGACTAAGCTGCAGTCCACCCTCTCGGAGATCCAGTGTGGAGGTTTTGTTGATACCCCTCCTTGTTTCACTATTTATTGAGAACTTTATTATTTCATGACCATTGCACTCCAGACAACCTCTGACCACCACATTCCCCACCAGCCCTTCCTTATTAGTGAACAGCAGGTCAAGAATAGTCTTGCCCCTGGTAGGCTCACTAACTAGTTGTGACAAGAAGCAATCCTCAATACACTCTAAGAACTTTCTGGACTGCCTCCTCTCTGCCGTGTTCTGTTCCCAGCAAATATCTGGCAGATTGAAGTCTCCCACCATGTTTCTGTGATTGCAACTATGTCTTATCTCTCCTGCTGTACCAAGACTTATAGCTCTTCTTGTTTGTTCCTCATATTTTGTGCATTACAATACATGCACCTCAGCTGGGTTGCTGAACTCACCTTTGATTTAGGTTCACCACCCTCAGTATCCCCCCAAGAGAATCCAGTTCCATCCCCTTCCCCCTTCAAACCTAGTTTAAACCCCAATCAATGAGCCCTATCAAGTCATGGGCTAAAACCTTTTGTCCTTTTTAGACAGATGTAGCCCACCTGTGTCTAGCAACTCAGGTGTGGTAAAGGTCGCCTCATGATCAAAGAACCCAAAATTCATCTGTTGGCACCAACCCTTAAGCCATATATTGGTAGTGAGGGTTCTCAGCATTCATCCTTGCCACTAAAGGAACTGAGCAGAACCTGCATTCCCACCCCATTGACCTAGCTCCTTAAATTCCTTTTTAATTACTCTGGAGCCTTTCTTATAAACCTCATCACTGCCAGCCTGGACAACCAGCAGTGGATAATAATCAGAGGGTGGGCCTAATCAGTTCAGGTAACCTCTTGTTGATATCCCATACCCAGGCCCCAGGGAGGCAGCCGACTTCCCTGTGGGATGGGTCCGGTTGGCATACAGGGCCCTCTGTTCCCCTCAGAAGGGAGTCACCAACAAAAACTACTCTTCTTTTCTTTTTAATACTAGAGGTTCTGATTGGACTGACAAATGGAGTAAATCTTAGAGATTCACCAGACAAAGCGTTTTCTTCTGTATCATCAATCTGATCCTCAAAATCTAAGACCTCAAACCTCTTCTGTAAAGGCAGATGGAAAGTTGGCATCCAGAAAGGTGGTGGGCAACAGGAGAGAATTCTGTTGCCCCATAAGAGGAGACCCATTCCCATTTCCCTCCATCAATTAGGTCACTTCCTTCATGACGGTAGGAGACATGAGGCTTCTCTGGCTTCTGGACATCTCTAAGAGATGGAAGGATATGACTCCACCAATCTATTTCCCTTTCACTCTCATGAATGCTCCTAAGCCTTTCAACCTCAACAGAGGTACTGTTTCAATAAGCACACTCCTTTTAGCAATGGTTTTTGACTGTTGACCATTGTTGATGAAGGGAGGGAGACAAGGGAAAAAAGAAAAATGAAAAAAGAAAAATAACCAGAAAAACTCCACCACCTACCAAGAGGGTGTCTGTAAATTGACCTGCTTGCCCTGCCCAGGCAAACTACAAACAAACAAAAAAAACTACAAACTACAGTGCAAACTGCCACTTAGCATCCCTGTTTGCCTACTTTTGGTCACCGTGCTCCAGGTCACCACACTCCATAAAGCCTTCAGCCTTAAGTACTGGAAGCTTCCCGAAGGGAGGCATGTACTTGCTATTTTTCAGCAATTCAAAGAAGCCCCCAAACCCTTCTGGGGCAGCCCAGAAGCTTCTCAAAGGGAGGCATGTCCTTGCTGCTGGTCAGTGATTCTAAAAAGCCACTCAAACTGCCCTAGGACAGCCCGAAAGCTTCCCAAAGGAAGGCAGTTCCTTGCTGCTGGTCAGCGATTCCAAGAAGTATTTTTTCCCTAAAAACTCTAGTTTCTCTTATGTAGGCAAGCCAGTACAGTCCTGCAAACAAACCACTTAAGTACTTATCATTTGGGAATTGTATGAATCTGTACCAAAGTCTTTGTTTGTTGAGGAAATCCAGTTTTGTTGAAGAAAAAATCTAACCTGGACTTAAAATGTAAATTCTATTTTGATTTAGGGTGACAAAGGCGAGCGAGGTTATCCAGGACCTCCAGGAAGAGTAAGTAGAATAAATATGTGTTTTGAACTTAAAGTTAAAATAAATTTGATGAAAGTAAAAGTGCTCAAATAATGAGAAAAAAAAGAGAGACTATGCATGTTCTGATCTCATTCTCATCGATCATGACCTCATTTTTTCTTGATGGAAACAAACTGGATACAGTTTTTTTAAGTATGTTTCAAATTTGGGAAAGAAGCTCTTGAAGAATATAAATTTCTAATGTTTTGGACCATGAAATTTATAAGCATTTTTAATCAATACAATATCCAAAAGAGAGTGAAAAAGAGTAAGTCTGTCAACTATGACAACTAAGGACCACACAGGCACTCATTCACTCACCATCCCTATCCAAGGTGGGAGGGAGAACTGGAAAAAGGTAAAATTAGTATGTCATGGTTGGCTGTGTTCGATTTTTATTTCACTCTGTGTATTGAAATTTGTTTCCCATTGTCTGGGAGGAAGTGGGGGGAGGGGCTAGACCACGCTGTATGGATTGGCACTGAGCGCTGGTGGCCTCTGTGTGCGGGTCCCCCCCAAGTTCATGCCCTTGAAGGCCCTGCCATTGACCCTGATCATCCTTCCATGTGTCGATGGCTTTACCAGTTCTACCTGACCCATCAGTGAAAACAGTCAGGCCATGCACTGGTTTCCGTTGACACAAGGGTTTCTGTATCACTTGAACGTCTTTGAGCAATTGCAATAATTTGTGACTTGGCAAGTAATACAGAATTTGTCCAGGAAAATTCATCAAGGCTGTTTGGAAAGAAACACTGTTAGCAATACACCATTCTATGTACTCCTGTTGGATAGGAAGAATAAGGGCATTGGGTTCAGTTCCATTTAATTGATGAGTTCGCGTTCTGCTTTTAATGATTAACGGTGCACAAAGATCTATTATTAGAGTAATAGTCCTTTTCAGCTGATGCAGCAAAAAGATCCATTCAATTACATGCAGAGTGTCTGTTGACCCATCATCCCACTGTGCAAGAATGCCTGTGAGATGCATATCTGTGATAGTAATATACAAAGTCAGTGGCTGGGTTGGGTCAATTCGATATACCTGTCAGCAACAGACTGCTCAATCAATGCCTTTTCTGCTTCTTGCGTCGATGTTCTGGGGGATGACAAATCCGGGTCCCCTTTCAACATGTCAAACAATGGGGATAACTGTGTTGTAATGAGCCCTAATTATGGCCACACCCAATTAATGGTACCCCAAAGTTTTTGCATATCATTTAGGGTTGGAACTTTTCTGCTAATTTGAACAGGTTGTGGCTGAATAGTCTGGTCCAAAATTTTTAAACCCAGATACTTCCATGGGGCCTGCCTCTGAACTTTTTCTGGGGCAATTTGTAACCCATGCTTCCACAGGGTTTCCACTAGCACAGGTAGAACAGCTTCCAATTCATTCCTAGAGGATGAAGCTACCAGGATATCATCCGTGTAATAATGTCAATATGCATTGGGAAACTTTTCTGACTGCGGAAAGGGCTCTAGCTATGTACCACTGGCAGATCATAGGACTGGTTTTCATACCCTGGAGCGGGAACCATCGTCGTGAGAGTCAGGATGAACACCCCCCCGTCTCTGGGGGCAGCAGGGCGGGAGCCGTCATCATGGGAGGCGGGATGAACGCCCCCATCACTGGGGGCAGCGGGGCAGGAGCTGTCGTCACAGAAGGCGAGACAAACGCCCCTGTCACTGGGGGCGGCAGGGCGGGAGCCGTCATCACGGGAGGCGGGATGAATGCCCCCATCACTGGAGGCGGCAGGATGGGAGCCCCCTATGGAGCCACCCACAGAGCTAACTCCACCCTGTTGGCGGTGGCCACTGAGGGATGTGTTACGGCTCCCCCATCTCCGCCGGCGGCGGCGCTGGCAAAAGCCAGAGCAACGGCAGCTGTGGCAGTGGCGATGGGCAGAATCGGTGCCTCAGCTGCCAGTGCAGCCATCCCAGCGCCGACAGTGGTGGCAGACGTGACTGGCATGGCTCCACCAGCCGCCATCCCTGCCCCATCTACAGCAGGGCTGCCGGGAGGCGGCAGAGGAGGTGCCCCAGCACTGCCCCAGCGGCGGTCTGGAGGCCTACAGCACCACTCCCTCGGATGCCCTAGCGGCAGAGGAGGGTGCGGTGGCAGATGCCACAGCCGCTTTGGCTTCTCGTTCCGCTTTCAGGTGTTTTAGAGTCTCAAGAACTAGAGGCCAGGTTGTCATAATGTCTCTAGCGAGTTCATCGCCTTTAAGGGCAGCGTCAATGATTAACTCCCCTGCTTTCTGCCAAATGTGTAGTTCAAAAGCGGTGGTTATAGATGAAGGAACTCCGTGATTTTTACACCAAAGTAACAGAGTCTTCAGCGTCGTTTTGTCATATTTTACAGCTCGTTTTTGCAATAAAGCAGTCCACATTCTAACTATTGCCTTCTCCCCCACAGATACTTTAGATCCCATGATTATTCATTAGGAGCTTATAGACGTGAGATCCTCAGCAGGTTTGGACAGAAAAAAAAATGGAGCAGGCAGAGTTTAGGGGAGGGGTGAGGAGGTTGGCCACACGGCTAGCACGAAGAGAAAAGAAAAAGGAGAAAAAGAGGGAGTGGAAATCCAATGCTGCCCAAGAGCAGCACAGCTTTGCAGCACCTCACCTGTAGAGGCGGGTGTCGAAAGAATACCCGAGGTTTTTACAGCATTATTCAGATGCTGGAAAGTCCTGATGCACTCCTCCGCCTGTGCTGCGATCCGTGTGTGGTCTGAGTCTTCTTGGGATCAGCCGTTGAGGCTTCTTGAGGCGTCTTGTTCTCACGTCGATCGTCACCAGATGTCACTGTAGAGTATGGCGGAGATAATAACGACACAGTTTCCAGTGTTCCTGCAGGAAAACATTTTAATGAGAAAACTCATGGTTTTTATACCTTTTAGAAAACAGCGCGTTACATCCTCATTGGTGAATGCATTGTTTTTAACAATTTCATTGGCTCAGAATAAGCATGAAATCATCTCTCCTTGTTTTGAGAAACCCTTACTTTTATTTTGGGAAAGTCTGGGGTTGTTTTTAGAAAGACACAGGAAAGTGCTTGTGTAGTGGTTTAACGTGGGCTGGATGCCAGGGGCCCCCCACAGCTACTCTCTCACTCCCCCTTGCCCAGCTATAGAGGAGAGAGAATATAATGAGAGGTTTGATGAGTTAAGGACCATAACAGGTTCTTTGCTAATCACCATCACAGGCAAAACAAGACTTCATGTGGGAATAATTGTTAAATTTATTATTAACAAGATCAGAGCTCAAGAGCAAGAGAAAATGAGAGTCACCTTTTTCCCCCACCCGCCTCCTTCTTACATCCAACCTTCTCTCACACAGCAGTCCAGAGAAAAGGCAAGGTGGAAGAGTGGGTTATTATGGTCAGATGCTGTTTTCAGCCACTGCTTGGGGAGAAGAGTCCTTCCAACTACATTCCATGGGATGCCATCGCAGGGGAGACAGCTCTTCACAAACTGCTCCAGCGTGGGTCTCTCTCACAGGATACAGTTCCTCTCACAAACTGCTCCAATGAGAGTCCATCCCATGGGCAGCAGCCCTTCAGACACTGCTACCACATGGGTCACATTCCACAGGGTGCAGTCCCTCAGGCACAGGCTGCTCCAGTGTGGGCCCCATGAGCCACGCATCCTAACAGGAGAATCCTACTCCAACGTGGGCTCCTCTTCCCCACAGGCTAAAGTCCTCTGCTGGAACCTGACTCCACCATGGGTCTCCCACGGGCTACAGGTGGATCTCTGCACTCCTGTGGTCCTCCATGGGCTGCAGGGGCACAGCTGCTTCACCATGGTCTTCCCCATGGGCTGCAGCTGGATCTCAGCTCCGGTGTCAGGACCATCTCCTGCCCCTCCTTCTGCACTGACCTTGGTGTCTGCATTGTTGTTCACAAGTTCTCATTCTGCTCCTCTCCAGCAGCCATCTTCGTCTTACTCCATTTTTTTTTCTTTCTTACTTAAATATGTTATCACAGAGGCATTCCTTCAACTGCTGGTTGGCCTGGCTTTGGTCAGCAGCGGGCCCAGCCTGGAGCTATCTGGCATTGGGTCTGCTGGACATGGGGAAACTTCCAGCAGCTTCTCAAAGAAGCCTCCTCCTCAGCCCCACCGCTGCTACCAAAACCTGGCCACAGAGAAAACTATACAGCTTGAAAAACATGTTTTCGAGGAACACTTGTCCTCAAAAACATGTTATCAAGGGACAGCTGTTGTTATGGGAAAGCTTGGATTGTTATGAGAGACAAAGGATTTGTTAATGTGTGAAAAACTCCAAGCTGCTATGTGAGGCTCCAGGCACCTCTGTGAAAAACAGAGATGTATTTTGAGAGAATTTTACTTATTATGATAAAGCCACATTCCAGGGTATTTTTCACTTTTCTGCAGGTGTTCTCTTCAAGGTTGTTTACTCCATAACCTGCTGCTTGAGCTTGCTGTCAGAGACAGAGCTACTTAGGCTAACTCCAGGCCTGCAAAACAGGCTCTAACCCTTAGGCCTTTAAAATTGGCTACTGTATCCATCCATATAATATATATTAATATTACACCATAAATGGATGCAAGTTCTTTTTCTCTTATTGTTGTCGCATATTTTCCAAATTTTAAACCCAAATTGTCCTTCAAACTAGGACATTCTTTTGGCGCCCAACATGAGGCTCCAGAGACAAAAATGGAAGGAGAACACCTCCTAAGGTATCATCATGTTTCCAGGTTTGACAGCTTTGGGGTGGAAAAACTGCTGTTGCCCACTGTGTTCCCTTTTTTAGACCGCTGCTTTGAGCTAAGTCTGGTCACTAAGGTTGTTTTGACCATTGTAAAATTCATAGGCTGGTTTGGGTACACGATAAATTCAGCCCCTGTAGTTTTCTTCAGTAAGGGGTATCACTGGATGTAGCAGGACATATAGTTGTATTACAGTGTATCTAAGCTTTCAGCGAGCTGTGCATGTCAGATGGAAGAAGCAGGACAGGAAGTACCAAGAATGGAGATACCAGAAGGACAGCGTGTGGACACAGCATGGACAGTAACATCATTGGAGGAACAGCTCATGGACAGTGCACTGCTTCAAGACTAGCCGAGAAGAAGCTGGCATATAAACATTCTGTAATTGGTTAGAGTCTCTTTGAAACATCCCATAAGTTAGTAGAGATGTTTGAAATACTCTGCAATGAAACTTACAGTTATCTAATTATGATTAAAGAACATAAACTATTCCAGACAATAAAAAAGGCTTGTAATACCTAATCAATTATTAAGGTGGTTAAAATTAGGTTGGAATTAGAGTAGTTAGTTAGTAGCATTAGTGTTAGCATGTGCAGTACTAGCAATAAATATTTGAAGACCCTGGATTTCTTTGTGCTGGTTATTTTGTAGCCAAGTTAGGAAGATCAATGTCACTTACATCTGGACATGCTATCTTCATGGACTGAGTAGTAATCCTTGGGATTTCATAGCTAATGATACATTCTTTGGGAGAAGGACACAGAGAGGCACCTCTTTCTCTTTACAGGGCTTCACCTTTTTCCCTTCTGGAACTAATCCTATGGATTTTGAAGAAGTTTTTGGAAAGGGGGAGAAGATCATTAAGGTTCCCTTGGAAGCCAGTTTTACCATCAAGCGGAGAGAAGTCAAGGGACCTGCCAAAGAGATCCAGTTCCTCAGAGTGAAGCGGCAGGATGAATGCTGTCAGAAACCAATAGAAGCGATCAACAAGGTCACAGCCATGTCTCCACCAACCAGTAAGAAAGCTTGCAAAGCGTTCTTAAGTGTTTTCCGTGTTTGGAGAAAGAACATTCCTGAGTACAGCCAGATAGAGAGCCCTCTCTAACTGGTGACAAGAAAGAAGAATGATTTCCAGTGGGGCCCAGAACAACAACAGGCTTTTGAGCAGATCAAGCAAGAGATTGCTCATGCAGAGCCAGATTGTTAAGAATATGTTATACTTGGCTGCTGGGGACAGGGGCCTGTCCTGGAGTATTGGGGTCTATGACTGGCCCAGAGACTTTGAGGATGAGGTAGATATTGACCTTGATGAAATTATTGTGTGCCCTTAAAGCTACTGGAAAGTTTTGAGTTGGCAGAAGATCGTAAGAAGGAGAAAGAAGAAAATGCTGAAGCAGAAGCCGTGCAGATGATGTAGCGGTCATCCAATAAGATTAGTGAAAACAACTTGTTGTCCAATAGGTGTTAGGCACATATGCTTAAGATTCAGATAACAGCCCCTATGCACAAGACAAATCAGGAGAGCAGTTTATAAATTTTTAAACACTTTAGATAAAAAATGGGGGTAGTCAGAAACAAGTAGATCATGATGATGCTGTTTCCCCAGCATGGGGAAAAATTCCCAGCATTTGCTAATTTGATTTAAAAAATTGTACATATTTCCTGAGTATTTTATTGTAAATGTTGTTATTCTGGATGCCGAGCTCAGATCAATGTTAGCAGAAATTGCCAGAACATACTTTAAAATTAAAGGTAATACAAATTAATGGATCAGTGCTTAGACGATATTGAAGTTTTTTGGTATAATTTTTGTTGAGAAAGATGATATTGATGTGCAGAAAGCGATCTCAAACTCAGGTGGAATTTTGAGCAGGCATGTTTATTCTGCACGCAGGGAGGCGAGTTTTGGAAAGATTTCATATCTCCCTCCCCGAGCCCCACAGCAAGCAAGATTATATACCCATTTCCAGCAGTAGGTGTTCCACATTACAGGTTGATTCCTGGTTTGGGGTCTGTCCCCATTCCCTGCCCCATCCTGGCCATCCCGGGGGTCCCAGAAATTTGGGTGAGTGTCAGACATCTTCCTCTTCATCCTTCACCAGGAAGCTGAGTTGCATACCAGCTGTCCTGCTTTGGGACAAATAGGATTTTAAAATTCAGAGATACAAGATATATAAAGAAATAAGAATTTTATTACCAAAAATATAATATGTAAATATATATATATATATATATATGAGGTAGTAAAATAAAAAAAAAATTAAATTAAAATGAAACACCAGGGAAAACCAGTCAAAAAACCCAATCACACTATAACTAAGAAGAGAACAAATACTATTCACGATAAAACAAAATGTAAACAGTCCTTTGTTGTTGGTAGTGATGGCTGGAGGTAGCTGAGCCAGCCAGTAGGGGCACCCAAGGGAGAATGAGGGCTGGCAGTGGAGGTCCAGGGATTTATCGAGGGCCACTGGAATCGCTGAGGGGTGGGGGGTTGTCACCAAGAGATGATGGAGAAAAAAAACAGGGATTCCCAAGGGCAGAGGATTGGATTCAAGGTTCAGGCAAACCAATGAAAGGGCGGTGGGCTGGATTCAGTCCTTTTCCTGGGATGCTGATGATGGCTGGTGGTCAGCTGTAGGCAGGCAGCAACAAGATGGAGGGTTGCTGCTGCCCGTGTCGAGGGAGATGAGGGAAAGTGAGCCGCAATGATGCTGCGCAGTCGGAAAACCGTGAGGAGGGGAGCCGTGCTTCTCTCAGCAAAGATGGAAGCCGAAAGAGGCTGGGCTTCCATTTCTCTGGCTTTTATGAGCTGTCCTGTCTTGTGTGATTTCAAAGTCCTCTTCCCAGGCAAGCTGCTTTCCCATTGGGTGGCAGCGTTGGGCACCAACCCTTCGACGAGATCCCACCATGTGGCTAACATGGCGTTTCCCACCAAAATGTCCACGCGGCGGGCTCCTGCCAGCGTTGCCCTTCCAGCATGGGGTCTCATTGGTGCCACTCATGGTGGCACTAGCTGCCCACCAGGAGAAACCACCGCCATGCCCAGGGGTTCGGCGGCACCAGCTGCTTCACTTGTGCGGGCGCCGGCCGTCCCACCCCGCACAACATGGCAGCCGAAGGCTCTATGCACACCTTGCGGGGCCGCCCCGTGCAGAGTCAGGGCTATGCTGCACCCGCCGCTGCTTCCCATCCACAGTGGGGCTGTGGAAGAAGCAGGTGGGGAGTGGTGGCACCGGCGTCCGCCATGCCCGATGGGCAGCCAAAGAGCCGCCATGGCTGCTGCCGGGAGGGGGACTCCTGCTAGTGCCCCTGCATGCCATAGTGGCCAGGGAAAA
This sequence comes from Serilophus lunatus, assembly GCA_013399895.1. Lineage (NCBI taxonomy): Eukaryota > Metazoa > Chordata > Aves > Passeriformes > Eurylaimidae > Serilophus > Serilophus lunatus. The sequence goes on from VXBA01000208.1 coordinate 45,365, forward strand.
AAACCCGCACGCACTCCGAGACACCACAGCGGCAGTGCTGAGTGATGGGGGGGCCCCAGGGCCTGTTCCCACGCCGCCGCTCATATGGGGGCAGGCACTGCTGCCGCCAGGCACTGCTGCTGCCCCAGCTTCAGCCCGGCACATACCAGGAGCCATATGCCCCGGATGGCAGTGCGGGGCAGCGCCGGCAGTATGGACATGGCCACCGAACCCTGTGGCTCTGGAACGAGGGCTTCCCGCCCACTGCAGCTGCCACCCATGGACCCCGCTGTGGTTCGGGGGACCCCCAACTGCCCTGCAGAAGTGGTGGCTGCTGCCCCAGCCCCGTGCCAGGATGAGGGGGACCGGCCACCCATGCTGCGCCACGGTCTGCGCCCACCGACAGTGAGTGCGTGTTGGCTCAGCCAACCGGAGCCAGGATCAGTTGTCTTACTCTGCTTCCATTCTCCCAGGAAACCGAGGAAACAAAAAAAAATACGGTTTTAACACTCCTGCCTCCCCCTTTCCCCAAGAAACAGAGCATCCTAACTTTTAAAACCATAATACAGTGTCATGGCCTGGAGCAGCAGAGCCTGGGTGGCCGGTCAGTGGTGGCATGGAGCCGCCACCACCCACATAGCACCTGTGGGCTGGGGGACCATGGGCAACCCCCTCCATCCACCCCCCTCTCCAGCCCATGAGGCAACAGAGCCTGGGCGGTCTGGCAGCGGTGGCGGTGTGGGGTTTCTGCCGTCCATGCAGCACCCACAGGCCGAGTGGCTGCAAAACACCTCTCCCCGCTCCCTCTTGTCCCCCTTTGCTCCTTGAAAACAAAAGAGAGAGAGAGACNGAAAACAAGTGCTAGACCATAACACCAGCCAAACCACAGAAAAATACGCTTTTCTTCTGGGGTCCTTGAGACATGAACCCCATGTTATTCTTATTCCCATCTCTCAGCCCTATGTAGTGTCTGTTTCTTGCTTTTTATGCTACCTTATCTTTTATTGGTGTCTAGCTTCTACAGGCATTCTGCTTATGTTATTCTTGCTCTCCTGGGACATGTCTACTTCTAAATTCCCTGCTTAGCCTTACTTTCTAGTTCCCTGAAGCATTTCTCTAAGGCCCTAAAGTAATCCTTTCCTTCCCCAACTAACTATAAAAGCTCTCCACTTAATCCTGTGACTTACATGAAGAAGTGTTGGCAGAATAGAAAATATTTATTTTCTGTGGTAATTCCTCAGCAGCTACAACCCTCTCACAGCAGTTGTTACATTGGCGCTGAAATTGCAAGCATAACCACAATTGTTCAAAATTGTTATTACAAAACAAAATGGCCTCTCTACCAGCAGATCAAGAGGGGGGATGTACAAATGAAGGTACAGTTGTATATTTCTAGTGCCCTAGTCTTTGTTCTGTGATTCAGATGATAGATGCCGGACCAGTAGATACCTTTGGTGAAAAAGGAGATCCTGGAGTTTCAGGCTTGCCAGGACTGAAAGGTCAAAAAGGTGAAAAAGGTATGTATTTTGTTTTGTCTTTTTGATTTATACTTCTAGTTTTCTTACTAAAGGAAATTAAAATTGTACTATCTCTGCGTCAGGAGCTCTATATGACAGTGTAACGTTCCAGTTATTTATTTAATTGTTTTCAAGTTATTACATTTTGTAGTTGCTTGTTGGACACTTCTGCTTCTCAACGTAACTAAGACTGCCTTTCAGTTATAGATGGAAAATGATAAATTGAGATCTGGTTTTATGGCAGTTAAATAATCTAGATTAATTAAGAAATATGGAACTCAACACTAACATAAAAAAGATAACAACGCAGAGGATCTTGAGACTCCTTTATGAAAGTCAGTAGCTAATTTTTGATTTTAATATTGGCTTGCATAATTTCGAAAATTCTTCAGTAAACAGAGAAAATTAAGCATTCCCTTTCCCATTTTCCCCATTACAGACCTTAGCCTATGTAAGAAAAATCACTGGAAAAGTTTTCACACAGCAGTGCCTTTTCCCTGAATGCATTGCTTGCAGTTATGTATAGATTATTTAACGTCAAATTTGTTTCAGAATATAATAGCTTGAATGTGAATTTAAGTAATATGTGCTAAAAATTCACTCTCATTGGCATTGCTGAATTCACTGCCTAATTGAAAACTTCTCTTTCTAAAGGTTTCCCTGGTACACAAGGAATCCCTGGACCTCCGGGTATGAAATTATGGCCACTGATTTTTTTTCCCCGTTTTTCCTGTGTCCTTGGGTCAAGAATCCATAGAGATACTCTCCTTAGCTGCTCTGGTTACTACCTGACTTACCAAGCATGCAAGCAATGACTTCTCCAGCAGTCTAATCATCTCTGTGGACCCTTTGCTTTTCTTGTGTCTTTGGTGTGATCCAGCCTTGTTCTTTTTATAGAGTCCTGATAACTTTCTGCTGAAATAGAAAAAATAGGGTACCCAGTGCATCAGAGATAGCTCAGAGAGTATGCCCCCATCGGCCAAGAAGAGTTGTTAAATGTGAATATATGTGTGAGTGTGTACATATATACCCGAGTATGTATACTCATAAGTAGATCATTTGGTTTGCTCTCACTTCAGCTGTATATGTGTTTGCATAAATATAATAAAATAACATTTGCAGGGAGAAGTAATATTTATTAGATAAAAGTAATTCCTGGAGGCTTCCTACTTTTTTTGGCTATGTCACTTGATGATAACACTGCTTTTATGTGTATATACATATATATATATATATGTGTGTGTGTGTGTGTGTACGTGTGTTTGAAGTAAACCATGATATTTACTTTTTAAAAATTAAGCAGATCATGCATGGAAACCCAACTCTAGCACATCCTGCAGTGATAATACTATTACCTCCTTTGGCGTCATTTTCTATCTTGACAGTGAGCTAAATAGGAAATTAATGTGAGCCAGGGTCAGATAGTTTTCAGGAAATTTTTCACAGTTTAGAAAGGAGATGCTATATACCACAGGCTGTAATTATAGCTCTTAGTCTGCCAATACCCTACAGAAACTGAGATTTCTGTGACTTTCATATCTTCCTGCAGTGTTGCAGAAGACTCAAAATGGATTAGTGATCAAGTCTAGTGATGAGTTGTGAACTCATGAGTTGTGAACTGAAGACCTGTGTGACTGTACAACTAACTAAAAGGAGATCTTAAGTAGTTTTCCTCTATCTGCTTAACTGCATCTCTTTATTGGCTGTTGTTTGCTTCTTATTCCTACAAACCATTTTGGTTTTAGAGTTCCTGAAGTCTGCTAGCATTGTTGAATACTTATTTACTGAAGTTGTTAGACGTGCTCTCCCTTTCTAGATATGTTTTAAGATTTGGTTTATTATGAGGTAAGGATGTGTGTAACAGTTTCTAAGTGTAATAGCTAAGTTTACTCCTGTGTTGGCACTATTTGCTACCCTGCAAAAGTGGATTCAGCTAAGTCTCAGGAAGGCACTTGATCAGAGTAAGTACATTTGTCTAGGGACCTAATAGAAGTGAGTAACTCAGCTGTAATCTCAATTTTGTATAAATCATCAATAATTAAAATATAGTCCTTTTTTTCTTTTGTACTCTGAAACCCCATGAAAGCTGATGTGTTGATAATGGTGCTGTCTTTTCACTTGTTACTATTTCATGCATGTTTTACTCTTTTCAAAGGTCGACCACTTCCAGACAGGGTAGGATCACCTGGTGTCCCTGGAGAGAGAGGTCAAAAAGGTGAAAAGGGTTCTCCAGGGTTCCCTTCACCTGGAATCCCTGGAAGAGATGGTTTCCCAGGTCCTCCAGGGTTGCCTGGCCCGCCAGGACCTCCAGGCGTAACAGGTAGGTTAACCCCTTGCTTGCTTTTCACAATGAAAATGCAGTAATGCACATAAAAAAAGAAAAAAGAGACAAGATTATAGAAGCTATAAACAGGATGCATTTGCGTCGTGGAAGAAACATATCTAATTTTTTGATGGACCAAGTAAAAGCTGTTCTGTGATTCAGGAAACCGTTTGTTTCCTTACTGGTACAAAGCTTTAAAATTTCTTCAAAGTTCTTATGGATTGTTGCAATATCACCAAACAATTGACCTTAATACGTATTGATTTCTTCTATGTTCTATTGTGCCAATCGAGATATATCTGTAGTTTTTTAATTAAAAAAGTAACAAATACTAATATTGTTCTTAGTATAGAAGGTAGCTGTTCAATATCACAATTTACAAGTCTACAATAACAAAAGTACAGTTGGAAGTGGTCTATGTTGAATAGGTCCTTACAACTGATGTTTTAACTCTTTTATGGAAGTAAAACTTTTGCTATAGATGTTACTGATATTGTGACTCAAATTGTCATTTCAACATCAAGAATGATATCCCTGTTACATTACTATAGATACCTTAAAGCTATTGAAAGAAACATTATTCTCTATGGAATTCCTAAACCATAAAATACTTCGTTCAAAAACAGTTGAAAATGCCTAGTTGTTGCAGTGTTTGCCAAAGAAGCGGTACAAAATCTAACATGTAGAATATAGAATTAAGTTGCTAAATCTCACCTCATCCTGAAAATAAGAGCAATTCCTGTTTTTCATACAGTATTTCTGTCATTGACTAATTCCGCTCCTTCCCCAGATACCTCTTTAACTTTCTTCAAGGGCATAATAGGAAAGAATTTGTTTTCATTTAACTGTTATTTTTCAAACTTCACATTAACATTTTGACTACTGGCTTTGGCCAAAATGAAGTCAAATTATATTAGGTCAGAGCTCGTATCATCAAGCGGAAGAAAAATTTATATTCTCATATCAAGCCTGCTAAGTATTCTTATTTGATACCCCTTTCAGTTCCTAACATGTGAGGTTTATTGTTTTCAGGAAGCTTGTTAGCATAACGAAGTTAAATAAATGTTAACAAGCTGCTTTTGAACTCGAAAGTTTCCTAAAATTCATTAAGTAAATTAATTTCTTCAGAACGTCAATATTCTCCATTCTCTTCAGGGTTAAAACAGCAGTTTTCCACCCACCCAGTACTTTTATTAGCCAAAGCTTACAATGAAAATGGATTTTATGTGAAAGTTGTTTGTAACCTTATTATGGCAGAGCTTGTCCTTTCTCTGTAATTTTCAGTTTCTTAAGTATTATATATGGAATCAGAATACAGAATCCTAGTTAAATTTTTCAAGTAAATAAAAAATTAAAATGCTATTGACGTATCACTCTTCGTAGGTAGCATTCGAGCTATGACATTGCATAAATGTAACCCTACAATGGAAACTTGCACTTGTCAAAACAGTATATTATATTTCCATTGCAGATGGAATTGATCAGTGTCAGCAGGGAGAACCTGGTGCACCAGGGAGTCCTGGGCTTCCAGGAAGAGATGGATTTCCAGGAGAGATGGGAGAGAAAGGTAATAATATTTTCTAATTGTTTTCTAATACTCAGTACCCTGGAGCTTGAGTATGTGAAGAGACTGGGCAAATTTGGCTCGGTCCAGAGAAAGTATACTTAAAAGTTAGTCAAGTAAATAGTTCATGGACATAAAAAATGTTTCTTGAGTCTCTTGTGAGTACAAGAAGGATATTGTGTACTGAGTTGTGTGACACAAATTTCTCTTACCCTACACATTGCTGGGAAGAGATAAAGGGTGGCATGGGGCTGAAAGAGGAGCTGCAAAGAAGAAAAGGGTTGAGTGTAGCCTCATGAAGTGTAAATTGAGCTGTTCATGGCACTTTAAGATGTGAATTCTGAAATGAAGAATTAGAGAGAAGCAAATGAGTTGGGAATGAAATTGAATTATTGCCATGAGTATAATTGAAGATAAAATTATAGCACCTATAAATGGGATTGTCAACTATGTGTTTTAGCAACATTAAGTAAATGGACATTTGTAAAAAAGAGCTGCAGTCATTTATGTGATGATCGATCCTTCCTAATCTCATTCTGCTCACTGCCTTTCTAAAAGTGCAAAATTACACTGACTATAGAGGTCCTGCTTTTTCTGCTTTAATCTTTTTATTTCCTCTATGGCCACTGAATATTTCTTTTCTTCTTTTTCGTTCTCTTCAGCTTGGTCTCTTATAAATGTTTCATTAAATATTATCCCTAAGGTAGGACTTATGTTGATTTTCATGCCATTCCTTAAAAAAAATTAAAGAATATTGAACATCAATTTGCCGATAAATTCTCTTTGAAGCATTTAATTAGAAGTAGTATATATATATATATATATATAAATAATAAAAATATTTCTACATGAAGTGTATTAAATTGACATTTGCGCCTGAATCAACCTGCTTGCAGTTGTCTTAAAACTTTTCATTGTTATTCATTTGCTTCCTTGTTGTTTTGTTTGTTGTTTTTTTCAGGTGACAAAGGTGAAGCCTGTGCCTTGTGTGATAAAGTAGGACCTCCTGGACTTCCAGGACCACAAGGGCCACCAGGTCCAGCAGGTAAAAACTCATTAGCTACCTGAAAATGAAGTACATAGGCTAAATTCTGAAAATGCAGCATACATGATAAAACTAATGTTTTTTGTCCCACTAATCAAATTGCTTGTGAAACCAAGGAAAGGAGGGTGGAATATTCCTATTTTTGGCCCGATTCCAAATTACCAATGCTATCAACAAGAATTACCAAGGAAGCAGAAATTGGCCACAGTGGAAGTTATTTGTAAACCATGGGCCAAATATTCTCACAGATTATGAAAGTGAAGAATAATGTGGGAACCATTTGCCTATGTGCCCAGGCTTGACAGTGACTAGTGCATACCTTCCCACTTCTAGTATCAAGTTCTGTGTCCCCCCAAAAAGAATCCTTTTTTTTGCTACTATATGAGAGTATCTGTGTCACATGCCAAAAAATTATTATTCCTCATATTTGTTCTAGTTGCTGATCTGAAAAATGAATACAGGTTAGGTAGTTCCAAGACTGCATTGGTTGTTATAAATAGTAAGTTGAATTCATTCCTAAGTCAAATGAACCATCAACTTCTAAATTTATGAATGCTGAAATGAACACAGGAGCACATGAATCCAGGAAACTTCACTGACTTTAGCAGCATTACATTGATATAACTGGGGATGGATTGAGATACTTTGAGAAAGGTCACAAAGAATTCACATATAATGACCTATCTGTAAAAATATGTAATGAATAAAACTATATTTTTTTCTCTCTGATAAGGTTTTCCAGGCCAATCGGGTTTCAAGGGTGATAGAGGCTTACCTGGACTTGATGGTCTTCCAGGGGTACCTGTAAGTAATGCCTTGCCAAATACTACATGTTCTACTAGGCATGTGATCAAAAAAGAGATCAGCACAAGGATATGATAAAATTTAGGTTAACTATGCCTAATAAAATAAAGTAGGAAGCAGTGGCATTGAACTATGAGAGTAAAAACCGCACTGTCAGATATTTGGTTTATTTCTGTGTTTGCGCGTCCTATGAATGCAGCAGGACATATAACCTTCTCCTTGAGCAAAATAAGCAGTGGAGTTGGGTAAAGAATAGGATTTTGCAGGAAACATATTCAGGTCCTCCCTGATCCTCTCGTGAATTCTTCCAGTAACTCTTTGCTGTTTAGTGTATATATATTGAGAGAGGAACAGTGCCATCTAGTGTAGTGTAAGCAGTCTAATATTAGCATTCAGCATACTGTGGAAGTTTTTCTAAATTTTGAATAATAGAATCATAGAATATGCTGAGTTGGAAGGGACCCATCAGGATCACAAAGTCCAACACCTGGCCCTGCACAGGACACCCCAAGAATCACACACTATGCCCGAGAGCACTGAGCTCAGACAGACTTGGTGCTCTGACTACTTCCTAGGGGAGCCTGTTCCTGTGCTCAGTCACCCTCTGGGTGAAAACCCTTTTCCTGATATCTAACCTAAACCTCCCCTGACTCAGCTTCATGCCATTTCCTTGAGTCTTACCACTGGTCACAAGAGTGAAAAGATCAGTATCTGCTCCTCCACTTTCCCTAATGAGGATGTTGAAGACCACAATGAGGTCTCCCCTCAGTCTCCTCCAGGCTGAACAAACCAAGTGACCTCAGCTGTTCCTTGTACAGCTTCCTTTCCAGACCCTTCATGACCCTCATGGCCCTCCTCTGGACACTTTCCAGTAGCTTAATGTCTTCTTAAATTGTGATGCCCAAAACTGCACACAATATTGGAAGCGAGGCTGCCCCAATGCAGAGCAGAGCGGGGTAGTCACCTCCCTTGATGATGCCCCCCAGGACATAGTTGGCCTTCCTCCTCCTGGCCGCCAGGGCACTGCTGACTCATATTCAATTTGCCATCGACCAGGATTCCCAGTCCCTTTCCATGGCACTATTTTCCAGCATCTCATTGCTCAGTCTGTACATTCCAGGTGCAGAATTCAGCATTCCCCCTTATTAAATCTTTGTATGGTTGGTGATTGGCTCTCTCTCTAATTTGTTGAGGTCTCTCTGCAGGGCCTTTCTGCCTTTGAGAGAGTCGACAGCTCCTCCTAATTTATTGTCACAGGCAAACTTAAATTTCTTCAAGTCTTGTGTCCAGGTTGTTATCAAAGACTTGGGGAAATGTCTGCAGTGTGTGGTGTAAAACACAATTAATTAGCAGAAAAACTAGGTACTCTTGAAGAAATAAAGGAAGACTGTGAAAGTGGGTGGTATCCTGATATGATTACTTGTAAGTTATGTTGGCACAGTGGAACATTACTCTCAGTAAGGCCAGATATCTGAAACAGAGCAGCCATAAGCGAAACGTCTAAAATGTATCACAAATTACTCCTAAATGAGCATTGTATCACCACAACTACATTTGATCTAACATGGGTTTTAACACCATTCCTCATGTAAGTAGACTGACCTTTTCTACCTGAAACTGTTTCTTTCCTTTCAGCTGATCCGTTTTGGCAACGTAACTTCTCAGTGCACATTCATGTGCACTAGTTTTAACACTGATTTGTAAAAGTTCTCTTCATCTCTCACCAGTGATGAGAGAGAGGCACCTTCAGAAGCTAAAAAAATCCATCTGCATGAGTTTGTTACTCAAGGAATCTATTTCTGTCCCTATGCATAAAGCCTAGATGCCTGAATTCAACCAATGAAAGTTCACTAAGATGGAGTCCATTATCTATTTACACCAAAATAACTAATATTATATTACTCAGTGACTGAATGTACTATAACATCAATGGGATCCATGAATGAAACAAAGAAGAAAAATGAAAGACATCCTAATGTATTTAAGTTTTTTGTTGTGTGGCATTTGTTCTTGGCACATGTTTTGCCACACCTTTATATTTTACTTTTATTGCCTCTTAAGTTACTGCCTCTGTCTTTAATCAGATAAGGACTGGCTGCTGTTTTGAATGCTTTTAAGCTTGTTTTGCTCCACAAGGTTCAGCCAGGTGGTGATCCAGCATATTGTTTAACTTGGAAAAATTATAGAGAGGCCAGCCTTGCAAGCTGATGTTGTTTAGAACCATGACAGAGCATCAAAGTCTGATCCAGAACACACCAATGCTAATCAAAAGATTGCCATTGACCATGTTCTGGTTCAGGTTTAAGTTAAGGGCACACATCAGGCTTAAGCAGTGGATATTGCCCATGAAGTTTGTGCTTTACTACCCTAGTGAGTAGCTCTGATTCACTTGAAATTATAGAGACTGTTCCCATGAGAAAAGTTTATCTAAGTCCTAGGATATACATAGAGGGAAAATTGAAATTCTGGAAATCCTATAGGTTTATTATTAGGTAGATAAGTTATTTTGTAAGGAGACGTTACAAAACTATTTTCTGAGCATGTGCATAATATTCTGATAGTACTGACTGTGATTGTCAGTTGTACAAAATCAATGAATGTTAGTAATGAAGGAAAACCTGTATTTGCGCCAGTTGAATGTCACGAGGAACAACCAGGGAGAAGCTTTCAGCCTTCAGTTAGACTTAGCTCTTGTGCAAATAAGGTTTTAGTTATATGTAAGGTAATTAATTCAATTTTCTATACAAACAATATATTTTATGAATACTATAGTTGACTTAAAAGGTTTTGAAAGAAATAAAATCATGGATTTGCCTTGTATAAACCTGTAAGTTTGGCTAAATTTTGTTTTCCATACTGCAATGGTGTTATTTTCCTAATTTTACTAATGAGGTAGTAGTACCGCTTCTGCTGGTATTATAAATTATCATGAAAGTGCGGAGATAATTTTGTTGCATTTTTTTATCAGAGAAATATGTTCCACAGAGTTACAAGAATTCAGCATTTAAAAGCTGGGGCAGACACTTTACTCTAGAAATACATTTTTAAAAAGTCTCTTTTAGCTTAATGTCAATACTGTATAAATATGCATAAATGAAATCCATTGAGTAATCTATAGCAAATTCAGAGTAGTTCTCTAGTGTCATGGCCTTCAGTTCTAGTGTAAGTGGTGTAAGATTATAGGCACCATCTAAAGTTAGATATCTGTGATATGATAAAGTCGTTGAGACAAGAAGACTGGCATTAATTCCTCTTTCACACTGCTATGTCTTGGAAAATATTCTCATTTGACCTCCTCAGTCAAAAACTTAGTGGTTTCCTGGATTTGGGTCTACGCTTTAATTTCTAGAGATTTGTTTTCTTTTGAATCAGTTGAAGGGTTTGTAGGACAAATGATGACATCTGAATTTATAAAATTTCAGGGGCCCCCCGGCACTCCAGGACTTATAGGCAGCCCTGGAGCAAAAGGAGAACCTGGAGATTTTACTTATGATTCTATCCTGAAAGGTGAAAAGGGAGATCCTGGTTTCCCAGGACAACCAGGTATTCCTGGAAGAGAAGGAAGACCAGGAAAAGATGGGTTTCCAGGTCCCCAGGGTCCAAAAGGAGCAGCGGTATGTGTGTTTCTTGATGTTTACGTGTTGTCCTACTGTGTGCTTATTTATGTTTACATACTGTCCTATGCATTCTGTCTTTCGGATCAGAATTCACATGCTTTTGTGCCCTATAGTGCTTTATGTTTTTTGGTCTCCTTCATTTTTCCACGTCTTGTCCATACCTTGAGTAATACATTCTTCCTCACAGAAAGATTCCATTTTCACTGGAAATAGTGAGACAGTGCTTCAACAACAGACTATTTCAAAGTCGTATTTTGACCATTTCTTTTTACATGTCATGCAAATAATGACTCAAATACATTTAGCATGACTTGTTACTTTCAGGACTATAGGGTGAAGTTGTGGACATGGACAATAGTTTTATTCCTTTCCCCCTTTCTCACAGTTTGATAGTGAGAATTAGTGTGAATGATTTAGCTGACATTTGGAGATGATTGAACAAATGCAATTATCCAAGTAGATATTGTGGAGACAAGATTCAAGTCTAGCGTATTTCTCTCCTTGAGGACACTAATGATTCAAAATTTTGCACTGATAGAGTTCAGCTGATATCAGTGTGGATCTGAATGTGGAGCTCCCATCTGCTTCCAGATCCACCACTGGGAATGTGGACTACATGGCCCAGTTAGCTGCATTGCACAGTAGATAACAGTTTTCATGTGCTATTCCATATGGATCCTAGTTCTGCTTTTATTGAGCTCAGCAGTAAAAAGTCCACTTTCTTCAACATTACAAATACCTGTGCTAAATCCAATATTCAGAGAAGATGATATGTTCTGTCTTGCCAGTCAGGCAAGAAGTACACTTATACTTTCTGAAAAATAGGGTACAGCTGGTTTGAAAGGAGAACGTGGACCCCCTGGCCAGCCTGGCTTCCCTGGAGTACGTGGTGAAAGAGGTTTTCCTGGCCCGCCTGGGATAGGTGTTGCAGGGTTACCTGGTGACAAAGGAGACAGAGGCTTTGCTGGAACCCCAGGTTTACCAGGCCTTCCAGGTAATGCTATAGTATGCTTCAAGATATATATTAAAAAAAAAAATTAAAAATTGTGTCATTTAAGTGGTACAGCTTAGAGAATAACCAGAATTTAAGACTGAAATAAAAGGGCTTTCTATTTTAAATTGGTGTTTGCTTTCAGCAGTATAATTGCAAACCTTTGAGGGAAGTTTTCTGGAAGAATTTTCTAGACCAAATGGGATGGTTTAGTTTCATCGTAGTTTTCTATGAGTCTTCTACAAAAAACCTTCATGACAAGTCACTTGAAATGGTATTGGTGAAATAATATTGCCAGCTAGGTGAAACTCCATAGTTTACACAGAACTACACAGCATTAACAAGGTTGGAAAAGACCATCAAAAGATCATCAAGTCCAACCTATTATCTAACTTACAAATGTACCCAACACTATCTCATCATCTAAACCATGTCACTAAGTACACCATCCAACCTTTCCTTAAACACATCTAGGGACAATGACTCCACCACCTCCCTGGGCAGCCCATTCCAGTGGGAAATCACTCTCTCCATGAAAAAGCTTTTCGTAATATCCAACCTAAACCTCCCCTGACACAGCATAGGACTGTGTCCTCTTGTTCTGTCGCTGGAGGCCCGAGAGAAGACACCAACCCCCTCCTGGCTACAACCTCCCTTAAGGTAATTGTAGAGAGAATAAGGTCTCCCATAAGCCTCCTCTTCTCCAGGCTGAACGACTCCAGCTCCCTCAGTCATTTCCCACAGGGCTTGTGCTCCAGCCCCTTCACCATCCTCATTGCGCTTCTCTGATCACATTCCAGCAACTCAACATCTTTCTTAAACTGAGGGGCCCAGAACTGGACACAGTACTCGAGCTGTGGCCTAACCAGTGCCAAGTATGGGGAAAGAATAACTTCCTTAGTCCTGCTGACAACACTATTTTTGATGCAGGCCAAGATGCCATTAGCTTTCTTGGCTGCCTGGGCACACTGCTGGCTCATTAATTTCATCAGTTTAATTTCATCAGTTCCTGTACTTAATACTACTTTACTTAACAGGAGCAAAGGGTGAAGCAGGACGAACTATATCGCTCCCTGGACCTCCTGGAGCAGATGGCCTTCCTGGGCCACCTGGTTTCCCTGGACCTCAAGGTACAGCAGTCTGTTAATCTTTGGCTGACGATCAGAATGATTCTGTTCACCATAAGTTAGCCTTTGTGTTAACATTTGTCTTATTTTCATTTGCAAAGGTGACAAAGGGAATGCTGGGCTTCCAGGTAGACCTGGCCTACCAGGAGAAAAAGGTGCTGTTGGGCTACCGGGCATAGGGTTCCCTGGACCTCCAGGTCCCAAAGGTAAGATAAAGTTATCCATCTAACAGAGCTGGTGTAACTGAAATGGGTGGAGGCTTATCTTTTCATCCAACCATTGCTGCATGGGATTTGGGAGGTTCAACTGAAGAACCTCCTGTGAGAAACTCAAGGAGCACCACAATAAGTATTCATTCGATGCACAGTTACTTTGCGCAGTGAAATGGTGCAGCTAGAGATGGTGTCACAGCTACTGACAAAAAAATTATGTAGTATAGCATCTTGCATTGCAGCAACTGAGGTTGCTGAGAGTGAGGTGAGATGAGATGACCCTTCTGAGAGATGAAAAACACTGTGTGTAGTTGGCCAAACTAATATACTGAGGTAACTGTAACAGTTTTAGGCCAGAGGTAACAGCTCTGCTCTGTTCCACATATCTGGGTGTGGTTTGGCTAGAATTCCGGCTTACCCAGTTTAAGTATAGTCTTCCCTCTGTGGCCTTTGTTAGGGTATGCACGTAACTTAGAGGGAAACTAAATGTCCATATTCTAGTTTTTGGTTTTTCTAAGATGCATTTCATTGTGCTGCTGCTCATTTAGAACTAGATGACTGAGCTTTCGGCAGCCATCTCAATCACCAAAATTCTTGTGTATCTTCATTATTATTTGCTATGATGCCACACACCAATGAACTTAGAGGGCTGGAAACTTAACAAGGAGAAAGGCACATTTTAAGCTGTGACCACCTCTAGTTCCTCTGAGACTACTTCGAGATAAACCAGAAAAGAAAAGGCCTATTTTATCCTGAAAGGAATTGTTGTATGCACTTTGGTGCCAGCAAGAAAGGAATGGCACATCAAATACATTTCTTACAAAGACCCTTCCTTGAACTCAGCTCAGCCCAATGACTTTCCTGGAGCTTAGCCTAAAAGCTATATTTCCCACTCCCTGACACCTTTCTATGTGAGAGGAGCTTCATTTGAATTTATCGAGCATGTGCTGGTATTAAGTGGCTAGTATATTTAAGTGATTTGCAAAATGTTCTACATTCCTCAGTCTGGCGCCCCACACATTTAGTTGCCTTTTCTGAAGAAGGCTTTGGGAACCAATTTTGCAGACTAGATATTTCTTGCAAGGGAGACGGGAGATGAACCCACAAGGCTATTTAAGAAAAGACACTTACAATTTTTTTCTTCTGGGTGATTCTTTCTCATCAGAAGTCAAATGCTGTACAAAGCACAGTGTTTGAATCTTTGTTGGGACTTCTGAGTACTGGTATCCCTAGAAGTTCACATAAAAGACTACACTGGTCTTTTTTTACACGTTCCTGTGATGATGTGAATAGTTCAGTTAGAGGCTTGAAGAAGCAGAAGAGGTTACTTACAGACAGAGACACTAATGATGTGTTGTTTTGTTTTGTAGGTTTCCAAGGTCAGCCTGGCTCACCTGGTCTGCCAGGAACTCCAGGAACCCCTGGCCTGGATGGTTTACCAGGTGTTCCAGGTTTACAAGGTCAAAAGGTAGGTGCCAGCTGCTCATACTGTTATCTGTGACTGCCCCGTGCAAAGATCCTACTCGTTAAAAGTGGGTCAAACTGTCTTTGGTCCTGTGTTTCCCAGCGTGCACACAAAATACGTGGATGAATGCTTGACATTAACACTAAAAGACTTACAGCATCTATAGAGCTCTATACATGAGCTCTATACTACGTGATTTGAATACATTTAGTTAATGATTTTTTTGGTTTCGATTTTTTGATTCCAAATCTATTGTGTTTCTTTGGCTAGGGTGAGCCTGGTGTAGGTCTCCCTGGCCCTAAAGGATTGCCAGGGCCTCCTGGCCCAGCTGGCATCCCTGGAGAAAAGGGAAATCCAGGACTGCCTGGTTTACGTGGCGAGCAAGGCTTTCCAGGAATACCTGGACAGCAAGGATTCAGAGGTAACATCACCAGAAAACTACTTCTATTTCTTTTTAAAATCACTCTCCTGTAGGTGCATCAAAAAGTCTATTCATCACTGAGATAGGTCGAGGAGTTGCCTGTTCCCCTAATCCTTGTTTTCTCCTATCACCCACCAGTAGCAAATGCTAGCAACAAAGAGCAGCCCTTCCTCCACGCCCAGGCTGGAGGTGTTAGAGGCTGAATGAAGTCTTGTTGGGCACATGCTTTCAAAGCACCTTGCCTGGCATCTTCAGCAAACAAGAACATTGTTGGAGGATGCTTGGTCTATGTCTCTCCTGTCTCTCCACAGGTGACCCTGGCCTCCCAGGTCGCCAAGGCTTGCAGGGCCCTCCAGGTGCACCAGGGCAGGGCCCTCCAGGAGTGCCAGGACCTGCTGGGCAGCCAGGACCCCAGGGTCCCCCAGGTGAGAGGGAAATACACCCATGATGGTGCTTATGAGCTGAATTTTGGTATAAGTGGATATTGTTGCTGGTAAAAGTGTAGCTCACGTCCTGATTTGCAATATGCGGTCAATGAGGGTGGATGGGGGGACATGCCAAGTGGGTCTCCTCTGTCTTGTCCAAAACACAGGGCAAGGCCTCCTTAGAGGAGACCTGCCATTTGGTTTGGCCTCCTTGGGTCACTGGTGAGTCATAGATACACATATACAAAGCCTCTCTTAGAAAATGAGGACTAGTTCTACTGTCTGCCTTTGCGTCTTCATTTTCCATGTCATGTAGTTTGTGAACCACAGGTGGACCTGCTCAGATATGCTTGTTAATGGTATTCCTTGTTCTCTGTTAATTCTGTATGTTCTCTGTTAATTCTGTATCTTCTGTTTTTCCTAGGATTTCCTGGAATAAAAGGAGAAAGGGGCTTCCCTGGTATCCCAGGTCTAGACATGCCAGGACCAAAAGGAGACAAAGGCAGCCAGGGCCAGCCAGGGGTACCAGGCTCCGTCGGGTTACCTGGCCTGCCAGGCCCGCAGGGAGCTGTTGGACTGAAAGGACAAGCAGGTAAACATCTTTTCCCTCAGAAACCCGTATCTTTGACAGCTGTTTTATTAACCTGTGGTAGCATGTGCTTTCACTTGGTTAGGAATTGATCTATCAAAGAGCCTAAGCCTGGGAAAATGCATGGACTGACATCAGAAAAGCAGCTCTCTGCACATGTAACTGGACTGCTACTGAAGTTCTTTGGTGGACCAAATCCAGCGGATTTACTAACTAACCTGTAGCCTGTAATAATAGAAGAGGATTATTCTGCACAGTTTAAGTGAAAGATTGTAGTTGTAATAATGCTTTTTTTAATGACGGCATTTCTCTTTAAAAGGAAGTTTTAAGAATTCGTCAAAAAACTATTAAAAGCTGTATTTTTTCTGGTTTTCATAACACTGTTTTTACTGTTGTTTGCTCTGTCAGGCTGTTTTAGATTAATCATCTTTTTTATCTCATTTTTCCATAGTGTAATTCCTAAAATGATAGACAGTTGTAGTGGTTTAACCCGGGCTGGGTGCCAGTGGTCCACTACAGCCAATCTCTCACTCCTCCCCTGCAAACAGCAGAGGAGAGAAAATATAATGAGGGACTTTGTGAGTTAAGGATCATAAAAGATTCGTCGCTAATCACTGTCACAGGCAAAACAGGCTCTGTGTGGGGATATTCATTAAATTTATTACTAACAAGATCAGAGCTTAAGAATGAGAAACATAAGAGACATCTTTCCTGGCCACACCCTCCTTCTCCATGTTCAACCTCCTCTCCCCGAGCAGTTCAAGGAGACAGGGAAAGGGGGCTATGGTCAGCTGTTGTTTCCTGCCACTGCTCAGGGAGAGGAGTCCTCCCCCTGCATCCCATGGGGTCCCTCCCACGGGAGACAGTTCTTCATGAACTTCTCCAGCATGAGTCTCTCGCACAGGAGACAGTCCCTACCAGGACCCTGCTCCAACGTGGGCCTCCCACGGGCTACAGCCCCCTTCCATCATCCACCTGCTCTGGCATGGGCTCCTCCATGGGCTGCAGGTGGATCTCTGCACTCCTGTGGTCCTCCATGGGCTGCAGGGGCACAGCTGCTTCACCATGGTCTTCCCCATGGGCTGCAGCTGGATCTCAGCTCTGGAGCCAGAAGCATCTCCTCCCCCTCCTTCTGCACTGACCTTGGTGTCTGCATTGTTGTTCACAGGCTCTCACTCTGCTCCTCTCTGGCAGCCATCTTCATCTAAACTAGCTTTTTTTCCTTCCTTCTTAAATATGTTATCACAGAGGCATTACTTTAGCTACTGATTGGCCTGGCCTTGGTCAGCAGTGAGCCCAGGCTGGAGCCAGCTGGCACTGGCTCTGCTGGACATGGGGTAAACTTCCAGCAGCTTCTCAAAGAAGCGTCCCCCTCAGCCCCCCTGCTGCTGCCAAAACCTGGCCACAGAGAAACCAATAAAGCAGTAAATAATTCTGGTTCTGGTATTTCTGTGTACTGCTTGCTTTATTTCTGTTATTCACTCTTTCTCTTTGGCTTCAGGAGCCAAAGGAGAAATGGGAGTTATGGGAACTCCTGGGTTGCCAGGAACTCCTGGACCAGTTGGAGATCGAGGGTTACCTGGTGAAAAAGGTAAGAGAGAGATTTTCTCGAAATCAGAATTGTAAAATCCACTGTTTTCCCAACAGAATACAGGTATAGAAATAACCAAATATAAGAAATATGTTTGGCCTAAGGAATGGTTTATGTCAAGTAACTTTCGTGTAAGTTAGAAACAGTATAAAAAGCCATATCCTGGGAGCAGTCATGTGTTTGAGCACCAAGACATGATTTTTGATTGCTTCTTCAGAAAATTGAGGGTTTGCGAGGTGTGGGAATGCTATAGATATTACTCCAAGAAAAATACAGTATTTGAAATTATAAAAAGCTATCAGAAAGATCTCAATTAAATGCTTCAGATAATGCTCTGTATTACTGCCAAAATCCTGTACTTACTGTTTCAAGAGTCTAAAATTAATGGCTGTGAAGTGGGAAAAATATGTCAAATTTTTGACACAGCTATTGTGAAGTCCTAGAATTAAAAAAAAAAATAAGACATGTTCCAGAGCATGGTATTTGGTGCTCAAATTTTGTGTAAATAGCTAATTTAATTTGTAGTTATCTACTAAATATTTTTGCAAAGTTTTATATGCCTCTATAATATTCAGTGCTGTCCCTTTTTAGGTAGCCAAGGTTTCAAAGGTGTAATTGGACCACAGGGTGATCCTGGTGTCAAAGGAGATAAAGGTGAAGCCGGCCTCCCAGGAAAACCTGGAACGATAGACAACATGGACATGGTTAGTCTCAAAGGCCAGAAGGGAGATCAAGGAGAAAAAGGTAACTCTAGTCTCTACCTGTGGATAAGTGTAAATAACACTCGTATATTATGAAGCTATAGTGCTTTTGAATTAATTTTTGTCTTTTTTTAAAAGAAGATTAAAGAATTTTAGACAGCAAATACAGATATTTTTCAGTGAGCTATCTCCAGTAGTCTGTTGTCCTGCAGCTATATGTAACACTAACAGGAATGTTTGCAACCAAAAAATGTGGACCTAAAGCTGGAAAAGAGGCATACAACAAAATAAGACATCAAGCCTTCTGGAGTGGTCAAGGTGCTTCAACATTAAATGGAACAGGGAAACTAAATTTCTGAATGGGAATTAGTTGTTCACATATGCCTTTTTAGAGAGCTGATCAGTCAAATCAGTAATTTCTGTTAACACCTAATATTGTCTGCCACTTATACTTCTGTAATCTGAGTCACATTTATTTCAACTTCTTTTAAAGATATATTTTGCTTTGTAATTTGCACAGACACCTGTAAATTTGTGATATTTTGCAGCCTTTCCTCATTGATCTAGCGCTTGGAGAGTTGTGTTTTACTCAGCCATTTTCTTGCTCAGCAGAGAGAAGCAGCAGTGAACAAAAATCAACTGGAAGGATTATTATATGTCAATACAGTAAATTTTAACAAAACTGATCTCACTGTGTTTTTCTTCTTGGTATCCAGGGGATCACGGAGAAGCAGGAGAAAAAGGGCTACGTGGGGATTATGGAGAACCAGGAGTTCCAGGGAAAGATGGTGAACCTGGTACTCCAGGACAACCAGGTATGTGTGAAGCTAACAGAAAGACTGTTTCCCAGGTATTTTTAACCTTATTACCTAATGGGTCTTTTAATTTCTCTGTTGTCCATAGGACCAAAAGGTGATCAGGGCCCCCCGGGGTACCCAGGGGATCCAGGAATTCCGGGACAAAAAGGATCGGTTGGTGAAATGGGTCTGCCAGGTACTGATTGCAAGGAATTTCTTATTGTTTTCCTCAAGTTAATATAGAATATTATACGGAGGCCTGTATGGAATATTTGTCAGTATAGCTCTACTAAACTGTTACGCTATTTACAGTGACTGACTGTTTTTCAATCCTGTTGTGATATACAGATAATGGGCTGGTTTCCTAAGTTTCTATATGCAAATCCTTTAGCCAGATGTTTAGGATTTGTGTGTTTCTTTCAGGCGGGTAGTTTTTCAAGGAATGCCTGTTTTTCTGTCTCTGCTAGTGCATTAAGATTCTTGAGTATTTTCCCCCTTCTAAAAAGTTTAGTGAGTTGCTGCGTACTGTGTGTTAATTTCAAACTGTGATGGTCTGAGAAGTTTTTGTGGAGGCGATTGGTAAAGAATAAGATGGAGAAGAACCTGTATCTCAGTATGGAAACTTTGTCTCCATCCAGATGGCCTTGTGTCTAGCGCATTTAGGAAATCAAAGGTCTAAAATGGAAAAGCAGGAGAAAAATATGCTACAGAAAAGTCAGTTTGTCACTGTACCCTTGTAAGAAAATATTCAAATAAAAATAAAGTTCTATTCAGCTAATTTTTAGCAAGAGCTTTGTTTTCTCTGAATCCAAGATTATGACCTTATCGTGTTATGATCCAGTTGTTAAAATTATTAGAAATAATAATTTTATTAATAATAAAACTAAGGTGAAAATGAGACCATATGCCAAAGTCAATATTATGGATTTTATTTAATAATAAATGTGAGGCAAAGAGAGAAAGTTGGAAAGAAATAGGAAAACGCTTGGTGGGGGAAGAGGAAAAAAGAGAATGACAGAGAGAGATTGATAGAAAAAGTATCACCACTCTGTGGAACCTGATGGCATCCCATGGGGCTTTTCTTGTCTTCTTGATGGTCAAGGTCCCAAAACCATAGAGTCCAATGGATTAATATACATTCAGGAGATGCCAGGCACCTCCCCTGTGGGAGGTAAGCTTTTTAGTGTCTTGCAATAGGCTCTGGATTTGTTGCCTCACTTGGACCACGTGCAGTCCTCTGGCAATGGAAGGCCTCAGGAATGAGTCTGGAGGCACTTCGGTGGCTTTGATGATTTATGATCCCTTTTCAGCAGCCTCTCACATGAATGTCCCATGTGTATGTTGTCTTCCTGGAAGAGGGTGTGGGTTACTCTGGTGTGGAGAGATTTTGCCATGACACTCCAGAACCCTTCTCCCCTGCCACCTGTCGAGCTCAGCTAGGGCAGTGACACAGACATATTCCTCTTTCCTGAGCATTGTTTACTTCTTTTCAGACATGAGATGTTTAGCCAATAGACTTGTCTCAAGTTCCCTGTCACAATCCAAATTCCAGTCAGGAAGCACATTGAGGGAGGGGGATGCTTTGGTGGTTAAGGGCAGGCAACTGCTTGCTTGACAGAAAGGCTTTCTATGTTTTTGACAATGTTTAAGACAGTAACAGTATTTCAGTCCATTACATCATCCCATAAAAAGTCCCATTTAGAGCGTGAATCTCAAAAGTTGATTGACTTGTTTTTATAGCTCTGGCAACAATGAAAAATCTTTGCCAACACTGCTAAAGTACTACTGCTTCTAATGCACTCATTTTCTTTTTCTTTTACTAGGAACACCTGGAGAAAAGGGTCTTCCTGGAGTACCAGGTTCACCAGGCACACCAGGATTCCCTGGGCAAAAAGGTGAAAAAGGAGACAAAGGAGCACCAGGTTTTCCTGGAATTGGCTTTCCAGGGTCTCCTGGTGAGAAGGTATTTATGCCCCTAAGGATCTAGTTGTCTCTACCAAGCACTTAATTTGAAAGGATCCTTTTTGCCTTTAAGCTGTTTTTTTATATTTTCTATTATGCTAATTTAAATATCTTATGAGAAACTTGAAAGGGGTGTCTGTACGCACGGATCTAGATGCATTCTGTTTGATGGGACCATGATCTCCAGAGTTCTTATTTATTCTCTGTTCAGAATAGGCTAATTCACAGTGCTAGAAATGTGGGAGTTGGCAATAACTTTTCAAAATACTAATTAAATAATGTGAAAGTAGTGTCTTACAAACAGAGCAAATAACGACTGAAATGTTACTGTATTTTTACAGAGATACTGGAAAGCTGAAAACTGTATAATGCTCAGATACTACTGAAAAGTGAACTGTATTAATACTGTCTGTAAAGTTTAATTTAATCTCTAATAGTATCTAATAGGATTCTCATTTGTTTCATATTCCTTTACTTAGCTGTACAATGACAGTTATAATGAATTTATAAGTAAAAATAATACTTACTAATCCTGTAACAAATTTGCTGAAGACTTAAAAAAAGATTTTTTTTAAGATGATGAAGTGTAATAAGTCAGTTCAAAGGCTAATTTGGAAAAAAACTTTGTGTAACAGTTATAAAAATGCATAGAGAATTACTCTTTTTCATATGTTGATATCAAACAACAGCTAGAAGATTAAAAATTCTGATAGTGTAATTTAAGGCCAAATTTATTCCTAAATTACTTTGTTTCTGAATGGAAAAAGTATGGAATTCTTTAAACGTCAGGTGGATAACAGGAGTGACATCTAATATTGCAAAGATAAAAAACTTTTTAGGAATTAATGTGTGGATTTTATATTTGCTTCTTCTAGGGAGAACCAGGAAGAACAGGTAGTCCAGGTTTATCTGGAGATAAGGGTGAAAAGGGTAGTTCAGGAATTCCTGGAATGCCGGGTGCACCAGGTCCCAAAGGATCCCCTGGCATGGCAGGATTTCCAGGCAAGTGTTTATACTTTTATAAAACAGAAATTGCAGTGAAAAATTAAAGTGAAACTTATACAAAATATCCCACTGTAAACCTATGTCTTCTTCCTTTCTTAGGAAGCCCTGGCCGCCATGGAGAAAAGGGTGAAAAAGGACTTCCTGGCTTAAGTGGCATTCCAGGTTTAAAAGGAGAACCAGGTAAAAAAAGAAATATAGAACATCTAATGCTATTTGAAATATTGTTCACCTCCAGGCAGTGGCCAAAACAAATGCTGTAGCATCCTACATTCATTTTGGCTCCAAAAATGCCATTATATGTTTATTAATTTCATAAGCAAAAAAAGATGTTGCTGTTTCCCAGGTAAATCTGAGTCAGTGTAATGTGGAGCTAATACTTCTTTTGTACTGATTGGGGAATAGGTTTTACCACCTTCCACAAAACTGGTTGTTGCTATAGTTGTTAGTTATGTTGTTTCTTAGTTCTGAGGTAAAAACAATAAAATTTATCTATATGACCAAAACTGGATCACCAAGTTAGGATCATTAAACAGATGTTTAAGTAGATACAGGTTATGGAGGGCAGTAAGTCCATTGCTGTTAAGAATATAGCGGCATTTTTGAACTTGAAGTCTTTTGTTCTCAGTTTTCTGGCTGCAGGACACATCATCTCACTGTACAATGATCTGTGATTTTCACAAGTCTTTGCTGGAGTTCCTGCATTCTAAACTCAGTGAAATTCATGATAATTATCTTTGTTAAAATTTTTAATACTTGAACCCTGTCTCACTCTGTTGTAATTCAGAAGTCACATCAGAGAAAAGTCACACTGAAATCATCATACAGTATCTGCTAGGTCTCTGTGGGAGAAAGAGAAAAAGTTAAGTTTTTCTTTGAGAAAAAGAGTTCATAGGTGAAATGAACATGCCAATGATTTTTTCAGGTGAACCTGGTGTTCCGGGTCCTGCTGGTTCTATTGGTCAGAAGGGTGAACCAGGTTATGATGGGATTCCAGGTGCAGCTGGTGCAAAGGGTGAACAAGGTATTGTGACTGTTGTCTTAAGTTTATGTGGTACAAAAAGGGACAGAGACAGGCTACACAAGAGTAGCTGATGGACATGTGTGCTGGCTTTGAGGTACTTTGGAGGAAACCTTAGAAAATAAAGTCAATATGGTGTCTTGCAAACTACTTACCATCATCCATCTTTGTAAAGCCAATCACTTAGATAAGCAACTGTGTTTCATCAATGTAATCTTGAAAGAATTTATTTCACAAAAGCTGGCAATACTTTAAAGAACTGTGTTTTGGCATTAACTTCAGACTGCGGCTTAGCTGTGAAATAGTGGAGCAGTCTTGGCTTTTCTTAAGATAGGATTTTCAGTCATACAGGACCCATTGTGCTAAAAACAATACCAATACACAATGAAAACAGCCTCTGCTCTGAAGATTTTCAACATAAGTAATTTATTTGAAGTTTTTATTTGTTCAATAGAGTTTTATTCATTAAAGGTTAAATTTGAGTACTTTCCTGTCTTCTAATTCTTTGCTGTCTCTATATTCCAGGTCTTCCAGGTAGAGGACTTCCAGGATTTCCGGGTGCAAAGGGAGACAAAGGTAAAACATTTATTTAAACAAGCAGCAGTCCTTCATCTCAACGTGCTATAACCATAATTCTATAATGCAGACATAATTTCTACTTCATTCTTTTATGTGCTATACCTTCTCTGAGCAGGCAGATGCTCTTAGAGGCTCAAATACTAATTTCTATTGCAGTGGAAACATCTTGGAACATGAATTAGATATACCCTAAAATAGTTAATTGTTCTTAGTGTGGACTTTACTGCAAACTGTGCTGTGCTGAGGCAGTATAAATGACTCCTGAACTTGTAAGCTGTGCTTTTGCCTCTAAGTATTTCTGTTTTCCTGCTAATTTTGCAAGAATCAAAATCTAGTGAGGATCTCTGCACCAGACAGCTATAGGTAGCAGTTTTGTGGCCAGGATACCGTAGTATTTTTTTTCCTAAATCTGTTTTGCAGTCCAGATTTATTAATTGCTAAAATAGTCATTCTCTATAGCTCAGGAGAGCATGTGTAGGCTGTGTACAGAAGCATGGTGCAGAGATTCAAAAGAGACCTGAGGTGATCTTACTGAGAATTGTTATTACCTTGACTCAGGGCTTATTACCTTGGGTACAGACACAGCTATCACAACTTCAGGTCACTACACTGTTCTGTGACAATAACTTGATTGACTCGAATCAGAGCTCATTCAAGGTATCTGTAATGCACTGTGCTCCATTTTACGAAATAAAAATGTCCAAGACACTGCAATAGTGAAGAAATTTGAAGCTGCTCCTGATAAAGGAAATTGTGCATAATTAAAGAATTTTCAATTTTAACCAGTCAGAAAACACAAATTATTCAACTACTCATTCTATAAAATTAACATGACATGGCAGCTTTTGAAGAACTTACATAGCTTTAAATATCAATGCCCTACCTCACTCATTTGTTCTATAAATACAGGAAACTTGTCTGGACAATCAAAAGTGATAAATCAGAATTTTAGAATATATTTTATTTACCACCTTAGACTAGTTAACATACATTAATTGCTAAGAAAGCCCTAATGTTGGACAACTTAATAAAATCAGCATGTTTTCTAATCATAGCTCAGTAGGGCATGTAAGATGGTAGATTGTGAGAACAGCTTTCTCACTGTACTCATCTCTCTCACTATGTTAGCTCAGCTCATTTAAAAATATCTGGGTGTAGAGTAAATACATATTCAACTGACATATTTGTCTTCCAAATGTATTGTAGTTCCAAAGGAACAAGTCCAGGGTTTAAAAACCTTGTTTTGTTCAAGCAAACGGATAAGGATATAGTTCTTTATAAATTTTATTTCTCTTATTATTGTACTTAATACCAGCTATTCTATATTCTTTTTGCTCAATCGTGATCTAAAATTAGATTGAATTGCAATTGTTAACTATTTGCACAAGCTTGAAAGTAAGTACAAAATGTCTAAATCTAGATCTTAAAGGAAAAAGTATTCCATTTTTCTCCAGGAGCAAGTCCTTTTGTGCTTAGTCAGGCAATTACTTGGCAATGACAATAATAATTATAATGGAGCAAGGATTTGGAGGCTTTATAATCCTTGTAAAAGGAGTGATAGAGAGATGTTGAGTGTTGATTTATTTTTAGAGTGGCTCAAAATAGCTCAGTGATCAGTTTAGATAAAGAAAGGTTTATCAGTCAGACTACTTTTCTCATACTTTATATCATAATGTGGAGAATAATGCAGTCTTGCCAAAGTTTTGCATTTTTATAGAAATCTATGAAGTCAATATTTTCATTAGGAATAAAGCTTACTGTGACTGGATAATAAAGCAAAAGGTTTTAGTCATTGTGATCCTTTCTCTAATCGTGTTCTGTGGTTACTTCAAATCTTAGGTGCAAAAGGTGATGTGGGTTTTCCAGGATCCCCAGGAAGTCCGGGGATCCCAGGACTAAAAGGAGAACCAGGATATGCAGGTCCACCAGGCCCTAAGGGCAGCCAAGGTCTCCCTGGACTACCAGGAAGTGCAATTGAGGGCCCTAAAGGAGACAGAGGACCCCAGGGCCAACCTGGTCTTCCAGGTAATTCTTTATCTTTAGTATTAATGCACTGGTATTCATCAAAGATCACCTAATTAATTAATAGTGTAATCAGTATTGCATATCCTTGCTTTTCCTCTTCTCACAGGTCAAAGCAAAGCTCCCCTTATTAGGCAATTTGGCATTATGTCTTAGAACAGGCTGATTTTATGTCCTCAGGCAGTTGGTTTTGTCCAGGAGTCTTTCTAATGTTGAAAATGTTGCCTTTCATTTACACATTTCCCTATGGACTTTGTTTACTGAAGCATCCATGGCTGTATGCTTTGATGGATGTGCTTAAAAACGGCTCAGCATGGCCTTACCATGGCCCTATGCTAGAGGATAAGGGGAAGGGTGGAGCAGAGCTGCAAGGTGAGCATGTTTATGCCTGAGGGCACGCTATCTGCACATGTAGAAAACTCTCCACTATTTTCCATTAGCCCTAGGCTGATAGATGATAGGATGAGGAATCATATGGGCCCGCCTGCAACAGATTCAAATATTTACTTTTTTGTAATGTTGTTACAACAATTATTTTGGTTCTGACCGTCTGTAGATCGACCCAGTTCATCCTCCATCAGGCACTGCTCTGCACAAATTTTGCCACTAAATACTCTCTTCTTCTGACTTATAGGTTTGCCAGGTCCAACAGGGCCACCAGGACCTCCAGGTCTCAAAGGGGCCAAAGGAGAGCAGGGAAGCAATGGCTGGCCAGGGACTCCTGGGGGTCCAGGGGTCAAAGGTGACCCAGGTTTCCAGGGACTGCCAGTAAGTTACTTCCAGTACACTCCAGATTTGCTGCAAGTTGGTTCTTGTAATTAATGGCTATAAGAATAATAGAATTTCTTTTTCAAAGTAATGATACTTTATGCTCAATGTGCATTTGGACTCACTGCTGATGATGTAAAGTCAGTTTGAAAACATTTCAATTCTCTACTTGGAAAGACTGCCTGCCAATAAGCTTCAGTGAGATAATGAACTTACTCGAAATTTATAGATAGTGAGTGGTAACACACAATACCCAAAATACAATTTACAGTGTTTTAATAGGACAGGATGGCAGCAGCACATCCATAAATCCTGCAAATGCATTAGGAGTTAATTTTAAAGGTTGCATATTTCATGATAAATTGCCTTCGGAAAATACCTGAAGTGTTTGCTTTTGTTATGAAACCTTTTAAATAAAGTGCATTTTCACTACTGCCAGTGATGATTTAGAAATACAAACAGGCAATGCTATTAATACAACGTTGTCATGTATTATTCATTTTCTCTGGCCTAAAATAGTCCCTTTTCTGTATATTAGGGAGAATGAAGTAGAATAGGGCAGTCACGCAGAATAGTTGGTCATCTATACTCTTTCTCTTGGAGTGTCAGCTGCTTTTTACCACATTGAAAAATATGCTTTATTTTCCAATTTTTCATTTCCTGTTTCCTATGACACTGGGAACTGGGGTTGTTTATCTTGGAGAAAAGGAGGCTCAGAGCAGGCCTTATTGCTCCCTACAACTACCTGAAAGGAGGTTGTAGCCAGGTGAGGTTCAGACTCTTCTCCCTGGATAACAAGTGACAGGACAAGAGGAAATATCCTCAAGTTGTGCCAGGGAAGATTTAGATTGGATATCAGAAAAAAAATCTTCACTGAAAGGCTGATCAGGCACTAGAACAAGCTGCCCAGAGAAGTGGTGGAATCCCCATGCCTGGAAGTGTTCAAAAAATATGTGGATATAGTACTTGAGGTTTCTATTTTGGTGGTGAACATGGTAGTGCTAGGTTAATGATTGGATTCGATGGTAGAGGTATTTTCCAACCTTAACAATTGTATGGAAAGAAAAAAAAAAAAAAAAGGAGACAATAATAATATTTATGGAAAAAGAGGTAAGTTGGTAGGTATGACCAACAATTCCTTGTGTACAAAAGGAAGAAAAGCTCAGGAATAAGATTCTGATATGAAAAATAAGACTTTAGAGGTCCACATTATTCTTGATAATACAAAGACCTACTGCATCTTTTTTTGCATCCAGGAGTCACTTCACAGAAACAATTGATTCAGTGTTCATACCTTTTTATATTTGATACCATATCATAGAATACCATACCAGCTTTGAAGGTAGTAAATTCCAAAATAACATTACAGTATATTTTCCCTAGTTTAAGAATTTGCAGTACTTCTGCAGACAGTTAAAATTCTATGCCCCAGGAAATTATAAAGCTTTAATCAGAAGAGATACTTTGTTGCAATACGGGTGACACAGATTTTCCAAAAATCCTATCAAAAAAAGGGAAGAAATCAGACTGCGAAATACAAATCCCATGTGTTTTTTTTTTCTGTTTGTTTTAACATTGAAATCAGAGAAGAAACATTTTTTAATTTTTGCAAACTGAAATAATTCTATTCTGTTTGGAACAGATCCAAAACCAATGTTATTTGCTGAGCTATATCTGATGAGAAAAAAAACTAAGAAATCCATACTGTTGTGGGAAAAGTATTTTGATGGAAAGCTTCCAATAAATTCCTCTTATAAATCCATTTTATATTTATAATCTAAAAAAAGCTAAAAAGACCCTCTTTCTTTAATGTGATTGACTCATGATTATCTTGTGAATGAATGTTAGCTCCACTGTTTTGTGCTTCAAAAGTTCACAGTTATGATACAAAGAGATGGCCATTTCTTTAAACAATCATCCATACTGTGACTATGTGACTGAAGGAAAGCAGGGAATTTTACTTCATTCATGCCTCCCTTAGCACTCTTGAGGGTAGCATTTCTTTTGTTTAACTTTACAAGTCTCACTGTTGACATCTGGTTTTGAACTAATTATCTCTTCTGTCTTTATTTTGTTTGTAGGGAGCCATTCTTCTCACTTTAGTATAAACATCTAACTTGCATCAAAAGAAAAATAACTCCTGTGTGCCTATTCTATTGCTCTGCAAATATGATGAATCCTACTGTTGGTATTATTTTTTCACTGAATGTTCAATTTACATCTCCAGACTTTAATTAGTAGGTTACTTAGCAAACAGACTTTATTTCTTTCCTCCACTTGTGTTCCACATTTTATTATGTAGTGGACTATCACTGCAATATTGCTTCAGCCAGGGAGAAACTCCAAACTATACTTACTAGGTTTTTGCAGATGATCTGCAACAGGCAAAAGGAGAAAAGGAAATTAACAGTCATTTGAATGACTATTTACAGTGTTTTTGAAAATATAGGCTTGGTTTTCCTTGAAATAAGGCTACAGTGAATATGTTACCATTAATTTCAGGGGAACAGTTTAGAACAGTGAAGGCAGAAGAAGTTCCAATTGTGTTTAAAGTGTTTTAGGTCCTTGAGTGTTTTAGCCATGTTGAAAAGTAAAAATCTTCAGGGATTATAAATTGTTAAGAATGTTTAATTTCATTCCACTTGTGCGTGTGGAAGTTCTCAAGTCTGCTGTGGTCAAGAATTAACCCATTTAATTATCTAATTACCACCTGTCTTCTGGGAGTGCACTGAAATTAGTATTTGCTGAGATTTGTGCTTACTGATGTTTTTCATAAAAATATGGCCTTTGGTTGAGAACCTTTTTATTAGCTGTACTGCTAGTGAGACCTTATTCTGATCTGGTGTCTTTGTAAGGCAAAAGATGGTTTAGTAAGAACAAAGTGTCACACTTGTTCCTGTAAGAGAAACTTCTTATCTAATCGTGGGAGAGAGTAATCAATCCTTAGACCTAATGGTTTTTCTCTTACATTTCTTTACATAAGTGCCCAAAAATGTACAGTCTATTTGAGTCATATCATAATAGTGTAGGATAACTATACTTCACATTTTCTTTTTTGCAGGGTAGTCCTGGTTTGCCAGGAGATATTGGTCAAAAGGGAGACCTCGGTCCCCCGGGCGTTCCAGGTGTTCCAGGTGAGAAGAAAACTTACCATACTCCTAAAAAGTATGCAAAAATGTCTCTTTCATATACTTCCTTTCTCAAAAGAGATGCTCGAGGAATGCTGACTCAGTGTTACAAATTACACACAGGACACTGAAAGCTGCATCAAAATGCATACAAGAATACTGAGATTTTTCTCAGGGCTTTTTGCCTCTTGCCTCTTCTTGCTTTGCAGATTTTAAATGTGCACTCCCTTTAAAAGGTGGATGTAAAATCAATTGTTAGTTATTACCAGTCAAGAATCTTCAAGATTTTCCTGAGAAATGAAGAGGCAAATGTTATATATGAGGAAACATGGGCTCAGTATGTCTCCATTGTTCACTATATTGCTGCTACTGTCATGATCATATACATGAAAACATTGTGTGTATAAAAAAATACAGTTATTAGTAGAAAAAGCATAATGCTTATAATTTGGAGAACAGTATTGTTAAAGTAAAAGAATTTTTAAGTGAAGTAAGAGAAGAAGTAAGAGAAATTTGTTTTTAGTCATCATATCTTTGGTGACTTAGTGCAGTTATTTGTATCATGTTCCTGCAAATAGTTAAAAATTACTTGTGCAAATAAAGTCACATCCTTTACAGGATCATGGGAGTGGGATACATGATTATTCTGCACATATCCTTTCAAGTCAAGAAATTGCTGAATTTTCATGTAAATATTTCCTTTGACGTCAGGTCCAAAAGGATCTCCTGGCTTCCCAGGCCTTAAGGGTGAGCGAGGTGACCAAGGCCTTCCTGGATCTAAAGGTATAATATAAAGACTTGCCGTTTTGTTTCCTAGATGTTGTTGGCAAAATGGTTATTTGTGACTCATCAATAGATATTTCCTTCACTCTTTTATTCCATGTAAAAAGGTGGAATATAAAACCACATATCATAGTATCAGCATTTGAATAGTCAGATTAGATTTAAGTATTGGTTAGAGAATGAATGTATTTTTCTCCTGCTCTGAAAAATGAATACTGAGTCTTTCTTGTAAGCCCCTTTTATATATTGAAAGGCCACAGTGAGGTCTTCCTGGGATCTTCTCTTCTCCAGGTTGAACATGCCCAGCTCTCTCAGCCTGTCTTTGTAGGATATCTATTCCATCCCTCTGATCATTCTCTTAGCCCTACTGTGTACCTGCTCTGAGAGGTAAATGTCCTTGTACAGAGCACCACAGAACTGCAGACAATACTCTAGGTGGGTTCTTATGAGAACAGAGTAGGCTTCTCTTCATGGAGCCCAGAAATGAACCGGCTTTCTGGGCTGAGAGTGGGCATTGCTGGTTCATGTCTAATTTTTCATCTACCTGTGTTCCCAAACCATTCTCTGCATGGCTGTTTTCAATCAATTCATTCTGCAGTCTCTACTGAGGTTGGGGATTGCCCTGATGCATGTCTAGGACATTGCACTTGGCCTTTTTGAACTTCATGAGGTTCCCATTGGCTCACTTGTCAAGCCTCTCAAGGTTCCCCAGATGGCAACTCTTCACTCCAGGACATTGACTGCCCCACTCAGCTTGGTGCCATTTGTAAACTTTCTGAGAAAATTCTGTGCAATTTAAAGTTTGGACAGCTATTATAGTCCATGGGAGGTCTGTTTGGCAGGAGCCTTGCAGTTTAATTCACAAATAAAATCTAGGGAAGATTGATATCTTGTAGTTATAAGCTCTAGTCTCTGACTACATAAATGGCAATGCAAGGTAAGGTCTTTTTTTGTTTGGTTTCTTTGGGTTTTGTTTGTTTTTGTTTAAATTGTGCTGTACTTGATATGTGCTGATTTCCTCTGTTAACTTCCACAGGTTTACAAGGTCCACCAGGTCCACCTGGTCCTTTTCAGCTTGTTAAAGGTGATCCTGGCTTACCTGGCCCTGTAGGACCAGTTGGTCTCAAAGGATTCCCAGGACTTCCAGGTCCCAAAGGACAGCAAGGTGAGAGTTTCTAACTTGCCATCAGAAATACATTTTAAGTAATCTAGAAATAGACCAGTCGTAGGCTAGAAACTAGAAGATTTTCAGCATAATATTATCCAACTTTTTCTAAGCCACTTAAATTGTGTCATTGATGAGGAAGCTAGTCCTTTTTGAAGCTCATCCAAAACAGATGAGTTATTTTTAGTAGACTCTCACTCTGCAGTTGTCACATCAGTATCTGAGATAGCAGTAAGCAATAAGAAACACCCATTCATCCTTTCTACAGAATATATTTGTTAAAGTATCTTCCTTCTTTAATTTTGAATACAGACTTAGTTACTGTGTGTCTCTGGGGGAAGACAAGCATGAGGAAAAATACTTGATCCTGGAGTGGAAATATTTCCTGAGGAAGTTTGTTCCATGGTCCTAGATTACTTTTTTTAGTCCAGACATTGTAATTTTTATAAAGAGCAGGTGAACTTAAAAAATTGAACACATTAGAAAACAAGAGAATGGAGCAAAGGATAAGACAAATGAAATGCTGGCACAAGGACACGTGTCCTTCAGAATAACAGGACATGGAGAACAGGAGCTCAGAAGTGTTAAAATTCTAAGGGAAAGGTTTTTGATTTATGATGTGATGGAGAATTACAGTGGAATACAGTAAATATCTTCTTTTTAGTTAATATAGTAGATACGGAAATTTGTTCTTGAAGGTGAGGTTGCAACTCTGCAACTGCTGTCTTTTAGGAAAAATGGAATAATCTTTGTGATTGAACACAGCAGGGGTTTGCTACTATGAGATCTGTCACTGTTCACTAGTAGTCAGTTCAATACACAAACACAGTATAGCTCTTTGGGTGATCAGGAAAAGGACAGCTGTGAGTATCTAAAGCTTTTAATGGGTTGCAGAAATGTTCTATGGTGATGCTGGTGTTAACTTCTTTTTCCTGAAGTTAGAGTTACTGAGTTTATATAGGGCTCAAAGCATCCCTAAAAGTCAATAAAGGGAAGACATAATTTATGTCTGAAAACCTGTTTGGAAGAAACTGTTCGTGACCCTACTTTTTTATGGCCAGGTTTTGATCGAGTCATATGATAAGCAGAAAGAGAAGAGATTGCTGCCCTTCCTTTTCATATTCCAAGCAAATACTTGTTAATTTAGAAACACACCCTCTCATTACCCTCTATTCTTCTCTACTATAATCACTTTGCCTGGAGTAAGCCTCATAGGTGCTTTAGATATTGAACCAAATGCACTGAATCTGTATGACTTTAGTTTATGCTGAAGTGTACCTGCACTGTATTAAAATCCAAAAAGTCAGAACTAATATGAAGTAATAACCAGTAACAATTATTCCTTGTTTTTTAACAGGGGTGACAGGACCCTCAGGTGTACCTGGACCACCTGGTAGTCCAGGGTTTGATGGTCAGCCTGGGCAAAAAGGAGAAATTGGTCCTTATGGTCCCCCAGGTAAGCCCATGAGTTGTTAAAAAACTTGATTTCTTCATAGAAAAATAATATAATAGATTAGGTATGGATGTATCTAATTTCACTTATTTAGTTATGTAGGTAGAATACTGCTGTCTGTAGAATTAAAAAGAGATTCTCTGTATTGTAGGGCCCAGAGGATTCCCTGGTCCACCTGGCCCTGACGGCTTGCCTGGGGCTATGGGCCCACCAGGTGCACCATCTGTTGCTCATGGCTTCCTTGTTACCAGACACAGTCAAACCACTGAAGAACCATCATGTCCATTTGGAACAAGGCTGATTTACCATGGCTACTCCTTGCTTTATGTGCAAGGCAATGAAAGAGCACATGGCCAAGATCTGGGTAAGCAGAGACCAAATTAGAATTCAACTAGAATTCATTACAAACCGAATGTTTCTTTCATTTGTAGAACTGTAGTGAGCAATTCTGTGTAATTACTCTTGGCTAGATGGTGCTTCATTATGCCTTCTAATTTGGTACAAAACATAGTTGGTGTATAGTGGAAACAGTGTCAGTTTAAGAAAGTCTTCATCAAAGCATTTGACCTGGTCATCCTTATTATCTTTGTAGTAAAATTAGTGAGATATGATTTGGCTAAGTAAGCGATAAGGTGAGTTGGTAATTGGTGGGTCCATCATGTTCAAGTGAGCAGATGTACAAAGTCTGGGAGGTAGTTGTTGATTAGTGATGTCCCTTAGGAATTAGTACTGGGCCTATTTTTTAATGAATTTATTAATAACTTTGGTGATGGCATAAGAGCGCACTCTTAGCCTGTTTATGGGTAATGCCAGACTGGGAGAAACAATTGATTCCCCATTTTGCACAGCTGCCAGTCTGGCCAAAGTAGAGAAGAGAGCTGAGTAGAACCTCAGGTTGTTCAATAAAGGCAAACACAAAGGGCTACCCCTAGTGCAACAGAACAGACTGGGAACTGGCTGCTATTTCCAGTAACAGCAATACAGACTGCTTGAAAGCTGCTTTCCAGAAAGGACCTGGGAACCTTGATGAACAAAACTGAACATGAGTTAGCAGCATACTCTTGCAACAACTATCCCATTCTCTACTGTCCAACCTACTGGGCTATATTGGACTAAAAAAATAGTAGATGGAGAGAAGTGATATTTTTTTTCTCTCTGTTTGACAATTCTGAGACATCCCATAACAAAGAAGATGTTGGTATAACACAGTGAATACAACAGCTGGCAACTGAAATGGCTAGTAGGATCTGGGCAGTGTGATGGAACTGGGTTTGCTCAGCCTTGACAGGCGTTTAGGGGGAGGCCTTTGTTGCAGTCTACAATACCTACAGGAGGTGTAGAGACGATGGAGCCAAGCTCTTCTCAAAGGAGCTTAGTCACAGAAGAAGCAATGGGCATGAGATACATTTCAGTGAAACATAAATAAAAGCTTTTTTACCATGCTGATAGTCAACCACTGGAACAGGACTCCAGAGAGGTTGTTAAATCTCTGTCTTTAGAGATACTCAAAACTCAGCTGACTCTGGACCCAAGCAACCTGATCTAACTAGCAGAGGATTAGGATAGACTTCTAGAGGTCTATTCCAACCTAATGTATTCTGTAATTTTACAGTCAACACTGGACTACTCCTTGCCTTGCCCTGTTCTTTCCTCAAGATGCTAAGAGAAGTCACTTCTCTGAGAGAACTGGGCCCTCCAGAGCAAGTGTCCTCCTTTTAGCTGCTCCTGGAAACAGTTGTTTGGCAGTTGGCAATGGTTTAACAAAACTGTGTTAACCATTCCAGGCACAGCAGGAAGCTGTCTTCGTAAATTCAGTACCATGCCATTCTTATTCTGCAATATCAACAACGTATGTAATTTTGCATCAAGGAATGACTACTCCTACTGGCTGTCCACTCCTGAACCCATGCCAATGAATATGGCTCCTATCACTGGTGATAATATCAGACCATTCATCAGCAGGTATGATTTCAGTTCTGCTGTATTTATGAAGTGAAGAAGCCTGTGAAAAGAGCATATGGTTCTTTATTTTTCTGGGAAAGGCTTTTAATGTGTATATTTTATTTACTGCCTCTAAATTTAAAGTTTGAGTTCCTTTGATAAAATGTTTCAAAATGTGCTTGTTTTCAGTTTAGACTTTGAGCAAAGATAAATCCATTTTAGAGTAAACCCCAACAAATAGAGTAGTCTGTTTTGAGTGTAATTGAAAAGATTTGTTTTGAAATGTTGTCTTTCAAAAGCTATATTGTACTTTTAAGAAAAAAAAGTTATTCACTTATTCACAATTCTTGTCCAAAATTTCCTTTTGTTTGAAAATGATAGCATTATTTATCATGCAGTAGACTGCCAGGCTTCTTCCATTGTTTTGGACATTCTGCTTGAATACTGCCATTATTGTCTGAATTAAACGAAACAATTCCAAAATCAATCATCTATTTTTTTAGTAATTCCAGATTCTCAGATAGCATAAAGTGTAATACTTATTAATGCAGAACAGATATGCCTGATATCCTACATGTTGAACTTCAGAATGACCAACTTCTGAAATTCATGTTCCTTTTATGCCATCCCATATCATGCACCCAAAAGAGCCTTTAATGATCACTTTTGAAACTCTTGCTCAAGGAGGTACCCACTGACATTTTGGCTTACCTTATGCCTACAAAGTAGCTTTTGCACCATAGAATATGTATGTGTGTGTATACGTATTTGTGAGTACATGTGCTTATGTTTTTCTCCTTTTAGTCATAGCAGCAAATGAGATAGTTGCTATAGCTTTTAAAAAAACCCAAAAAACCCAAACAAACAAAACTGAGCAATGAATCTGAAAGACTATTCTTTCAATTTATTTTATTAATTGAGGCTTTTTAACCGACAGTTTTCCCTGTTCAAAAGTTGCTGCCTTGGTTCATGGGCCTTCTACTAAAATACCAGAAATCTCTTGAAGCAAAGCAGGGCTCCAAGAATAGTAGCAGCTTTACATTCCTTCTTTTAACTTACTCTTTCATTGATGTGTTTCTTAAAATAACTGTCTTGTTTCTGCACTAAAGATGAAGGCAATAAGGATGAAAGCAGTCTTCATAAGGCAGAAATAGAAGGCTTTCTTTCTGAATTCCTTTGGTTCTCTGAATTTTCCAACTCAATCAATTTTGCACGTGGTTCCTTTCACTGCTCTGGTAACAGAAGTCAGACTGTTTAGTTTTGAATTATTTTCATAATTGCTAACTGCAATAGCCAGTTGAGGAGGTGTACAAGAAAAAAATGGTTTATATCTGCCAAATTCCTTATTACCAGCTCTCATATTAAAATTTCTAGCCCAACTCATATTTTTTTATGATTCTTCTCTTAAGATTGGTCACTGTATTTTTCAGTAATCTAGCAGTTCTGAGACACAATGAATTTATATAAAGTAAAAGATCTGATGCTGCATGGCTTTCTGAAGAATTGTTTTGAAGTTCGTTGTTCAAGTTACATTGCTAGAAATCTCTCACTGGAGATAAAGAGAACAAATGTGAATAAAAACTACTTTCAAGGACAATGCACACGGAAGAGTCTGCATTAGGTTAGATTAGCAGTGATTACCTTAGAAAGACATTTTCCAGAGACATGGCTTTTTCTCTGGAAGTCACTCAGAGCTATGTTTAGGATGATGAATTGCTGTTAAATGTTTCTGATCACAATAGACCACAGTTACAATATTTGGCTAGTTGCCTCCCATGTTCATGATATTGAGCACTTTTAGAAACTACAGTACAAATGGGATTAAAAAAAGACAAGTATATGTAAATATTCAGATAAGAGATTTCTTGTTCTTTGCTCATAGGAAGGCTAATAGGAATAAGACTCAATAGTTAAATTGTCCCTAAATAAGAGAGAAAATAGAAATTAAAAAAAGCATTTGGCCATTTTTCTAAATGAAATCTGATTTTTCTTTGTTTTTGAATGTGACAACATTTTCTATTTTAAGATTCCATAAAGAAAGTAACTTCTGAATAAAGAAGTATTAATTCTTAAGTGCATGCAGCTCATTCATGTCTTGATCTTTCCAGATGCTCTGTGTGTGAAGCTCCTGCCATGGTAATAGCCGTTCACAGTCAAACTATTCAAATACCACCCTGTCCCGAAGGCTGGAGTTCCCTTTGGATTGGTTATTCCTTTGTCATGGTAAGTGCACTGGAGCATATTCTGACCTGAGTAAAGCATTTACTTCAGGCATTTGATCTATGCTCCAGCTCTAGGAAAGTTAATATCTGACTATGTCACTTCAGGTTTTAGGAGGGCATTAGACTTCCACCCTTTCTGGTGTCTTTAAAAAGAATCTGACCATTTTCCCAGGCAAGGCCCGGACAAGGTCTGAGAAACAGCATGGATCCAGAGCTGTTAGCACTTGGCAGTGGGAGGAGAGGAAGCTATGATGTGGAGCAAGAATTGAGTGAAACTATACAGATATAAGCCATGCCAGTCCTTATGTCTTTTGAGCCAAGAGCTGGCCCTGTCCTGTTGCTTACACAGAGATTGCTTGAGTCCTACTGTCTGTCCCTTCAGCTCCACCTTCTTGCTTCTCCTTGAGCTGAGGAACAAAACAGCAGATGAACACAACAGAGGGCAAGGAGAGAAGTCTGAAGAAATAGTTGTGCAAGAGAATTCATAGATGTTGTAGCAGAAGAGGTGAAGGGTCCCTGTCTGACCAATGCTTCTGCATTTTTCTAGCACACCAGTGCTGGTGCGGAGGGCTCTGGCCAAGCCCTGGCGTCTCCTGGTTCCTGCCTAGAGGAGTTTCGAAGTGCTCCCTTCATTGAATGCCATGGCCGGGGCACCTGCAATTATTATGCAAATGCTTACAGCTTCTGGCTTGCCACAATAGAGAGGAATGAGATGTTCAAGTAAGTTCATGATTTATTTATCAGTCTTTGAGGCTCAGTCAAGCCTTGTCACAGAATAAAAGAAGTATTATTTAAATGTAATACAAGTATTGGCTGTCCACCAGCCTGGTTAGTGTAATATAATTAATTATTTTTGCAACAGAAAGAAAAAAACCAATACCTTTTGGGGAAATATATCATCAGTTAGTGTTTACAATATGTCATTTATACCTTATAATTTGCTTTTCAGAATAATCTAACAGTGTTTGCAATTCCATTGTTTAATTATACTCACCATGTGTAACTAGGATAGGCCAATATATTGGTTGAAATTAAGTTAGAATATAACATTTTCCCGTAGTGGATGATAACATATAATAGACCCACCTGAAATGAGTACAAATGTTGAACTAAGTTAAACAGTTATTTACCTTTTTCCTAATGTTAGAGGAAGTATGTTTGAATAAAATGCAGCTGGTGGTAATAGGTTTTGTTCTGGTCTCCTGGACATAATTTGCTCTATATGAATTTTATTAATATGTCAGCACATAGATCAGTTCCCAAGTCTGCATAGCTTAATTGATCAGCAGGCATTCCTCTGGAGTGCAGGCAAGCACCTTCTTCCACCACAGTCCTGGTGGCTGCTCCTGGTGCCCTTCATCTCTTCCTGTGTTCTGGTTCTGTGAATGCTGCTTAGCCTGTCTCAGTCAGAAGGAAACAGGTTGTTTAGCCAGTTTTCACTGTTTGTTTATCAGATAGTTGTCAACAAAGTAGGTAGAATAATTGAGCACCGGGACTGATTATCACAGCTCCAGTGATAATCTCATCAACCAGAAAAACTACTGAAAACACCCACTACTGAGGTAAGCACTGCCTCC
Organism: Serilophus lunatus; assembly: GCA_013399895.1. Classification (NCBI taxonomy): domain Eukaryota; kingdom Metazoa; phylum Chordata; class Aves; order Passeriformes; family Eurylaimidae; genus Serilophus; species Serilophus lunatus. The sequence goes on from VXBA01000208.1 coordinate 84,156, forward strand.
CTGGGAAAGAAGAAAGCTAGTCAGAAGAAAATTCAGAGTAATCAGCACTACAGTTGTTTGTATTCATTGACTCCTCCCCAGAGCCAGAAAAAGGTATGAAATTGAGAGGTCCAGAAATTGTACCTGAGACTAATAAAATAATCCCAGAGCAGGGGATTTGCCCTAATATCATAATTCACAAATACTCCTCAATTTCCTGTAAACTCATTTCTTTTTATGAAAAGCATTAGATGCAAGCACACTTTTGTCTAAATATGCTAGGAGTAACTCCTTGTGCTAGGTTAGAGACTGAAGGCTTAGGTTTGTCTTTCTGTATGACCTCACATGATTTCCTTTGCAGGCTTTTTATTTTTCTATAAAGCCACAAGAGTTAGCAGAAACTCAGTAACAGTCAAATATCTCCAGATCCTTTGCCCAATTTTATTTTACTACACAAATGCTATCATGTTTTCAAACTGCTTCTTTAACAGATAGTGTTTTGCGGTTAAGAAAATGTTCTGCCTTGTAACAGAACTGAGTTCTGAGGTAACTATGTGCAAGACATTTGAACCTAATCTTATGATGGTTTGTGACCAAACTTGGAAGTGACTACACATTGGGCAACTTAGGAATACCCTCTTGACTCAGCACAGCTTGAAAAGACACTTGACTGCATTCAAAGTTTGTGTTGTCAATTATAAACTTGAAAATAGACTTTTTTAATCAAAATTTGTTAATGGGTGTTTTAATTTATTTGTTTTTAATAGGAAACCGACTCCCTCAACTTTGAAGGCAGGGGATCTACGCTCAAATGTTAGCCGTTGTCAAGTCTGTATGAGAAAAACATAATGACTTTTGAATTTCAACTAATTTCACACAATATGGTGCTATTCGTTTAACAGCAATGAAGCCTAGACATATATCATATGTACCTCATTGTTGTCCAATATGAAAACAGTAAAGTGCCTTTTAGGAACTTGCATAACTAACACACACTGCTTTACTGGCCCTGTCCTTGCTAAAGAAGAAAAGAGACAACAAAGATAAGCTTCAAATGTTGACATGCCAAATGGCACTTTTGATCAAAGTATATGTATTTTTTATATAAATGCAATGCACTGATAGAACAAAGTCAGCATTTATCCAGAAAAAAATGCAAAGGTGCTAGGAGGTATGCAGTTCTGCCTTATACTGTTTGACTCCCCCTTTCTCATTCTTGTATTATATATTTAGATGCATTTTTCTTCCCCAGATAAGTTTGTTGTTACCGTTATCTAGGTGTCTTAAAATTCCAGACTCTTGGGTGTGTACTTATTGTTTCTGTACAAAGCAATACTAATGTAAAAAAGAGGTTTGGGATTACAGACTGTGGTTAAGCAACATGTAACCATCCTTTCACAGCATAGAGTGCCATCCTGCAAACCTTTGCTTCTGATTGTAATCTTTAATACTGTCAGTTATAATGGGACTACATCTGGAAGAGATTGCAAGTAAGCGTTTCTGCTGTGTTGGTACTATGGAGCTTCTTTATGCAGTAGAACAAACTTTCCTGTGGAATAAAGAATGATTCAGCAATGGTCAATTAAAAAAGTATATAAATATTTTAGTAATTTATATAGGTATCAACCATTAGGCAAATCAAGTTCTTAGTTTATAATTTCAAGAAGAGGCTTACAAAAGTTTTCTTCTTTTCAGTGTCATGGATTAGGTGTTAAATGCCAAAATATGATGTGAAATGTTTGTTTTACATAGGCCATTTCAATGCTGAAATTGCAGAGACTGAACCCAGGTTAATAGCTAATTGTTTATTATAGTAAATCTTGCTTTGAGCTTATAGTCTTTATTCTGTATTTAATATTTTTCAGGGTTTTAAACACTACTCACACACTGAATGACTTGATTTTGAAAAGTATAAGGCCTTAATTTTGTTAATATTGTGCCAAAAAAATTCCTCAAAGTGGCCTCAGAAATATTTCTAAAGAATTTCTATGCAATGATACCATTGTTTGAGCACATCTGTGTCCAAAGATGTTTTATAAACTATTACCATGCAAATACCAAAAGATTTTTGCAAATGCCAAGGCCTTTTGTGTAATTTCTTACATATGTATTTCTCAAGAGTTCAAATTTGTAATAAAACTATTTGTGTAAAAAAAAAAACAAACAGAAGAAAAGTTTTTACTAGTTTGTCAGCATTCATTTACAGCAATGAATTAATTTTTAATAAGCCACCAATAAATGCACAAGCTTGATGCAATCCTAGATGATTTTTGTTTTGCACATCTTTGAGATGTACAAAGCATCTTCCAAAGGGCCACTGTACTGACACGTCTTTTGTTACCCTGTAAGACCTGATACTGATTGAACTGAAAACATGAAGCATGAGTTATGCATCAATTAGAGAAATACGTGTGCTGTGAACACATTACAAAAATCTGTTAACTTCATCTTAGCTCATGAGAGTCAATCAACTTATACGTTTTTCACTCTTCACTTGAACTTTTAGTGCACAAATCAGAACTGAATTATACAGCATAAAAATTAAAATACCTCATATAATTTTGCTTATAAGTAAGCAAGGTAAATCTTGGCTCTAGTTCCTCTAGAAGAGGAAGTAGGCCATGCTGTCATCTTCCTTGGCAAAAGCACCCAATTTGTTAATATTTCATGTTGTTTTCCCAAATTTATGAAGAGACTACAGCTGCTGCTGCTGTTCTGAACTTGCTTTCACTTGAAATCCTCAAGGACATTCTCTGACCAAATGGCTGAGGGCCATTTCTGTATAGAAATTGGTCATCTCCTTTAGCAATGATTCTTAAATCTCATGGAATTTTTAACAGTTGATCACTTTGTTTATAAGTGACCATTCCTCATACAAATGCCTTACCAGTTTATAAAATACAAGAGTCTAATTATGTCAAATCAGCCTCATGCAGAATTTTCTGAAGTGCTGCTTGATAGTCAGAAGGAGAAGACTACATGCAGCATCTAGGAAAAATTAAGCGGACATTCAGAGGATCTGAACTGCTGCTCAGATATTGTGATCACATTCTACAGCTTATCGCCTGGTCAGCTAGGGTTTTAATTTTCTATGGTCAAATTGTCTCGGAACTGCCAGACAGCTGAGTTTATAAAGTCCTTCACGTATGCTTAAATCAGATCTCTGCATAAGAATGCAATTCCTGTTGCTAATGAAGGGGCTATTCTACTGCAGCTCTGTGTGCGTGAATGCTTGTCTTCTCAACTGGAAGGTCTTTTCAAAATTTTTGAAAACTGCTTGTACTGTTTCATGTCTTACTTAAGTAGTAATAATTACTTTTTCCATAATCTCCAGTTCATAAAATGACCTAAACCATTGTAATGCTAAAGACGCTATTTCTCCTTAAGCCAGTCAACTTTTTAGTGCTTATCAAATACCAATCAGATTTACTGAAAATGTGTCAACACTAGATTTCGATGCTCTGGATGAAGAGCCCGTGCACTAAGCAGAAAAGAAGTGTGAAACACTTCCTTGCTTTCAAAAATCTCTAAATACCCCATATTCAGTCATTTATGACCAGCGTTGTGGCTACAATAGAGTTCATTGTGTGAACGGGTAACTGCAAACACATCAGTTACTCAAATTATCTTGCATAGACTTCAATTTCAGGAGAAAGCTTTCCTAAAGAAAAACAACTTGTAGTTTTTGAATGCAGTACTTGAACAGTCATTATCATGACCCAAATGAATAAATTTCTAAAACAGCAGGTGGTGCCCTTACTCTCTTTGTAGTAACATTGGAACTGAAAATTTTACACTAACAAAACCATCCTGGTCTCCAATCTGCTAACATGCGACTATTTACTATATGACTATTTTCCCAAGTCTTCATCTCTGTTCTGAAATGTTCTAGTCACCACCAATTTTCCTTTTGAAAAAAGAATGAAGCAGTTTTCAGTTAAAAAGAAAGTTCTATACATATTACAAAATAAAAATAGAATATAATGAAATGATCCAATATATATTTTGAAACAAATTTTCTCTCAGCCTGTGTGTGTCTTCTGATAGTGGTACATTCAGTTTATAATTATATCTGTTGTCCATTTCATGGTATTAACTTTCTTGATGATGTACACTTTTTTCTATGAAACAGGACTTCTATTAATAATATCCTCATACTAGGCTCCAAGAAAAGTGACTGTATTAAAGCTATACATTTTCATGACTGAAATTGTGAAGCTGCATGACCTTTTGAGAATTCCTTTCCTACCTTTCAGGTTTTACAAATCTTGAATAATCTGCACTAACTACATAAGGTGGAACATAAACATGTAAAACACAGGGCCAGGCCTGTGGATTGCAGAGCACCTATTAAACAGAAAATATGACACTTTGCACAAAGACCACTGACTAGACGAAATCGCAGGTATCTTCCTGTGTCTCCATCCGTTACTCTCTAAGGATGGTTGTCCATGCCTGCACTTGGACCGTTGGAAGGAGACCAGGAACATTCTTCCTGAGACTGTGCTGGAGCTTCTGCTCTCTCTGCTGTTCGTGTAGTGGCAGCAATGCACTGCCCACTGCATTTCTACCTCTTCCTACAGAAATATTCTTTCTCATGATCTTCACATTCTGAATTAGATAACAATGAGAACATGAGAGACAGGAGTGGTTCTTTAAATGTGTATTTCAGGCTCAGGTGAATGCTGAGACCAATGATGAATAGTCTGGGATATAATTATGCATTTATAAGAAATGGAGTATCCAGTGGCTACATGGAAGTGTTCAGCCTCTCTGTTTTCAGACTGAAAGAGGTAAGATGGTAGAGAGAAGGAAATCATTACACCCATCCATTAGTTAAAGTATAGTTTATTTAGTATGAAATGGATAATAATTTTGAGTTTGTAATATTGAGGATGTCTCTACAGCATAATTATAAATAAAAAATAATACACAAGCTTACTTTTAACACAGCTGAGCAAGAACCATGACAAGTTCTTCGCAAAAGATGGACTAACAGAACAACCTCAAAAACATTTCCTGAAAGTATTATCTTTTGAACCATTCTTTTCCTTTAGGGTGTCAGAGGAAAGTCTTTCCAAAAAAAAATGCTGAGCAAGGTGTGTGAGTTTTTGCTATTTCTCTAGCAAACAAGAGACTTGTGTTGTTTGAGGTGTTAATACCTGTGGGAGGATAAATCACTACTACTTCTCATGAACTAAGGAATGCTTCCTATTGTAAAGGTATTTCATCCAGTCACACTCTCTTTTCAGCTAAGAGGATAATACTCTCAGCTGAATATTCTTGCTTACATTTCAGTGTTGATTTATAAAGATACATTCCTTTCCAGCTTTTTATTGTCTCCAAACCAAAGAGAACAGAGTATAAACATTCAAAAGATTTACAAATCTCTGAATCTTTTACATATGTTAGAGAGCTGCCTTTGTTTTCCTCTGGCTATATGCAGTCAGCTATGTTTATTATAATTGGCATGCAGAGGACAGAAGACTTGACAGAGTGAAAGTTATAGATGGAACATGATCATTTGATGCTCTGTCAACTCCTGTCTTGCCTAAGAAAACATGTTAGATTTCATGCAGAATTGTGGCAGGCTTAATTTGTCAGCTCCATGAAGTATGATTTACACTGTAGTAAATAAGCATGTAAAATGGCCTGGGCAGAGGAGAGAAAGTCCTTGTAAAACAGTCTAAAGAGCATTGATCAGACCTTTTTGTTATTCTTAGTGCACAGCTTTTAGACTATCCCATAGTATGCTTTCTCTAGAACGTACCTCTCAGCCTTGCACCACAGTGCTAATTTCTCACCATTGGTTCCTGGAAGAGGTTCAAAGTGGAGAGTGCTAGAACATGCCTGGTGTTATCTTCTGCCAAAGCTTTTGTTATCTTTGTGGGCATAGTAGCTGGCAGTGGATAATATTCTCCTCTTCCTACTTCCTCTAAATAATTATAGCACATTTTTTTCCGGCCTAATTTTGGACATGAACCTGTTTATGAGATGTGATGAAAGTGTCAACAAAGACATAGGGACTTGAAATGCAGTCACATGAATCTCATGTCAAGAATTGTTTGTGTGTACCATTTTCAAAAATGTATCTGGAAATCCCCACACAAACCATGATGCTCAGACACTGATTCCCAGGGCAGTCTCAGTACGCATTGTTTTATAGTTATATTGGGATCCACCTTCTATTTCTGTAGCATGGATGTGTTGCAGTGTCTGTGGGAACTCTGACTGTTAAGATGACTACCAGAAAGAAGTTAATGAAGACTCCTAGTAGCCCAACTGTCACATCTACAAACTAAATTCCCATTTGCTCTCATTTCCTCATAGATTGACTACAACTTTTTCCTAGATTTTTTGACCACTCGTGGTCAACTGGGAACTATCAACTGTCTCTTTTCAAAGCTAATACTATCCAGGTCTTTTAGAATTGTCCCTGAACTGAGGGAAGGACCTAACCCAGGGCAATTAAAGACACACCCTGCCTTATTCTTAGCCTTCCCATTGCCATTGACAAAATACATGGAAAACAAGTGCTAGTGTTCAAAAAAAACCAACAAAACAAAAACAAACAAACAAACCACCACCAACAAAAAAACCCCCACCAAGCAACAACAACAAAACCCTAAAAAAACACCCCCAAACCACTGCAGTTGTCTTCCTCTTCTGTTCAAAGGCAGATCTTCTCAAAATATTCTCTAGAATATATATCGACATATAACAATATTTACTCAGAGTAAGAAGGGCAATATCTGAAATGTTATGATTACCTAAAGCTATGCAGGAATTTGAGGGATTCCCTGTAGAGATGAGGATTTTTTAACAGGAAAGTTTGAGAAGTTGTGAAGTGTGAATTGAAAAAAACACAGAAATTGCACTGGCTGAGTAGTCTCCTGAACACAACTTTACACATTTGAAATAAAAATTATATTCAGATTGCAAATACTACTGCAATTACTAGTGGTGCGAACCAAACCCAAATTTCCTAGAGGCACTATGACCTGGGAATCAGGGGTTCAAACAACAGGGAAAATAGTTAGGATACTGCTCAGATGAGATACTTTGGACTTTCTGCAAGGTGGCACTTAAGACCTACTCTCTTTCAGAGAACTGGCCTAAAAAATTGAGAGGGTCCTACTAGTCAAAGGGCAAAGTTGTCTTGAGAGGACATTTGTGAAAAGGATCTGAAAGCAATGACTAAGTGCGTGAACCACCACTGAAAAATATTAACTCTTCCTTGTAGCTTCAGTACCAAAGCATTTTTTTGATATTTTCTGTCATGATCTATTGTTATCAGGGAAATCTAGGGAACACAGGTATATTAAGAATTATTTGCAAGTAGTTTTCTTTCCAGAAACACACAGTACAGTGGAAATTTTTAAACTTTTTCTCCTTTTTCAGGCAAATTGCAGAGACTCAGAGAGGGAGAGAAAATTTGTAGTTGTTTATTTGCTCTTGCTAGGCACTGAACATGACCCCTCAGGAATGTGTAGGAGAGGAAATGAAAAGCAGACGTGGGAAGCTGAAAAAGCAGCAGTTCTCCTCTATCATTAAGTATATAATAAGGTAGGTTACATCAGTTGTTGGCCTAGTCTCCCCGGTGAACAGGTGTCATAGTTACAGCCCTGTCTAATCAAATATTAACTCATTTTGTGGCAGCAAGTACTAAGGAGAGGGAATGTGTAAGATCATCTACCTCCTTTCACATGTGGCGAACTCTTCCATGAGGCAGCAAGGTTCAGCAAAGGACATTTTTGTCATTCCTTGGGTTCTTAGGAATCTAATTTTATATAGTAGCATAGACTTGTGACAACTAATTTTTTACTGCTTCCTTAACAAAAATACATTAGCATATAAACAGCCACAAAATCAGAAAAAGGTTATATTTGTGTACATTGTTACACAGTAAACCCATAGGAACTTAGTACTGTCTTCAGCCTTTACTTAAAATAATCTGATGTACAAGATTTTTGTTGCATATATTTCCAAGTTGCCTACAATCGAAAATAAATGCATTGCTTTCATTTTACAAACAGAAAAAGTAAAAGTGAGATGACTTGGAGTTAGTTAGAAAGGAAGTCAGCCCTAAACCTCTGGACTAGGTCTGTCTCTTCTCGATCATGTTCTGCCCAAACTGTCTGATACTCCTGAATGGGAAAGAAATACTTGTTTAGTTTTTGAATTTTCCATTGCACTTGATAGACTTTTTAATTTATACAATATAGACATTTACATAGAATCTGAAGTGCTGCAGTAGTCTTAAAATGACAGCTGAATCAGATATGTCGGTATTGTTCATAAGATGTCAAATAACATGCGAAAAGGTGTGTGATGAAAGTAATTTTCGGTCTTCTCAGTCACTGTTTTGAAGGAGGAAAAAATCACTAATATTGTGTACAAAGTAGAGCCTCCAAAGCAAACTAGTGGTAGGTGAAATGAGGCAAGGTATTTTTTTCAGGAAATATATCACTGCACTTTCTTATTCTTTGAGCTCCAAGAAGAGTCACTATAAAAGCAGAAACAATACTAGGAGAGGTTGTCCTCCATATCCAAGTATCCTGGCATATGAACTTATACAAGAGTCTGCTTTGGTCCGTCCTAGCTATCCTTTTTCCAAGATGATAAGCCTAGAACTCCTTTACACACTTTCAAAGGTAAGAGTAAAAACTCTTGATGTTTAATAGAGAAAGGACTTAGTAAATGGGGTGTACATTCACCTTAAAAAAGTCATCTAGTGGAGTCCTTTATAACCATGAAAAAGGGAGATTTAGAACTGTTTTTTCTATAAAAATGTAGGAGCAAAAAACCTACATGCACAAATTGTAAAGGCCTGACAAATTTGCACAGCTTTTTAATGGGATTGGCTGGGCTGGTAGAACTGAAGTACTAAAATGGTTTTCATTCCAACTTTTGTTATCACTTTCTGAAAAGAAATGCACAGGTCTTGGCCGTATCTGTAGTTTCCTATTATCATATATTACCCATCTGTGTTCTGGTGAGATTCTTTTTATGGATTATGTATCTAAATATATATATATTAAAAAAATAAATATAATGCATACACGTAAAATCAACAGTTACTTTATATATATTTTACATCTAAGAGCTCTTATCCCATCATCTGTACTACTTGTTGCAAATACTTTTAAAATTCATCTAGCAGAAGGGTAAACCTAATCTATAATATCTAAGAAGTCTTGCTCAGTTATTTTATAGTTACTTGGTGAAGGTGAGAGATGTACCAAGAGCAGGAGAGCTCTAGGTGCAGATTTGAGCTCTGATTCTGCTCCACCTTAAAGGAAGGTACAGGTGCAGACTGTTCCCTCTCTGCCCTGCTTGCTTTTGGAAAGAAGCCCAACATAGGATAAAAACATAAGATGGAAAAGCTGGTTGTGAGCTCCAGCCTGTTCATGTTGTGGGCAGTCAGTGATTTAAGACTGGTCATGAATTTTGTGGTATATTTGTTCTGAGGCTGGAGTATGACCAACATCCTTGACTTAAAAACACACCTACTCCACTCTGGAAATACAATTGGTGTCATCCCACTCTGCTTCTGCTCAAGTCCGTGTTAGTCCATGGGAGCAGGGTCGTTGAGGCTTGAACACCTTGAAACATGTGATGTATTTTAAAAGAAGGGTTCAAAACAAGCACTGCTGGGCCACCTGTTGATGATAAAGCCTTGTCAATTTATTTGAGATTAATTGAGGATGTCTCCATGGATTCTGTACTTTATCATCTTTATTATCTTTCATATACCTTAATGTGACAGGCAGTGAAAGGAGGCAAACTTCTTGAATTCTCACTTCTGGAAAGGAGACCAGTAAAAGCTTGTCATCTGTTTTTATTAACACTAAATATTTTACCAAGCGCTTACCATTTTAAGTATTGTGGGGAAAACAAAGCAGTCATCTGCCTTCTCTAACAATTTTCATAGCTCATGAGACTAATAGTTCCTGTCAGGTAGATCTTTTTCATTCTGTACAGCTGACAGCCTTTTTGAATTTGGTATAGGAAGCAGGGGCTTCAGCCTTATGCTACAAAGAACATCCTATGTATTTTAATCACTTCCTAGAATCACTTATATTTTGAAAGAGGCACAGTAATGTGCTGCAATATACAGAAAGGACAGCAGTGAGTCTACAGGATTCATAATCTCTGGAGGATTTTCTGGCAGAAGTGAAAGGCATTGATGACAGGTACTGGCGTGGTCTTTGTGAACTTGTGATCCTTACTTTTATACCATCCTCAGCATGTGCTGTAAGTTGATCAAGATTTAATTTTTTTTAAATAGCCATATTATTTGTGGGTCCTACAGGGCTTGTTACAGAAGAAAAGAAACACAGAACAGGAATATTCTCTTGTTTTTGTAAGAACTAAAGGCTCTTTTCTGACAGAGAGATTCTACTGCAATAAACTTGTACTGATGGGACAGGTTTAAGCACTTAATCCTTTTTCTGCTCCTGTTATAACAATTCCTAGAACAAGGCTATACTAACAGGATGTTTTTCATGGAGATTAAAAAGGATTATTAATTTTGGTGACTCATCTCTAGCCAGTCCATTGTTGAAAGCTGTGGTTGATTGTGCAAACTGTATTTTCCTGATGAAAGGAAGGCAAACTGAAGAGACCTGTTCCTTTTCAGCCACCATCTATTTTGATCTTTATTCTGCTGTCTGTTATCAGCATAACAGTTAAAAATCCCAACAAAGTCTAGTTCTCTGTAGTGTGTCCTATGTGTTAGCCCAAGCGTCTGTCTCTCCCTGTCCTTCAGCTCGACAGGCTATTCAGAGACAAACACCACCACACCATGTAGTGTCTATTCTGTTTCAGAATGGTGTAACCACTGTGTGTCAGTATTAGAGACACACACTCATCTGGTCCTGCTTAGAAAGAGGCCTAAAAAAATTTTCTGCAATGAAAGAAACTCTTTTTACAAGATGAAAAGTACAGCTGAGTGGGAGCTCAAGAGCAAGTAAAAGGCTTCACAAAAAAAAGATGCAAAAATGTGTTGCTTTCTTACAGACAGGTGGGAATTGTTCTGCTGAGTAAGGCTCTCTTATCTTCCTCTACAACTTATAGACAATGTCTATCCCTCTTGTAAGGGCAAACTATAAACTTCTAGTTGAATTAGTTTTGTGCCCTCTTAGTCTGCTTGAAAAAGGTTTAAATAGTGAGAACAATCAACAAAAGCCTTTACTTTAAAAATATAGCCTAGCTTGGAATATTTCTTTTAATATTAACTTCCCTGGTACAGTTGAGGAGCTTCTTATCCTTTGCTTATCTCTGAAAAAAGCATCCCAATGGAATTTTTTCATACATAAGGAAGTTGATTTACTTTCTAAGAAATAGTTTTAATCTTTCAGGTTTTAGATCTTCTTTTGGCTTGTTACCTACTACTTCATAGTCAAGAATTGCCAGAAATCTTTTGAAGTATAACAAATGCATGGATTCAAGATAACTTTTTGAGTTATGTTTTCTTGATAACTAATTTTATCCAGTACAAAAGGAATTTTCTTACATTGTAAACAAGACAGACTTCGATTAAACATCATGGAGCAAAATTGCTTGAATGAATGATTTTTCTGTGGAGCAGGAAATATATTCTCTTTCCATCATTGAAATGGCACATGCTTCTGTCTGGGTGTCCTGAGAAAGCACCTGGATTTCCTCCGTATCTGCTACTCTCATCCTTTCACAGTGGCCATATCAAAGTGCAGTACAGACATGAAAATATGATCAAATGTCAGGCTTTCAACCTTACCTAATGCCGTTTGCTCCAGGCTTTTGCAATGTGATTGATCATCCCAGTTTTTTGAAGGTGGAGGAGCTGAGGCAAAGATGCCCTCAAGCTATGGGGTGGGAGAAGAGTTGGTGCTCAACTTCTTCACACACTCAATGCCTACTCTGAGGCCATGTCCACATGTGCTGCTGTCTTTTTGTCCACAGTTACTGCCAATTACTGCCAGTACTTTATAGCTGTATGAAAATATTCCTTCTGAAGTGTTCACAGAATCACAGAATGGTTGGAGTTGGAAGAGACCTGTGGAAACCACCTAGTTCAACACCCAGCTAAAGCAGGCTCACCTAGAGCAGGTTGTCCAGGGTTGTGACCAGGTGGGTTTTGAATATCTACAGATAAAGAAACTTTACAACCTCTCTGAGCAGCCTGTTGAAGCATCTTAAGAGAGCATATGATAATGCTACATTGGTATAATATTTCTTCCTGCTGTACTAACACAACTCAATCATAGCTAATGTTAGAGGCACTTTTTCTCTCCACTTTCTTCCTCTCTGCCTAGGTAGCTGAATGCTGGGGAAGTGCCTGATCTGACACATCATTGTATTGAGTGTCTATGTGTAGGTCAGTAAAAGTACTAAGAGATACCTTAGGAATGCAGTGACATTTGCCACTCAAACTATCCACATTGACCAAGCTCTTAAAAGTGTTAATTATTTTACAAGTTACCCCTCTGTTATGTGTCACAGGTTGGCATGTTGGCAAAGAAGGATTTTTTTTTCATAAGTCAAAATTCTTTTTCCACATTAATATCCTCTTAGATGGTATTGTAGTCCTCAGACAATTTCAGAGGAATGTGAAGACATATTGCATACGAAAAAAAAAAGAGGTTAAATTGCAAACTAGTCACTGTCTTGTTTTCTTTCTTTATGGCAGATTACTGAGGTTTCTGCTATATTGTTCAGTCTTTCAGGAACTAGAAGGCAAGAAGCTATTTCACTGCCCTCAGAAACTCAAGGGGGCTTGTATTATCGTGAAGTAGCAAACTGTTTCAATAGATGCAGTTGCTAGGAAGCTTATGATATAGGTTAAATCTTTATCGTGAGTCAGGTTTCTTCTTGCCATAGGCTGAAACAAGAATAACAAACTGTAGTAAAAATCAATATAATTTAGTAATGCATGATGGAGAGAAGAAGCAGGATTTTTCTAGAACTTAGAAAAAAATTGTCCATAGAAATATTAAGCTGATGGCTTAATCTCCATTTCATTTTATGAACAATAGGACATATGGCCAGCTGGGGTTTACTAGATACTTCCAAAGCATCGTTATTTCCAGTTAGAAATGCTATCCACTGTGAAGTCAAATCCTCACAATGGAAGGAGGCTGCTGAGTCTTTGCACTCTGCCACAGTGCAGGTGATACTCTGATCAGATGTAGCCCAACTGGAGCCACAGCTATGACATGACACTGAGCAGAGACGTGGCAGCCTGGAAACTCTGTCCCTGGTCATTATGTTCATTGCTGCTATAAAAAGACTTCAGTCAATTATGAATTTTGTCAGAACATTCTAATACAGATGGAAGGAGAAGGTCACTTAGAAAATGGCTTGTATTTATTTGTCTGTCAATGCTCATAAGAAATTATACACATACACCACATGCTGTGCCCTTTGTTCATAACACTGACAATTAAAACAAAAAGAAGAATGTCCAAGTGGTATAGTTTTAATAATCCTGAAGATTAGCAACTAATCCCAAATCATAATGAATTTTCCATCAGCATGACTTGTAGGTTGCTGTCACTGTGAATCTAGTCTAATGAAGTCCATTACTCAAAGGAATGCTCATGGAGTGCAGAAAATGAGAACAGAAGCCAGAGTCTGTAATGGAAAAAATAAAAATGATAAAAAGTTGCCTGGAAGTGCCCATATTAACAACCAGCAGAGAGCAGAGCACTCAATTGAACATCTACTCATGTACTCCACAAGGAAAATACCTTCTAGGAGAATTGTCTTTTCCATATATATCACTTCCTGTTCCATTTACATTGCTTTCTGTTCCATTCCATCTTTATAGTGCCAAGTCTTTGTGACACATGGCTACTACAGTCCTTGCTTTTGTCATGAGTGTTCTTTGAATAACTGCTAGGCATATAGGATGAAGAAATTTGGACTTGTGCTCAGGTAACTAAATTCTGGACAAAGTATTTCCACATCTGTGATGCCCTACAGACAAATAGGTGTGTAAGGAGAGACACTCTTTGTTGGAGCACCAGTTTTGTGTCACTCCAATGCAGAAAGATGCCAATACCTGGAGAGAGTTCGCACCTGAAATGCTCAGGCTGGAGCATGGCCCAATTAGCAGAGGCTGGGGCAGGGGAACTTGTCTATCCTGGGGCAGAGACAATCTCAGGAGCACCTCATAGACATCCTAGTGCCTGCACGGAAGGGATGGAGAGGAGACAGCTGGGCCCTTCACAGCCATACATGTCTAGGCAACAAGGTATGGCAGGCATGAACTAAAACAAGAGGGCTTCAGTGTGGGTGCTGAAACCTTTCTTATGAAGGACAGGCCAGGCAGAGGCAGGCAGAGGTACAGGCTGCACGGACAGATTGGGCAGGCTCCATGCTGGGAGGATTATGAAACCTGACTGGACAAAGCCCTCAGCAACTTAGTCTGACCTCTCAGCTGGCTCTGCTGGGAGCAGTGGTGCATGATGCACCTTCTGAGATCCCTTCCAATGCAAACTACTTTCTGATTCCACTAGTCTAACCAACAACACTGGACATAGTGTCTCGGTTTGAGACAAGGGAGAATTATTTAACGCACAGACCAGAAGCTTGTTAAGTGAACATAACAAAATTTATTACAGAAAATATATAAAATATTAATAATAATAATGATAATAAATATACATATCTATATCTACAATATCAACCACCCCAGACATGTGACTTCCCGAGACCCACACTCACACACACACAGACACACGAACACCACAACCCAGCAGGAAGAGCACACACCTCCACCCTGTGCCCAGTTAAAAATACTCACACACCCACACCAGAGAGAAGCACACACTTCTACTCCGCACCCTGACTCAAAATAACCCCAGAGAAAAGAAAACATTTGCCAGAAAAGTTTGCAACAAGAGGACTCGAGCCATTAGCTGGAAATGCCAGATTTGCTGTTGCCACGATCTGAACTCCACAGGAAGAAAAACTTCTGCTAGTGTTGGAGAAAACATGGGACAGCCCCCCTCAGGGATGGTGAAGGGCTAATGGAAAACAATCCACAGCAAGGATGCGGAGAAACGGATCAGCTGGGACCTCCGCCGGTGAGAAGACCCTCTCAGTCCCTGCCAGTGGGAAAGAAGAGAGCCAGCCTTCCGTGTGCTAAGCTTTCGAAACCCCTTTGTTCCTGCCCTGCACGGTTTCAGTTTGCCCAGTAAGCAAACAGCTCTGAGCCATTTGTCCCGCCCTCCCTCTTGCATCACTGCACAATGGCAGCACCCGGGGCAGCCTCGTGGCCCAGACCTGGCAGCGATGGCGGAGGGCTTCAGATCCGCGCTGCATCAGGGAAGACACACACACATCCCTGCACTGGACCAGCTCTGGGACTGCGGCCTCGCTGCCACTGAGCCACGACCCGCCACAAACCACCCTCAGCTGGCGGTGGGTAGATGCCGCTCTGTTGCCGAGACAACAAGGGGGGGGCTCCTGGNAACATTTGCCAGAAAAGTTTGCAACAAGAGGACTCGAGCCATTAGCTGGAAATGCCAGATTTGCTGTTGCCACGATCTGAACTCCACAGGAAGAAAAACTTCTGCTAGTGTTGGAGAAAACATGGGACAGCCCCCCTCAGGGATGGTGAAGGGCTAATGGAAAACAATCCACAGCAAGGATGCGGAGAAACGGATCAGCTGGGACCTCCGCCGGTGAGAAGACCCTCTCAGTCCCTGCCAGTGGGAAAGAAGAGAGCCAGCCTTCCGTGTGCTAAGCTTTCGAAACCCCTTTGTTCCTGCCCTGCACGGTTTCAGTTTGCCCAGTAAGCAAACAGCTCTGAGCCATTTGTCCCGCCCTCCCTCTTGCATCACTGCACAATGGCAGCACCCGGGGCAGCCTCGTGGCCCAGACCTGGCAGCGATGGCGGAGGGCTTCAGATCCGCGCTGCATCAGGGAAGACACACACACATCCCTGCACTGGACCAGCTCTGGGACTGCGGCCTCGCTGCCACTGAGCCACGACCCGCCACAAACCACCCTCAGCTGGCGGTGGGTAGATGCCGCTCTGTTGCCGAGACAACAAGGGGGGGGCTCCTGGCCACAGCACATCCGCTCCACAGCTCCGGGAGAGAAGGAAAATGGGAAAGGAATCAAAAGAAAAACATGTTAAAACCATGGCACGTAGGAACATGAAGAATATTACTGCTGTTGTGATTTTGTTGCCATCTAATTATGCACTGGCAATAAATCCTGGCTGAGAACTAAGAAGTAACCTAGATCTCATGTGCCTTTACCACTGGCACAAATCAATCTACACTTTGACTCAAAATCATTTAAATACAGCAGATACTCATGCTCATTTTTTATTGTGAACAGCAAATTTGTCAACAGAATATTTCAAGCTACTTCTCAAATATGGAACAAAGTACCAATGTAAGATTTCTGGGGGTTTTCCCCTCATTATTTGCAGTTCACCACCAATATCCTGTAATGGACCTGAAACTTAGAGTGTATTTTATTTCACTGACTTCTTTGCATCTTTTTCTTTTTAATCTGTTGCATTTCTTATGGTTTCTCAATTGCAGTGTTTTATTTACTATGAAAGGACTACTTCTTAAGCATTTCCTTATGTGTTTTTTTAAAGCATATTTCACTCTCCATGTACATTCCAGTCTACAATATTGTCAATTAGTTAAAAAATTTAAAAATTTTAGAAAATATTATGCAGATTAGCATTAGTACTGTAGTGAAACACATTTAACCTAATTGTGATCATTAATATACAGGCAAGCATAAATATTCTAAACCAGCAATGAATATTTGCTTTTCAAGCAAAATCAGCTCTAACATAGCAACTCTCTTATTGTCACCTTGTATGAATATTTTAATCTTTCTGTAGATGCCTTAGCTAACTCTTCACCCAAATATACTCACTAGCACCTTTTCAGACTCCCATGAAAAATGTCTAATTTAATTTATTTGTTGCTACCACCTAAAAAAGTGAGACCCTTTCTCTAAATGTTCCTGTTATTTCCAATAATACAGCCAAAATGTCAACAAGGTGGACTCCAAAGGTCCCTTCCAACCTCAGCATACTATTTGTACATATGATTTCTCCTGCTGTACCTTCAATAGGTAATTCAGTATTATCTGTGTTCACTGCTTCCAATTTTGTGTAACATGTAGTCTACCATTTTTAAATACTTCTAACAGAAAAATACAAAGGTCTGTGCATATCAGAGGTCCTTGAATCTGGATAGCATCATGGTTTGTAGAAATGGGTTTTAGGCTCAGAAGCAATATCTGACATCTTAGTGCGATACCATAGACTCGTTGATTTAGATCATAATGCTGGTGCCACAGCCTTTCTGGATGCCTAATTACTAAGACACCTTTCCCTGCTAGCTAGTGAAGCCCTGGTTTCTGTTTAAATGTAGAGCTGGGGCCATGGCAAGATAATAAATCAAACAGACCCAGGAATGGAGAATGTAACACTCTGAAAAAAAAGTATTCTGTGAAGACTCTTGTAGTGGTTTAACCCGGGCTGAGTGCCAGGGGCCCACTACAGCCACTCTCTCTCCCCCTTGCTCAGCTATACGGGAGAGAGAATATAACGAGAGGTTTTGTTATTCATGATAAGGACTACAGCAAATTCTTTCTTAATCACCATCACAGGCAAAACAAGACTCCATGTGGGAATGATAGTCAGGTTTATTACTAACAAGATCAGAGCTAAGATTGAGAGACTAAAAGACACCTTTTACCCCCCACCCCCTCCTTCTTACATCCAACCTATTCTCCCGCAGCAGTCAAGGGAAAAAGGCGAGGTGGGGGGAGGAGGTGTTGCTGTGGTCAGCTGCTGTTCTCAGCCGCTGCTTGGGGAGAAGAGTCCTTCCAGCCGCATTCCATGGGGTCCACCCATCACAGGATACAGTTCCTCTCACAAACTGCTCCGGCGAGAGTCCATCCCATGGGCAGCAGCCCTTCACCCACAGCTGCCACATGGCTCACATTCCACAGGGTGCAGTCCCTCAGGCACAGGCTGCTCCAGCGTGGGCCCCACGAGCCACGCATCCTAACAGGAGAATCCTACTCCAAGTGGGCTCCTCTTCCCACAAGCTACAGTCCCCTGCCAGGACCCAGCTCCACTTTGGGTCTCCCACGGGCTACAGCCTTCCCCAGCATCCACCTGCTCCGGCGTGGCTCCTTCCCGGGCTACAGGTGGATCTCTGCACTCCTGTGGTCCTCCATGGGCTGCAGGGGCACAGCTGCTTCACCATGGTCTTCCCCATGGGCTGCAGCTGGATCTCAGCTCCGGCGCCAGGAGCATCTCCTCCCCCTCCTTCTGCACTGACCTTGGTGTCTGCGTTGTTGTTCACAGGCTCTCACCCTGCTCCTCTCCAGCAGCCATCTTCATCTCCTTCTACTAACTTTTTTTTTTCTTCCTTCTTAAATATGTTATCACAGAGGCGTTCTGCCAACTACTGATTGGCCTGGCCTTGGCCAGCAGCGGGCCCAGCCTGGGCATGGGGAAACTCCCAGCAGCTTCTCGAAGAAGCCTCTCCCTCAGCCCCCCCCACTGCCACCAAAACCTGGCCACAGAGAAACCAATACAACTCTCCAGTGTTCATCTGACCCTTCTAGCATGTCTTTGGTTTGATCAGTTCTATTGCACTATGTAGTCATTCCTTCCTCAGCCTGATTTTCTTTTACTTGCAGAAGTTGCAAAACCCAGGGCTTCTTTCCTCATTAGCTTTCTAGGAAAAACATTGAAAGACCATAGCCATTGTTCCTTTATGGAGACATGCCACACTTTGGTAGCCCATGATGACTATGCCACATATCTGAGCTGTACCCTTTCCACCCGAGTATGAAGCCGTCAGTGCTCCTTGTTTGCTCTACTGCTTTTCCACCCCCTCCCCATCAATTGCTTCAATCCACTGGTTGAAAAATTACATTCTCAGCAACTTTGAATGCTCCAGTAAGTATAACCTAGCATGTGTAGTTAATCATTGTTCTTTATTTTTGTTAACTTAGCACTAGATGTTCATAATAAGAGACTCCTGCATCTTCTGAGAAATAAAAAAAAAAAAAAGCAGGGGTGGCCGGAAAGGTGTGCTCACTCCATTATTGACCATGTTCCAGCAACTGACACATCTCTAGGTGCAACCTACAGCAGCTATTCTAAAAAAACTTCTAAAAACTTCAGGCTGTTTTTCAGGGATTTTCCACTAGTCTCAGATTCTCCAGACTTACGAAGTCTACAGTCATTCCCTCTCTCTCTTCTTGTGAAAACAGACAACTATTTTGTCCCTGACCTATCTTTTTTTGAGTAAAATCAGACATGTGAGGTTCATGCAAATTCCCTAAATGCTATTTGATTATTTGGGAATATGTGAGAGGGGTACTGAATCGGTCCCCTCTATTTTATTTGTATATACACATGATGCTGTAGATTCAGCTGCTCTCAGATGCATTTCCACCTCAGTGAGATAAGGCTTCTCTTTATGAAGCTGAGACAGTGGACTGGGCTTAACAGAAAATGAGCTCTCTGCCCGTGAACCATCCATTTTTTTGCATCAGAGTTTTGATGAACATGTAATCCAGGTTGTGCAGATGTCCGTGATTTTAAGGAACTGGACAAGGGGTGGTGAGCGATGATATGGTAGATGAGAAAAAGATGTAGAGTTAAAAAATTGTGATCTCAGTGACAGTCAATTTGAGTGTTGCTACTTGTGGTGAAGTATATGGGACAAGTCCATACTTTTGAGAGAATCACTGAGAACTTCCAGCCATAGCATGTAATGCTTTCAGTCTGATTTTGAAGTCAAATCTTGCTGGAAAGAGGACATCCTTGTAATGAAAAGATGCATAAAAGAGAAATGCTTGTGCATGAATGCAGTGTATTGGTTTTTCTGTGGTCAGATTTTGGTAGCAGTGGGGGGGGGGCTGAGGGAGAGGCTGCTTCGAGAAG
>VXBA01000208.1:104643-137755 GCA_013399895.1 Serilophus lunatus
CTCCCCCCCACCTCGCCTTTTTCCCTTGACCGCTGCGGGAGAATAGGTTGGATGTAAGAAGGAGGGGGACTGGGAGGTAAAAGGTGTCTTTTAGTGTCTCACTCTTAGCTCTGATCTTGTTAGTAATAAATTTGATTATTATTCCCACATAGAGTCTTGTTTTGCCTGTGACAGTGATTAAGAAAGAATCTGCTGTAGTTGTTATCATAAATAGCGAAACCTCTCGTTATATTCTCTCTCCTCTATAGCTGGGCATGGGGGAGTGAAAAGGTGGCTGTAGTGGGCCCCTGGCACTCAGCCCGGGTTAAACCACTACAAATGCAAAAGAAATACATACAATCTGAAAGTAAAAAGCCATCAAATAAAATACATAAAATTAAAACACACATACTTCCTGCCTCACTTCACTAAGTAACTGGGCTGAGTCTTACCTGAAAGATACGTTTGTAACAAGTAGATGCGTTTTTAATGCATTTGTAACTCCATTCATTCAGAAAGTGCACTCCTTTTGCAGTCTACGAAAGGACGCAATTCCACACTGAGGCTCTCATTTCCAGCTGAACTCTCTGTGCCCATGTTATGTAGTCCTGTACGCTTGTACAGCATCTCCTTGTCATTAAAAAGAGATGAAACAGCAGCAGAGTTGTCTGGCAGTAGTGTTTTACTGTGTGTCAGTCTGTAAATTGTAGAAGAGCTATGGAGTGGCTCTGATCCCTGGATCCATCTAGCTACCATAAAATAAAGTACTTTATTTTCATTTAAATGCAGCACATTTACATTTATGATCTGTTCTGAAGGCTTTTCCAGTATTAATGTGATCTGAAGGGAAGCTCCTTCCACTCCTTTGGGCATATTTGCTTTCATATCCTAAATGTGTGAGTTTCCTAGAAAAAAGAGTATTGGTAAAGTTTTAAATGACTTATAGTAACTACTTAAAAAAGAGATAGAGAATTAATGAAAAAAAAATCTGTGCATGAAGACCTTTTTACTGTCCATGTTCAACTTGAGAAAGAGAAAACCTACAAAACAGAGCCATCTGACTTGATTTACTTTTGACACTTGAGACAATCCAAGAGTCTTTTTCAACCATCTGATTCTGTGATTCTGTATACTAAAAAAAAGACCTTACTCAAAGAGTAATATTTTACACTGATATGTAAGATATGAAGTTATCACTACATATTTGCTGGAATTGTTTGGTAACTCAAAAGCTACTACATAAATTTACTTTTTTATTAGCTGTAGAAACTTAATTACTGTAAATACAACAACATGGTGACTCAATCTCTAAAATTGCAAGGTCCATATTGTTTGGGACAGTTACATTAAATCAAAGATGAATTTGACCATACCTTTAAGAATCCTTACCAAACACCACAGATCTCTAGATCTTCAGCACACTGAATAGAAAAAGAACATGTTCCTGTTGTAAAATCTTTTTCCTCTAGCAAGGATATAATTTCATTAAAAGTCACTATGGCTAAATCAGGTGATCATACAATTAAAATCTGCTTTATGTTATTTAACTAAATTCTAAATGCAACTTTGTCCTGGATTTTGAATCTTTTCTGTGATACTGGAGAGCTAGGGGATATGGAACTGAACCATGGGATACAGTGTAGTGTATGTGAATTCAGCCAGATGGAAAAGATCATGTATTTAACTAGATAAATCCAGCTTGGTAGAAAATGGTCTTACATAATAAAATGCTGATTAAAAAAGAGATGATGATCAAGCCCAATACAAAACCACATTAGAACAATAGTGATAAATTCTGGACTGTTCTATTCCAGTACTTTTAACAGACATGGGAATGACTGGAGCATGAAACCCAGATCTCTAGTCACAGTGAAAATGGACCTGCATGGAGAAAGAGCTGATTTAAGACCAAAGATTAGTTGATACACTCATATGGCTGTTCAAACATCACTCTAACTATGTAGTGAGCCCAAATTGCTTCACATCCAGACTATGGATTGAAGGTAAACTGGAGAAGGGGGAAGTGCTTGGTCATGGATTAACTCTGAGTTTATGCATGAATTCACTCTTTACACCAAACCCGTTCTGCTTAAATCAGGGTCTTTAGTCCCATCCTCGGAAATAGGCTGGAAGTGTGCAAGAACCACCGGAATGAGGCTGGTATTTAGATTAATAGGACGGTTATAAATATCTCATTAACATCATGTAATCATTGTCACTTCTGTTATACTTAGCTGAGAAAAGAAAGCATTGGGAATGATTTTTTCAAGAAACTTTTCTGCAGGGCAGCTGAAACCAGTTAGGCTACATGCAGGCTAGTGC
Organism: Serilophus lunatus; assembly: GCA_013399895.1. NCBI lineage: Eukaryota > Metazoa > Chordata > Aves > Passeriformes > Eurylaimidae > Serilophus > Serilophus lunatus. The sequence goes on from VXBA01000208.1 coordinate 106,945, forward strand.
AGTATGCTGCTGTTGGCTGGAGCCCAGGCATGCAGTCAAAAAGCTTTTGTCAAGCCCTTGGCTTTGACAAGGGACAGAGGAGCAAGCAGGTTATTTCTAAACTTGAGCAGCTAGCCTGCATTAGATAGATCCCTTCTATGTGCAGCTGGAATACTCTTGAAATATCAAGACATAAACATACATGATTTCTTTAATGCCAAATCTTTGGGCTCAGAACCAGTTAAGGCTAAATGAATACCTGCTATTCTTCTTCACTATTTCAGTTTAAAGCAAACTCCGTATCTTAGTGTGAAACAGTGCATGGGGCCACCCACAGTGGCAGAAGTGCTGAAGTGGACTTTTTCTAAAAGCAAAAAAACACCATTGAAATAAGGGAGGAAGAGACTCCCCTCATCTTGCTGATTCTTATGCTTTGGATGTAGCTCCTTGCTCAAGCCCTTGTTTTTCTTTCTCAGAACCTTTGTCCTGGCTTCACTCCTCTGCTTCACTTCCTGCTTTTACGATATACGATCATACGTCACACAGGTCCACCACCATGCAAGTTAGTTGTATGCAGTTGTATGACATATGAAATCAATAAGCAGCAGCCCTTTTTTTTTCTTTAGTAGAAATGATAGATTTTATTCTCATGGTGATTGAGAGTTTGCTGAGTAAGTGGCTTTGCTTAACAGGAAAGTTTTGCAGCCAGTTTCAAATCACAGAAAAAGTCTCAAGGTAGTTCTAACATCTTCACAAGCCCTTTTTGCCTTTCTGTTTGCATTGGTGTGTTCACACACATAGATTCATTAGTGAGAGGTGTTTTGGTTTGGTTTGGTTTTTAATCTTTATGTCAGAAGTCTTTTCTTCATTAGATAGTACTTTTAGTACTAAGTCAAACTTCAGTGGTATAGCATAAATTACTTTACCCAGGGTAAATACTATCTATTTTTCGGAAAGCCTTTAGACTGTAACCCCACACCACTCTCTCAAAGGGGACGAGTCAGGTTACCAGCATTCACTAGATTAACCACATATAAAACATGAATGCAACAGATCACAATCACAATGAATAAATGCCCTTGAGAGGCAAAAGTTCTATTTTAGCAGAACAACAACAAATTGGCTTGTTATGAATAACATTTACAATAACTTCACAAGTGAAGCTGCTATTCTGTTCCACTAATTATATGAGACACACAGTCACAAGGTGAAACTGCCAACTGCTAGGAAAGGGAATAAAATTCACCCCTTCTCATCAGGGCTGATTAGAAATAACAAGTATTGCATCACAATTTGTGTTCATTTTAACCTGCTTTTGCTTAGCTAAAGGTCCTTTCCATTAATGACAGTTTTGTAAGATAAATCTTGCAGGTGCTGAACTACATTCAAATTCACATAGCACTTTGCAGACTAATAAGAGGATGAACCTCTTCAAGGATGATTTTATGGGTCTTTTCCAAACTGAATGTTTCTATACTGCTATAAGGAGTTGAAAACTGTAATCTTGCAAACACATGTCAATGATCTCTTTGATTTCAAATGAGAGTTGTGATGTGATGAATTTTTTCATGTGCATATGAGTTTATAAGATTAGGCCTAAACATGGAATTTTATGCATGCTTTAAAAAAACCTCAAACACTTTTTCAGTGAAAGAATGGAGGAAATAATGCCTTATCAGGCTTACTGACTTAATATATCTTTCTATTTCATCTATGTATATGAGTTAATGCTTTTTAATTTGTGTATAGAGAGGAAAGAAGTTCCAAGTTGCAAAACAAAGTAATGATCAGAAGTAAGAAAGTATGCTTTTTATCAGGTGAGACAGGATAGTGGTAGAGCTGCAGTCTGGTATTGAGAAGAAGCCAGAAAGCAAGACAACAGCAACACTTTGCTGATTTTAGGGCAGGAAAATGAATCAACAGCTTTTGAAACCAAGATGGGTAACAGTTGTGACATAAAAAATCCCAAGCAAAGACACATGCAAGGCAGGGGTCAACAACATATTCATCCCCCTCTTCCCCACATTGCAAATTACATCACACAGCTTAGTTCAGAAAAATTTAATATTTACTATGCTTTTGGATGGCATGATTATGTAGAGAAAGCCAAACGTTTGTATCAATAACAAAAGGTCTGTTCAGAGGCCAAACTTCACCATAATCTCTGCATCTGTGGGCCTTGACCCCAATCTGAAGAGACTGAAATCATGCCCTGACACTGTTTCACACCTATGCAGATTCTGTTTTATTCTTGAAGGACCTATTTGAACAGCAGAACAGAAAGTGGGAGGACAATAGTTTTCTGAGATATGACAAAAAGGAAGAATTAGAAAAACTTATTTAAGCAGCAGCATGTCATGCTCAAGGTAGGAAAAATACAGTGAATGAAGGGAAATTAATTAAATTAACAGGGATATGGCCAAGATGATCTTAGCATTTGAGATCAAATCGAGGGATGGAATAAATCTCACCCTAAAGAGGTAGGTGGGATTCAGCCTGAGTCTGAGAGACCTAAACTGTGGTTACAGTGTGTAGGTGTCACATATAGGCCATTTTTCTAAGCTCCCACTACTGTCAGCAGAGGTTTCATCAATGGGATCCAGAGAGAAATTCAGCAGACATATTACTTGGAGCATGATTCAGCTGTCTAAGCATAGATATCTAAAGCCAGTTGAGATGTCTTAGGTTGTGTCATATGGCCTACAGTTGCCTGTCCTGAAACAAGTAGGACAAACAGGTTTGTATTATCTTTTCCAACGCACAAAGATGTCTCAGGTACCTACATGCATCTGAAATGGATGCTGGCCAATTTTGTCTAGATGCACACATGAACTGGCTGAGCTGAGTTCTAGATGACTGTTTTAGAATAAGCCTCTAAGACACTCACCAGGCTCTTCTAAATTTAAGAGTTTTAAACCCGATGTATTTCCTGTATAGATAGTAATTCCAAGTTAGACACTTATCGCTACTCTCACAGGAGTACATATAAACAGGCTCCTACTGAAGGTGAGCCATGTAATCTGGAAATGGAACTCTAGATGATACTAGAGGACACCTGCTGCTACTCTCTGGCACAATTTTTTTTTAACTTACGTACAAAGGAGGTGAGGCTGAATAAATTGCACTTTGATATCTGACTTCTAAATATCTAAAACCAGATGAAGCAAAATGCAGAATAGAGCACTTGTTCTAGAAGAAGAATTGACAAGATTCAGGTCTGGTCAAGAGAAGAAAAACAAATTTTCCATGGAATTAATGGTTCAATGTTATCTGAATTATTTCATACTGGTATGAACACTCTTATTCCAGGACCATTTTCCAATTTTGTTTCCACTGCTTGTGAGGAGGCTGGGGTAAGCCAGTTGCAGGCTAAGTGTGCCTGTGTGGTATAACTGACAACATTTCACTCCAGAGACAAAGTCATGGGGGCAGAAGAAGAGAAAGGAGAGAAGCGCTGGTAAAACAATGTCAGGAGAGGTTAGTCAAGCCATGGGCAATGGTAGTAAAAAGAACCACTCATTTAAGTTCTTTGCGATTTTCTAATAGCAATGATAAAACATTGGCTCCATTTGTTTTGTTTTTAAATAGCTGTATTTTTATTCTTACTGGCTTTTCATTTCATTTCATTGTGAGCCTTTTTTTGATAGAAATTGTTTCAATATGTCTTCGAACTGCCTGTTTGAACACACAACTTAATTCACTCCCATTTTCAAGAACAAAATATCTCAAGTACTTAAAAATATTTGGAAATAGCTCCACACTCATAAAACATTAAATATTTGAAAGTGCCTGGAATAGGAAACACTGCTGACTTGTAAGATGTGCAGTCTATTTGAAAACCAATTATATATTTAATTTATAATGAAATACATAAAGATAGTTTGTTGGCTTAAAGGAATTTTTATTTAAGCTGTCCCTTGAAATAGCTTCCATCCTCAAAACTTCTCATTTTTGCTGCCTTTATCAGCAGCCTCCAATCCCTCAAACCCTTGAGCACAACAGGACAATTGCCATAATCTATTTGACTCTAATGGGACAACATGTAAGAGTAATGCTAGTACTCCAGAGTTTTTGAAGAAGCAGGGTCTCTATACAGTATTCCCATGTCCCTAACCTCAGGAAATGAGAGACCAAACCTCAGCTGCTTACATGGTGCACAGGAACCATATTAGAAGGTTTCTTATACGTGAAATGAGGTAATCTGATTTTAGCAACTGATTTTGCTGTGAATGTTCCAAACAGACTTTTAATCTTTCACCCTTTTAAAATGTCTGTCACAATTAGTAGCCAGTTACTGCTCACTCTGATGTGACCTTTCTTCTGATGGTGACATGAACTGTGATCAGATGAGAACCTGTGTCATCCTGTGGTTAAAAATACGTCAATATGTGTATCTGGATGATGCTTAAGCAAGGAACAGTTTGAGTTACCAAGGACCTAATGCACAATTATGTAAAAGGCTTTTGCAAAAAATATTATAAAGGAAAGAGAGAATACAATCTTTCAATATCCAGTTGCAGTGCCTTATTCCATGAACACTTCAACCTTACAACTTCAAATTTAAGTTGTTTTGTATAGAGTTTTTTGTGGTTTTTTTTTTGTTGCAGGGTTTTTTGTTTTTTTTTTTAACATTTCATTTTGTTGATACAAAGCCGATAGAATTATTCTCTCCCAGGAAATGTCTGAATCATAGTCTTCAATGTGGAAACATGGGAAGCCTAAGTCACCTTTACCAAGGAGTCCTTCCTGTTGAAAGTCTGGAAATTTTACAGTGTTATTTGCTATACTGGCTGAGGTATTTTCGTTCCATTAAAAACAGATGTTATTCCTTAGTATGAAGACAGATTAATTGGACAGATACAATGGGATACCATTATAACAATCTGGTTCTGTTTTTAAACAGAACAATTTCATCATATGCATGATGCCTGGCTATAATATAACTGTTTTGATGTGCAAATGAATATCTGGAAATCTGACTTTTTTACAGTATATGTAAAAGGTGGCTATATTTGTAGACTCTTAAAGAGAATTCAACTGTACAAATGTTTGAATATATACCATCTGTGTTAAACATATGTTCGTTTAAGGCCTGAATTTGCCACTGCCATTATTTCTTTGAAATTGCTACAGTGCATTTTGAACTGACTGGGCATCCCAGAATTCAAGATTAATTGGCAACTGTCTTGATGCATATTAATAGCAAGTTGCTCTGCAATTAACAAAAAAAAAATAAAAAGAAGAATTTGATTAGGTGTGAGATGAGGCACTTCTCAATGCTGTGAAGAGTGTTGGGCTAAAGCCAACTGTGCAAAAATTTGAAATTCAGAAGTGAGGAGAGAGGACTTTGGAAGTATGAGCACAAAAAGTGAGCAGAGAATGGTGATCAGACGATGGTATTGTTGTCACATCTGGTCCCAGAAATGGGTGTGAATGGAGGGCTGCTTATAAACAGCTGAGCTGTGGCACAGTTCTCCTGCTGTCTTTCCAAGTGAGGTATGTTTTAAGTGAGTAGAGTCTTAGTTACAGAATTTAGCTCTCTTTCAAGAACATCTGTGTCTTGTTTATCTAATTAGAAAGGCAGTCCACAAACAAACTGCTTTTTATGCTGGAAGAAGAAACAACATCTCAAGAAGCCTAGGGCTTTTGAGAGATGCAACAACTCACAAGGGGGAAAAGTAATCAAGCAGATGTGCTTTTCACAACAACCACATCACTTTTTGATAGTGTCATGTCACTGAGACCTGACAATTACATGTGTGATATAAAATGAAATGCCATTGGGTCTTCCATTTGTTATACTCCCTCACAATGGATAGTCTGAGCCTTTCCACTGCTGGCTTTGATCTTGCTGTTTGATTCATGTGAGCTGACTCCAGAGTCTTGGAAAACCTCAGCTGAAATCCATGGTATTGTGAAAAGCTGTATATTTTTACCCCACAGCTCAGGCTTCAGAATAGGAAAACAATTCTCTAAGACTGAAAATTGCTTTTTGATTTTTTTACTATGAAATGCCAGACTAATACGCTAAAAATGTTCATATATGCACCTATTGGTACATAACTGGAGAATGTGAATTTCTGGAATGCAGAATTGAATCACAGTATACTGTCTGGTCAGCACTGCCCTGACTTGTAAGGCATTGAGACTAATGGTTGTATAAAAATCTCTGTATCTAACCTATGAAAATAAGTGAAGAAGAGGAATTTTGATAGCAACAACAGTAGCAACAACAAAAGATCCTTATTTTTCATATCAAATGTTTGAAAAAGTTCTCATTATTTCGCCAAAGCAGAGAAATCTGGGTTTTATCTCTCACAGTCTACTCATCTTCTCAGACTTCTTCCCTGTTGTTTCTTTAAGGTTTGTGGCACACCATCTCTTGATGATTCCTTACTCAAAAGAAAACTTGATTACCAATTTGGAGACAAATTTTCCACAACACTCTCTTAGGGATATTTTTATATAATTCATTATTTTATATAAATTGGCTAAAGTAGATAACTTTAATAAAAATAAATACCCGTGTAGCTTTAAGTATCTAGCCAATATTTATCATACATAAAATGTATCATACATAAAATTTATATAGAAAATAATAAATAATATTAGAATATCTCTACCCCTCAGAGCAATGGGAAAATATGTAACATGAAAGACTTACCCTGGATGAAGTAGAACCATATTAGAGAAAAGTTCAGACATACTGAAGTCCAGGGAGCCTGACAGATTGTATCCAGAAGTGCTGAAGGAGCTAATTGATGCCACTGTAAAGCCACTCTTGATTATGTTTGCAAGGTCATGGAATATTCAAGAAAGGAAAGAAGAAGGATCTGGGGATCTATAGGTCAGTCAGCCTCAGCTAAGTGGAGCAACCAATCTTGAAAACCCTTTCCAGACTTGTGAAAGATTAAAAAAAAAAAAGATCAAGATTGATCACCAAAGATTTACAAGTGGGGAATTGTGTTTAGCCAACCCAAAAGTCTTCTCCCATGAGGGCAAAACATGGTACCTGAGGGGAAAATGGTGAATGTTGTTTAACTTGACCTTACTAAGGCATTTGGCACTATGTATCATGACATCCTTATAGAGAAGCTGACGATATATGCATTAGATAGTACACAGTGAGATGAATCAAAAACTGGCTGAAAAATCAGACCCAGAGTATTGCAGTCAGTATGAAAAAGCCCAGTCTGAGACAAATCACTTGGAGTGTACTCTAGGAGTCAATACTGAGACAAATAACATTCAATATTTTCATTAATAATTGCAACAGTGGGACAGAGTGCACCCATAGCAAGATTCCAAGCAACACGAGTAGGAAGAGTGGTGGGTATCTCAGACAGTGTGCTCACCTTCAGAGGGACCCGTATAGACTGGAGAATTGGATAGAGAAGAATTGTGAAGTTCAACACAGGATATGTCTGCATCTGCAGAAGAATAATGCAGTGCGTTAGTAAATGCTGGGGACCACCAAGCTGGAAAGCAGCTGTGGAGAACAATATGAGATGATCAACAAGCTGATCATGATCCAGAAATGTGCCTTTGTGCAGAAGGCCAACAGGACATTTTAGCAAAAGCATTGCAGCAGGTTGATGGAAATGGTTGTCCCTCTCATTGTTGGTAAGGTCACATTTAAAGTGCTGGGTCAAGCTCTCGACTTCCCAGTACAGGAGACATAGACATACTGGAAAGTGTCCAGTGAACAGTCAAAAAGATGGCTGAGGGAGCTGTCACTATTCTGCCCAGAGAATGGAAGGCTGAGTAGGATTTTATCAGTGTGTATAAATGCTCATGGACGAGCAGGGATTAGATCTTTTCAGCAGTGATTAGGGACAGGACAAGGGGCAATTGGCACAAATGAAAAAAAAAAAATCAATCTGAGCACCAAAAGGATGTTTTTTACTGTGAGTGTGGTCAAACACAGGAATGGGTTGTCCAGACAGACTGTGGAATCTCCATCCTTGAAAACATCTAAAACCTTATTGGTTAGAGTCCTGGGCAACCAGCTCTACCTTACTCTGCTTGAGAAGCAGGGATGGACTAGATGAACTGAAGATGTCCTTTCCAGCCTCAGCCATTTTGTGATTCTGCGATATTCCACAATAGAGTCGTTGCCTTGTTTAAATGCATTTACTCATCCAGTATCAATGTAGTGGCGGCACAAGCTCTTCTACTACTGGTTACAGCAGAACTATGGAAGCTTCCTAGTCAACAAAGAGTGAATTGACTTCCTTATAGGGATTGCTCCCCTGGTTCCTCCTCTTCTAGTTTTGCAGCGCTCTAATACAATGCAAATGGCATTTGCCAATAAAATAAAGTTGTAGTTATTTTGTTAGCAACTTGAAATGGTTCCAATAGCATCTCTGGAGGCAAGTTATAAAAACCAGGCTAAGACTAGACTGAAAGCAGAGAGGAATACAGCTATCACATAGGATTTCTGCTTTTCTTCCTAGTATGTAGCTATGCTGGGAATTCTGTCACAAGGCTGATATGTTATGTCAATTCTATAGAGTATTTTCCTTTTATGGTCATGCTGTGTTGCTCATCTAGCTGCTTATATGAACATTGCTGTGGCTGCTTGGCAATGCACTGTAATTAATAGTGTACTTAGTACCACTGCCGTTAAATCAGGATTTGAAAAATGTAGTTATTTGTAGAAAAATGCCAGATTGAATTGAAGCATGGAATGAGGCTTTCTCAATGCTATATTCTATGTTCTTTGGTGACACAAATGTATCTTATTAAGATAAGAAAATTAGCCATCAACAGCAAAAAACATTTGAGTATATCAGATAGTTCACATGAAGACCATTAGCCTGCTGGTGCCACATAAACTCTTACCTCTCTCAATAACACTGAAGAAGACACTTTCCCTTTTCTTTTTTTTTTTCTTAATATACATTTGTCTGTTATTTCATAGTTACTGCACATATACAGCAACCATTATATAACTGAAAATTGCAAAGATGTACATGTTTTTTGAAAGAATCAGATTTTCTCTGCAAGTTATGTCCAGTTGGTCACTTTCCAGAAATAATGGACTGTGTGATAGATACTTTTGTGTTTGGGAAATCCCATGAAGAAATGTAAATCAATGTATGTGCACTCTGAGTGCCCAAATCAGACCTCTCTGCCCCTATTTCAAGCCTCTCTCAGTCTCTGTGCTCCCATTCCTTCCACTTTTGCTCAGAACTACCCTTTCCTCTCATGCATCTTTTCTCTGAGCACCCTTTCCAGGTGTGGTCCAATCTAGGGACAACTTTCCCTGTCGCAGAATCCCAGTGCTCAATTCTATTCAAATCACTGGTTGATTTCCATACTCATCTCACATAATTGCAAGCTCACCCTCTGCACAGCAACAAAGGCCCAGTGTGCAAGCACCAGATGCTGCACCAAGAAGCAGCAGCTGCTGTGTTGGACACTCACTGCATCCACCAGAACAGATGGTGCATGCTGTTGTGAGTCCAGCAGAAATAGTTCCGTTTCTCCCTTCTCAGCCCCCTATACATTTATAACACATTTAGTGTATCCTTGATTGACTGTGTGACTGCAAGGTTATCTTATAAATAGACCTGTAGTACAGGTATATATATCGGAGGATATTTAGTACAGTGTAGGTGGGAGTCTGTAAAGAAACATAATATACAGAACATTTAGGTTTGAACTAGCCATGAGCTGTGTGGACATGTGCAGGTACAGCAGGTCCACTGCTTCATTGTGTTTTCTTTCTAATACTAGAAAAGACAGCACTAGGTAAGGGTGAGGAGAAGAGAACCTCAGTGCAACTAGCTTTGGAGCTCTGCAGGTAACACAAGTGATGGGAGAAAAATGTTTGAGACAAGAGAAAGATAAAGTTGAAACCTGCCTGTGATTTGAAGCTTGTGTTTGAATCCCATACTGAAGCATAGCTTTCTATCCTACTTACACAGGGGTGTTCCTCCTCTTGAACTTAGTGACGTTAATAGGTACTTCCTGCCCAGGGGAACCTGGACAAGCTCTAGAAGTGGACCCGTGGGAATCTTATGCAGTTTAACGAGATTAAGTGTGAGTTGCTGCACCTGGGGCAGCTGGGTCAGGGTGCAAGTCAGGGAATGAACAGATTGAGAGCAGCCAAGAAAGACTTGGGGGGTGCAGATAGTGATGTGCTGTTACAGCCCAGAAAGCCAACTGTGTCTTGGGCTGCATCAAAAGCAGCATAGCCAGCAGCTTGAGGGAGATGATTCTGTCCCTCTACTCTGCTTTGGTGAGACTCCATCTGTAGTGCTGCGTCCACCTCTGGGGTCCCCAACACAGGAAGGACACCAAACTGTTGGAAACAGTTCTGAGGAGGCCACCAAGATGATTAAAGGGGTGAAAAACCTCTCCTATGAGGAAAGGCTGATAGAATTGGGCTCCCTCAGCCTGTGAAAAAGAAGGCTTGGGAGTGATGTAATTCTGGCCTGCCAATATCTAGAGGAGCCTACAGAAAAGGTGGAAAGAAACTATTTACAAGAGCACGTAGTGATAGGACAAGGAGGAATGCCTTCAAAATGAAAGTAAGTATGTTTAGATTAGATATTAGGAAAAAATCCTTTAGTGTGAGGGTAGTGAGGCACTGGAACAGGATGCCCAGGGATGTCCCATCCCTGGAAGTATTCAAGGCCATTTTGGATAGTGGTCTGAGCAACATAGTCTATTGGATGATGTGCCTGTCCATGGCAGGGGGGGTTGGAAATAGATGAACTTTAAGGTCTCTTCCAACTAAAGTAATTCTATGATCCTATGATTGCTAGAAAATATGCTGATTGTTTGATGGGAAAGGATAGCTTATGGCCACTTCATTTCACCATTTTTTGGCCTCTAGGCTGTCCATCTTTCATATATTTTCCTAACCATTCTTGTTTCCTGTTTCTTTCAGAAATCACTCTGCAAACCGCCCATTTCCACCTTTCCACCCCCCTTCCCTGTGCTCCAGCCTTTGGCCAGGTTCAAAACTCCCTTTACAGGTTTGTTTTCCCTGTGCTACCCCACGAGGACCTTCCTTCTTCTGCCTCTTCCCCCTGCGACAGCCCCATCCCACCCTCACCCTGGAGTCCTCACCCTGACCTGGCTGCTCCAGTTCCAATTTCCTTTTCGGTTGTGCTTGGGTAAAACTGAAATCATCCTCTGGCCTCTGCAGCTTCCACCTGGAACCCGTGCAGGAAGGGTACGATTTCTAGACAGCTATGGATTTCTAAAAAATAGATGAAATAATTGTTTTTTGAAAGGCTTATAAACTGGATCATATTAGATGGAAAAAGGCAGGTTTTTCACATGTAAGCCACCCATCCCCCTTTATATTTCAAGTGACTCATGTGACTCCCTGATTTAAGAACAGGTTTTAGAAGTTTAAAAAAATATACAAAACAGTATCCTTTCCCCATGCTCACTCTTGTGGGTGGCTGGGTCTTGCCATACCAAATTTTTCACAACTATTCAGCATCCAGTGTCAGCCTGAATTTGAAGCCTTTCATGCATGTAGTTGCAGGCTGACAAATTCTACTATGGGAAGTCTTGTCAAATGTGTTATCATATATATATGTATATAATATATACATGTCTAAGACATATTTTATCTTATTATTAACGTGTCAGGATAGTTGCTAACAATTCACCTAGTAAAGAGAAAAAATAAATCAATCATTGACTGATTTAAAATACTAAATTCTGAACATTATAGTAAAATGTTACACCGACATTTTTTTAATTTCACCTTATCCAAGACTTAATTAAGATGGCTCCAAGAGCTTATTGACGTCTATTATCTTTGTATCAAGTTCTGACTTGATACTTGAACAAACAACTGTTCATAAAAGATAAAAGAAATAATAAACATGGCCAGTGTTTTTCTTAAAGAAACCAATGAGTTTGGAACAAAGAGGGAATAATGGGCTGATAAATGTTTCATTTCTCCTTGCCAGGCTGAAAGGAAGTAAAAATACATCCAAGATGTCTCTTTAAAAGCTCCATTTAAATGAGACCACTGTTGAAGGAGGCAATTATTTTTTTATCATAAAAGCTTGACAGCCTCCTTCTAGGACTGAAATGCAGAAACAAAATGAAATCTTTTGTATGATGGATTGAGTTAATGCACAACAGCTTTCTGAGTGGGAAAACCTGAGAAGTGATTAGGTTATTTTTATTGCTTTAGCTAGAGAGATTGTATATTGCTGCTACAACTAGTCATTGGGGTATAATTAATAGACTGTTAATAGAATATAAGCTTTAAAAAGCAGATGCTGTTTTGGGGTTTCTTGCTGCATCTCAGATGATTGTGAAGTGAACAGAGGTATGTGGCATGGTCCAATTTGTTCTTCTGGCCTCTGCATGGTTAATGTACATTGCTCTAAGAGACCTTTGCTGTGAAGAAGTCAAGACAGACTGTGGGGTGTCCTGGCTGGGCTGCAGCTGGGCTGTGAGCCCTTTGGCAGCTGCAGGCCAGGGTGTGTTCTCAGCCGTCAATTGTGGCAGGTGTCAAAAAAAGTCCAAAACTCAGCTCTGCAGATGGGAGAGCTGAGGCTGTTTTGAAAGACGAAACAAGGAACCATTTTTATTATCCTGGGCTGGCTTGAGAAATGAAAAACTACCCAGAACCCTTGAGAACCCTTGTATGAGCTCCAATCTGCTGGTATGTGGTGAAATCTCAGAGGAACAAGGACAGAGCCCTTCTTCCTCATCCACCTGCAGCTGTGAAGATGTTGTTTGCTAAGGCTAACCCAAGCTTAGCTGACAGAAGAATAACCTTCAGCTTCTCTGGGTGTTGCAGGTATTCACAAAAGAAAGAGTGAGGGAGGAGCCTTGTCTCAGCTAAAGTTGCTTTGAACCGCTATGCTAGTCTGAGATTAAAAAAAAAAAAAAGCAAAGTCAGCCAGGAACTTCAAAATAGGATGTGTTAAGGGCTCCCTGAAACCAGGCAGTGATCTTGTTCAGTGCTGTCTAACACACCTTTTCCTGGTTTTAGGATACATCTCAGCTTTGGAGAGCCAGACTTGGGCTACTGTGAACTTCAAGCTGTCCCAGATTGTGATGGAGATGGAATCAGTCTCCTAGGAGAGTCAGAATAGAAAGACAAAAACCATGTCTCATTGGCACAGCATCCTCTGTTACTTATTTTGCATGTAGACAGAAATATGGACCTGTTTATTTACATGTTCCTGATTGCAATGTTGTTTACCACTGTAGAAAGAGCAATTAAGATAATGTGAGTGGGAGATATTAACAAAAATAAGCATAATGAAAGATCTGAAGTCTTGTTTTTTCCTGAAAGAATGCTAAAATGAAGAAATCGTAATTTGTTGTGGATGCGGTGTAATCCTTGAAGACATCCAGTCCATTCCTTAGCTTCTGACATATCCTTCAGGATCTCAGAAATATGAGATTCAATAATCTCCAGACCATTTTTCCATTTTATTCTTCATTGCTTGCAGAGACTTAAATGTCCCTAGACTGCTTGTATACCTGTTTACAACTTTTCTCCCATGAATCCCTGAGCCTGTAGTTAGCCAGAGATAGGAAATACACGTGCCCTTCTTTGAATCATAGAATTGTTTGGGTTGGAAAAAGACTTTTAAGATCATCCAGTCAAACCATTTAATTTCTCTCTGACCACACGTCAAGTTTCTCCACTTTGGTGTGGAAAACAGAGAGGAACAGGTGACTTCTAGAAGCCCCTTATAAATATATTGTATGGTAACCCCAGGCATGAATGAGAAAAATTATACTACATGTTTCCTATCATGTGCTGCTTCTCTGCTGTCCATATAGATTTTGATTCACAGTTTCTGTTTACTTTTCACGTCCCATGGACAGCGTACATTGAGAGTTTGCCACCTTTCCAAGCTTGGTTACTTTAACAGGCGCTTGTGAAGAAATTTAAGGCCCGTTAGCGGTGAGAAAGCTTTGAGAAGCCTCCTTGGGGGCCTCAGGGACCGCTTTTCTGCTCAGGCCCTGGCCTGAGTGCCTGCTGGGGCATTTGTGCCTAGCTTGACTGGTCCAGACCCTCTTGCCTGACTGGATATCTCAGCTCAACCTCGTCCCTTCTTTGTCCCCTTGGCCCTCCGCTTGTCCTGAGCTTTTCCTCCCCTGCCTGCACAGGACAGGGCAGTAGTGTAACCTGTCTCATACTCAGATCTGCTTCAGGGCTGATTTTTTAATGCTGGGGTTTTTTCTTTACTGTCCATTGCTGTAGCTAGTACCACAACAGGTAATCCTATCCGTGGCTTTTGAGAGCTACCACAGCAGAGTCGAGCATATCATGAGGTTCATTTCCAGAGCTTAACAGACTGCCACGTATCAGCTGCCATGGTGGCTGCCTTCCTATGCTCTTAGGCTGCAGCAAATGCAAGATAATTCAGCTTATCTTAAGTCTTTATTACTGCAGGCTCAATGAAATCCAATTACCTCACATTTGCAAGATTACACACACAGAGGATTACTGCCACTCTGCTGATGGTGGAGAATCTGACAACAGCTGAGCCCAGTCTAAATATTTCCTACTAGTCTTAAAGGTATTTTATATGGCTGTCTGCATCTCTTTTGAGTTTGTTTGCATAAAGCTTTGTATCTGAGAGAAGGTGCACTGCTCGAAGTGCATGCATCTCTTAGTAAAAGAATTTATATTAGGGTAAACTGGTGACAGTGGAGAAAAAGGACCAGGCTCTGGAACAAATGGAAACTGTTAGCCTCAAATATAGAAAAGATAGAAAATTCCCTTACAGGAACCCCAGGCCCTGCACAGCCAGAATTTTTCAGCAATGATTTTAGAGATGAAGTCATGCAATATTTTTCTGTTATTATTTGGTGTCTTTCTACAAGAGGTAAATTAAATCTCAAATCTCCCAGTATATTCACTGGTAAGCAGGTACACAGAATGAAAAATTTAACCAGAAGAGATAGAAAGGTGCAAGGTATACTTGAAAAAGGATCAGGTCATCAGAAAGCATTGGTGGGTGGAAGAGAGCAATACAGGCAACCTCTGAGTAGACAAGGAACATTCTATGAAAATCTGTCCACAAATAGAAGAAGGACCATTTAAATATGACATATATTCTGACGTCCTGATGAGTAAGATATTTATAGAAAGAAGTTGCACACATGGGATGCCCTGCCTTATGAGGTTCGGTGACTCTCAGAAATCTGCTACTTGGCTAATCCATTATTCATATGATAGAAGCACGTGATAATGGTTACAAAATTAGTTGCACACTATTTTTTTTATTATTTAAAAAAAACCCAACCATGGCAGCATGCATAGTCTGGAGAGCAAGATGAACACAGATTACCTTTGCATGTAATAGTAACTGGCTTTCCAGGTAGGGGAGAGCAGATTGTAAGGGTTTAACTAAAAAAAGATACCTTCATCTATTTACTTCAAGTGTATTTCAACGGTTTTGAAGTGCTAATTTTGTACCAGAATGATTTTGAGTGCCATAATGCTAGCACATACTGTTAGAAAAGTATTCCACCACCTGCTGTCACACAAAATTAGCTCTACTTATATTCCTAAAAAGAAGACCAAATGAATTATACTATCTGCTATTAATAATTTCACAGGTATCTCCCAAGAGCCATGATATTGTAAATATTCAGCAGTTTTTATTAATACAGTAATAGGAAGAGGTAATATGCTACCTTATGAACAGTTTCAATTTCAAAATAAGTGGAAGACAAAATGTTTGATCTATACATAATACAAAATGCTTTTAAAACTGATACCCTTACTATTTTGGTTATTGTTTACCGATAAAACCCAAAAACTAAACAAGAATTAATTATGTCCATGTCAATTTGTTTGTAAAACTTCCTTTTTGAACACTGTGATGGACTATGAGTAAAGTGACTTGCTCTTTATATTCAGTGCATACAACAGGGGTTTCAATAAGGCTAAAACAAGTAAGGTAAACCTTGAAAGCATTTGCTATTTATAAATCACTGAACTTAAAGCAAGTACTCATCATACACTGGAATCTGACCTAGCAAAAATAAAATCTAAAGGGAATTGAAACTCATGGACTGGTTATACCCCTTCTCACACAATATCATATTTAAACCATTATCTTTTAGGACCTTCTCCAGCAAATATGGTTCATACGTCAAAATGTTCAGCTTCATTTGCCATAACCTTCAATATACTTAAATACATGAGTGATTTTAGAGAAAAACAAATAATGAAGAAAGAAATTGGTAGTCTACATTTTTTAATTTTTCAAAGTAAGCTCAAAAGCAGCCCGAGAGATATAATTATGGGGTCCACTTCAGTCTGGTTCCTTCCTACCAAGTGACAACACTGAGACAGACAATCTAGATTTTTGTTTAAATTCAATTCTATCAAGACTGAAATTAATACAGTAGTGATTTTTATTGTTAATAGTTAATTGTAAAGGTTCTTTAACATAGAATTTTCCAGCTGCACTTCAGGATTGTTAATAGTTAATTGTAAAGGTTCTTTAACATAGAATTTTCCAGCTGCACTTCAGGAAGTGTCAGACCTTTCGTACCTGCTTTCTGTGGTTTTACATCAGCTGTGCACTGAATCTGACCAACCTCATTAATTGCAGATATGACAAAGAGTCACAAGGCTCACAGGTGATTTTCAGCCACATAGAACTGTAAAATCTGGGGAAAAGGCATACAAACCTTTTATTATATGCAAATCTTCAAGTTCCTGAGGCAGCCATGGATAGGGAGGTATGAGAAGACACCCCTAATGCCAGCTGTGTTCTAGTAGCAAAAGAGCTGGGAGGGAAGGGGAGCTGATATTACTTCAGCTGACCTGGATGGATTTAGAATATGTATGTCTACAGCTTCAGCCAAGGGTTCTGAACATGAGATTAAGTTCCCCTTCCTTTATGCTATACTTCCATCTAGGAAAGCTGAGTTACCTCAGTATTTCCACAGTTGTGAACTAGTGATCTTTGCCGTAACGGCTGAATAGTCGCATTTTTATTCCAGAAAAATCTGTCTCCCATTTATAGGTCACCCATTAAAGTGACTCCTTTTGTGAGTTTTTTTATATAGCAATTATACTTTAGGATCAAATGTTTTTGATGGCAAGATGCAATTTCTATGCTTGTCATTCAGACAATGAAAAATACGTTTCAGATTTTGGAGACAGAAAGATGAAACACTATATGAACTTTCTAACAATCTATCCAAAATTTGGATAATATATTTAGATAAGAGCAATGTTACAGCCATGAAAAAATCTGTTAAACTGTCTCAAAGGAGAAGAAATTACAAAAATAAAAGAAAATGAACCAAAAATGATGTTCTTCACGGAACTCTCGTCACCCCATTAGCAAATGTCCCCAGCTCTTTTCATAAACAGTATGAAGTCCGGTTGTGGATCAGCCACATTAACAGTATGGATGTAACTCTTAAATTGCATTTTAGTCATACCAAAGTGACTGCTAGCAGGTATGATCCATATCTATTCTTGCAGAAAGGGAAGAAGGACAAAATAAAAATAACACTCTCATCTGTAAAGAGTAATTTGTGCTCACGTTGGGGATGGAAAGCTGGACACATCAGACACCATCGTGAATAATCAGACCTTGTGTGTTCATTGGAGGCGACTCCTTCAGCTGAAGCACTCTCCCAATTAAGAAGTAGCTGCTAAGTGACAGAAATCATGGGTTAAAATGCCAGAGTGAAGGGATCATTTTACAAACTTGGCCTGATAAAATGTGAGCACACTCTGTAGTGTATTTAAAAGTCTTCATAGTCTTAACATGTTTCAGTCTTGCTGGTCAAGTTCATGTACTAGCTAGAAAGATAAGTGCTTTGATGGAGAGTTCAGTCAGGAAAAAAACCATCAGGGATTGCTGATTTACTGTTACTGTGCAGGAGGCAGACTTTGGGAGACTAAAAACAGCAGAAGAAACAGTGGCTTATAAAGTATTTAAGTGTACCTTTGCTTCACAGCTTGGCCATTCTGTCAGATATTGGTAGAGAAACTACACATACTTGTTTTTCTCAGCCTGCAAGTCAGAGCAACTTTCTGATACTAGGCTGTTTGTATTAAGTTTGATAAACACCTAGGGCCAAAAGGAATGACTGTCCATGCTGAAATCTGAAACAAAATGTCAGACAGACATTTTATTAATGGTATCTCAGGGCAAAGAAGTCCTCATGTAGCCTGTTTTTGCATCATGTTATGCTGTGAGCAATTGTGCATTCAGGCAAAGATGAAGTGATTACTTTTACAGATAGAGTGTGGGCTATGATTTGGAGGCAAAAGAAGTCCTCTTTCCATTAATAATTTATAGGGATAAAATTTATGCTGACTTTACTAGGCATTTGCCCCATGCAGCATCATCTAAAGTACTCTGAGTCTTGAGCCCTGCATATTTGGAAGCAATGAGTTCATAGGGGAAAATTCAGCTGTTTACTTCGCTGTCCTGAATTTTGCTGTATTTCTGTGATTAAAGGAGCATCTGCTATCTCTGTCCCTCTTCAATATTTCAGTTTTCCAAGATGATTATATCTTTTTTGGATCACCTACTACCTGAAATGCACAGATATTATTTTTATGCTGACAGGAGCAGCCTGTGATCTTCAATAACTCTAAATGTGAAATGACCTATAGTAACCCACTGACATGTGTATGTATTTACTTCTCAGTCAGCTGAGTGTCAAATTCTAAGTGCAGCATATAAATACATTAGGTGAATCTGTAACATTTTTTGGAAGCATCTGGATTCATAACCTAGCCTTGTTCCTACCCGTTCTATAGCATGAAGTAGGCACAAGTTTTGTAAGTGTTTCAGAGCTCTGGTTTCCAGGAAAAAAAAAAAAAAAAAAAAGCAACCAAAAAAAGAGATGGCATTATCTTTATAAGAACTGTTTTCAGCCATTAAACAGGCATCCATCAGGAAGAGAGTCTGGCTGAGTCCCTGCTGCGAAGGAATAGAAGTTCAGTAACCAGCCCTCTGTCCAAAGCTTTGTGCCATAGACTGGTTTATGTCCACCCAATCCAGGGCTAGCACTGCTAGATATTATTTACAGTTGCAAGAACAAATGGGAACCTCTGAAAATGGAAGCAAAATGTTGGGAATGATAAAGTCTCCAGGAACTGAACTCTTTGTCCTCTTGCTGAGCAGCAGGGACTATGTTTGTGACTCCTGAGAGATGTGTTCCCTTAGAAGAGGTATGAGGAATAATAGGTCAGTTCCTGCAAACCAACCTTCAGTAAAGAGTACGAGAAGTGTGTTCTTGTAGAGATGCCAGCCTTCCAGGAAATCCCTGTGTAATATTCTTCACACTGCTCTATTCTGAGATATTTATCCCACATAATTCATCCAAAGAGAAAAAAAATTATTCTAACCACTTGTCTAATCACACCAAGAGCTCAGAAACACTCCTGGCACTTGCTTAAGCCTCTCAGCTTTCCCTGTGCAGCAGTAGAGCTTTACCTTCAAACCAAAAGTGTCTGTGTGGGGGTACTGTGTACTATCTTTGTTCCTTTCCTTTGGACACCCTAGTTTGGAATTCTGCTTTGTGCTGCAAAGAAGACCAGTTTGCTTACACATTTGTGTGTTTTTCTATTTTTGGACTGCAATAGAAAGTATTTCATTCGGGACTTGTTTTCTTCCACCAATGTAGAACTGTGAAGTTGTTCTTTTGTTGTTGTTGATCTTCATACCAGTTGAAGCAATTAAACAAACACACTTCATTTGTCAATCTGGAAAATAGAAAGAAAGAGAGGAAAACAAATCCAACATCACGGGATGATAAGAAAATTACTTCTATTTTTAGCCTGGTACATTTTCAGATATGTAAACAGCTCTGTTAATCGCAGATCCTGCAGCAGAGTTCTAGGGAAACTGGCAGCCCTATACGGCATACCAGGGAAGGACTTGACAAGGCTAATTGTGTTCCAAGTTGTTTTCAGCATCAGTGGGAAATGAGGGCTGTGTCCTGGACGTACTGTACAAACTAAGTAGTAATGACGAAGGAAAGGGAGGTGGAAAGAGCAGGGTGCTGAATAAAGGTAACAGGATCCACAAGCATATGACATTTCACTAATATATTTGGCCTCTGGAATTTGAAAAGCAATTGCATGCTTAATGGGAGTGAGATGTACTATTAAGAGTGCCTGCGTTTCCCTTGGAAATTTTAAATGGCTGTTAGCTCTGGAGTACATCTTTCTGTTTCTTTTCCCTGCAACAGTAAGAACACCAAATTCATTATTAATGAAGTTTTCCTCTATACATGGGATTTTCAGATCCTGAGAAGTTTTTTGTTTTTCCTTCTGTACACTTACGAAGCCTAAAAATTATGTCCACAAAGTTTCAAGCTCTAGTAATAAAATTTCAGAATTGTCCTTTCCTGCAGATGCCCAGTAGAAGCAAACAGTTTGCAAATACCTTTTGGTTCTTTTTTTGCCTTCACTTATGTGTTTCCATCTAATCTATCGCTTGAGTGATTTATCTGTTGTCCTGCAAAGTGTTCCTTAAAGGGTACTTAATTCAAAACCTGTGTGAACAGGTGCATCTTTTATGGTGTTTTCACCTGTTTATCTGATATTTAAAGTTGGTTCTGTTCATCAAATTCAGTATATTTAACCACAGTACTTTTCCAGCATTTGGAATGCATTCAAATCACATTTGTGCGACTCTTTGGGTTCTAGTGGGAGGAGGCAGGTAACATTTCATGGCTTAAAACTCCAGGGAAACTAGCTTGCTTTCTGTAATGCAGGAACAAACATGCCATAGAAACACCACATTGAAACAGATTTAACAACATTTCCTCTTTTTATGAGCACTGCAGCAGATTCGTGCTAGGTCTGGCTTTGGTGCCTTCTTGGTTTTCTCTGTCATATGCTGCTAAGCATAAAATAAACTGCAGAAAGTGACCTGTTTTTTCTCTCCTAGGGCATATCTGACAGTCTTACATTGGCAATGCAATCTAAGATTGTGATCATACTTGAGTATGCTAGCTCTTGAGAACTGGTGTTATGAGCTTTCTCACTGGGAATTTAATAACAGGACATTTTGGGGAACATAATCTCAGGGAGAGATTGTTTGTCATCATGGGGTTTAGGAATAATCTGTCTAGCAGAATAATAAAAGAGAAGCCAGATAAAAGAGTGAGAGGACATGAGACGAGGTAAGCTGGAATGGAGGCTTGAGGAAAATATCCAGGAAATGAGAGAAGGTCTGGAAGAATATCAGGGGTGTGATGGAAAGAGATTGTGAGGAGAAGCGTTTCCAGAAAGAAGAAGCCTGGCAGAGAAGTATGAAGTGGTATTAAAGGGAGTGATTCATGTTCTGGCCTGGGGGCAGGAGCAGGCTGAGGCTTGCAAGGCAAGCACTCTCTTTCTAGGGCTATGGACCAGAAAAAAAAAAAAAAGACTTTTATGTTTGGGAGCAGGCTAACAGACAACCTGTAAGCCTATCTTTCTAAAAGTCTTAGGCAACCTTTTGTTGGTACACTTAGAACAAACTGGTCAGGATGTTTCTTCTCATCAAATTTGTTCAGTTAAATCTGGACAGGGTAAGACCCGAAAGACATATGTATCCTACTGAAAAAAAAAAAAAAGAGCAATGTGAGTTTTCTGGCCCATCAAGCAAGTGGCAGTGAAATGATAGCATTGATATATTTCTTTTCTCAAACAAATAAGATGTTCTGATCCATTGAGTCTACAAGCAGTAGGTCTTTGCCTACCTTCTCCTTTGGATAATGTTTGAATATTGACTGGGAGGACCTAAACTATGCGGGGGAGCCTACCAAGAGTGTGGCTGGTTCATGGTCCGGTTTAGTGGTAGTTTTCCACTCATGAAGGTGCCCTGGAGTTCAGACACAAATGTGAGAAGGATGCCTTGCTGCAAAGAATTTGAGTATGAATTCTTCAAGGGTTGTTTCCAGGCAATGTAGGTTTTCCTGTTTTTCACTGTGCCTGACATGAATGAGATCAGCATCTAAAACCCACGCAAGGATGAACTTAAAGCTGTTTTCTTGCAGTTTTCTCTATCAGAATGATGATGACCAATTGACAGGGGTGCCAAGTCACCAACAGAGCTTTAGGATGGTGCCAGTGCTGTGATAATTTTAAAAATAAGTTTGAAAAGCATGAAAAAAACTGAAATAGGGATGACAGGTTCAGTGTAGCATAGTCTCCTTCTGTGGAGACCCTGAAGATTTAGAGATTAGTCAATTGATGATGGAGAGAATTAGACAGATTGGACCCCAAATACTAAAATAAGTACTCATAATTATTTTGCTATACTATCAAAAAATGAACAGGTAATTTGCACTGGTGTGTGTCATGGAGTAAACTGTAGCATGGTTTCTGATGAGCTAATCTGTAGTCATAGTTGGACAGTGTACCTGTTCCACGTGCCCCACTCTTTACATTGTCTTCAGATAAAATGGCAAGAAAAGTAACTAGTATATCTCTGCAAAATAAAGCTAGGATCTAGCCAAAGTACCTGTGCAGATCCATAAATTGAAGAGTACTGACACCTCTCCATCACACCCTATGCAGCTGTAGTGCATTTATTTTTTGTTGTCATGAAGCTGAACTTTAAAGAAAGTAATAATAAATGAGCTTAAAAGACTGTATTCGGAGAGAAGCCGTAACTATCAAGACCAAGAGATGCTATGATTACTCTGCAGGCATCAGCACAAAAATGGCAATGTACTCTGCCAACAAACAATGCACTGTTCCATTGCTGTAGGACTATCAGCCCCAAATTGCCATCTGGGTCTCCTGCAGAGTTCAGTGTCCCATGTGGCTAATTAGCTGGCATATGACATCATACAAAAGAAGGAATTGTTCTGTCTTGTTGGAGTTTTTTTCTGTTCAGATTTTAATATACTTACAGTAGTTCATTTGAAAGGTAAAGTGTTTGCTATGGGTACTGTAAACGTTCTGAGTACTGCTCAGAAGAAGTAGGACACACAAATCTTGACTGCTAAGAATTTATTTAATTTAGACAAAAAGCTTAGAGGGGAAGATAGATGACTAGTTGTACATTTTCAAAATTGCTTCAGATAGACACTTGGGTTTTCAAGAAAAAAAAGTTCATAAGTAATTATTTGTTTGAACTGACTTGGTTTTAGATAGGTGGTACCTAAACTCAGAGGAAAAAACTCCTTCCAAACAAAGCTATTAGAGGTAAAAATGCATGTTCTCGAATGGAAATTTCCAGGTCCAATGTTACGTGCTGGCCCTGCCTTATCACCCCACATTTATAATATTCATCAATCTAATCACCCCCTGTGTTCACCAACCAGCATTCTGCCTGACCTCTGCCAAACCCCAGGATCCATCTACAGGTTCTCTGGGCCCTCTATTTTCTTTCGCTACTCTTGGTATCTCTAAAAGAATGTTAAACATAACTTCGCAATCCATGGCAAAGGCCTTACAAGAAACCATATAGTCAAGCTAAAATCCCAGAAATATGAGAGAAAAACCCCAAGACATCATAGGAACTACCATAAATTTCAGTTCAGACATTCTGCTGTGTCTTGCAAAAGTTATTGTTAGGCTCTTTGGGGTTTTTGTAATAGTTTGGGTATTGGTTTTTCCCTTCCCTGTGGCAGGGAGGGAGCTCATACGGCTTGGTGGTGGAGCATCTGTGCGGCTGGTGGCAGGGGAAGTTTCTTTGGCTTCCCCATTCCCACTTGGCCAGGGACACACTCCTGCTGCTCCCTCCACCACAGCCGGGGGCAGGCAGAGCCATTGCTTAGCACTGCAGCTGAGGCATGATTTGCCTCAGGCACAGGTGGCAGTGGTGGTCAGGACTAAAAGTGCATGTGTGGACATGTTTCCAACCCGTGGGAAGCATGGGCACTCTCTTCTGTGTGACGGGTGATGGGAAAGACAGTGTGGGGGCTGCCGCCGCAGCTCTGAGGAGGAAAGAAGTAGAATCTGGCTCTCCAATGTCTCTACAACTGTGCGGTCATTGTTTCATCTGGATCAAATCTGGCCACACCAGAGGACGAGCCCCACAATCAGAGGTTCTTCTCCTCTCTACCCTATCGGCTCACGAGGGAGCTCAGGTCTCCTGCCCACCATTCAGGGGTAGTGGCTGCTATTTTCCTGTGACCACTGAAACAGGTCAGAGACCTATAAATTAACTCTAACAGGGGTCAGGTATTTCTTTCTGTTCCTAAAAGTTGTTAGTTCTGTTCTGATCTGAACTGGTTTTGTGCTCTGCGCTCCTCTTGATAAATACATAATAGTATATACATATAGTGGTTATTTTCCTTTTTTGTACCTTGTAGTTTTGTGTCCCCAAAATTTGTATTACATAACTGTCTCTAAACTGGCACAATATTTTTTCTTCTTTGTGTGTAATTCCTCTTCATGAACTGAACTGCAGTCGCACTGGTGCAATCCTGTCTCTTGCTAATAGAAGACTATTTAGTGTCAGATAGAAGATGTAGACTAAACGATAAATCTTATTTACGTAGAAAAATTATACAGGAAATACTCTGCAACTACTAGTGGAATAAAAATATTTCTCCAAAATAGATTCATAGCAAATTTTAATGAAGCAATTTTATTTCTCTGGTTTTGTCCGTCTTTTTCTTGTGGAAGGGTGCTTGTCTTCATGCCAAACAGACATCAAGGATTCTGACGGGTGAGGAATTTGTAGCTGAAAGGATGAACAGAGGAGACCGCTTTCTGAAATACTTGAAGCTGACAATGCTGCTAATAATCTGTGGCTGTTTTTTGAAGAATTATAACCTGGCAGACACATTCAGCTTCTGCTGACTCTCAAAGGTTACTGAGATAAATATATGGCTGCTTACTTTAGCAATATAAGTTTGCCTAAATAACATTTCAAATCTTAGAGGAGGAGAAACTTGGCCTGCAACGGCTATTCTAAACTCAAGAAGGAATAAAATCCTGCCTAGATGTATTATCACATGTTATTCATAATTAATACATATTCATGATGATTATGTTAGACTCATATCTAGCTATGGTTAAAATGCTTCTACTGAGAGTACTCTGCAATACAAACCACTTTTTCCATCTAGATGATAAGGGCAGTACTGAGCGATTCCTGATTCATGCACTGAGGTTCTGTTTAATATAAAATTCCAAAGAAAGCCCTGAAGGCAGTGGAAAAGCAGCAGTGTGACTCCTTCTTTAGATGAATTTCCTTGTTACTTCATGGAGCTAGTAAGCTGTACTGGCAGAACTCTGCATCTTTCCAGCTGAATACCATACATGAAATAATTTCCTAATTTTTTGTGGTTTAGAGAGTAATTATTAGGCCATGCCCAGAAAAAAAAAAGTGGATTTCATCTGCAAACTCTTCAACTATTTAAATTATCAGAACAAGTAAGATCTCTGTAGAGACCACCAAAAGGTAAGTCCTACCGATTTTCTGCCAGGCTTTCAAATGCTCTTTGCAACTTCACAACTATAATGAATTTGTAATATTTCACTTCAGCAGCCTCTCCCATAAAATTTTATCCCAAGTAGCTTTCCAGTTTTCTTAAACATGCTTTATTGTATATTGGTGCTTCAGCTTTTTGGGTATTTCTGTTTCTTTGCCCTTATGAACCACTCCTTAAAATGGTCTATTTCCCTGGCACAGGGAATGAAAATGGAACAACTTGTCCTGGCAACTGTTGCTAGTCTACAGTAATTGGATGTATTAAAAATAAAAACAACAACAAAACAATTGTTTTTCCTCATTCCTCCCCAGTAGAGATCAATTAGTCACAGCCTTTATTTAGCACATATGACATTTACCTAAGCAAAGGCAACTGGTGAGCCAGTTGTGTATAACAGTCCTGGGGAGCACAGATCTTACTCATGCTTCAGACTTTGTTCTGTTGTCCTGTTTGTCACCAAGGGTTAGTCATTATTCAGGGCAGTGCAAGATGTTTCCGGTAACAGGACAAACTGCTATGGGATCATTACTGCCATGAATTTAAAAGGAATTAGATGAGGGAACCAGTTTCTTTACTTGCTGTTGAGAGTATCCTCCACCAACACCCCATGTAAAGAGTTTTCCTTGCTGGGCTTCATACCAGGACCACATCTTTGGTATAAATTTTCACCTTCGGTGCTTATTGGCTGCTGTCCATCAGATCTCTTCATATTCCTGCTCATGTGAGGTTTTGAGCAATAAATTATGCACTCGTTTCTTCAGATGGTACGTTCGTTGTCCCCCACTCATACTCATCCCAGCAGTGCTTCTCTTCAGACTCCAGGAAGAAGCTTGGGATCATTTTATTTTCTTGACAGACACATGATTTACAATGGGTGCATGTGGGTCACAATTGTTTTGGGAAGGTTGATTGAGTCAGGTCAAAATTTAGAGAGAGTGTGGGGATATGGGAAGAAGGATAATCAAGAGCCTTGGTTAAGTTTGTGTGTGGCTTCATTTTGTTTGAGGCAACTATCGTGGAAGTGGAGGCCCTAGGGAAATTGTTGTAGATTCGAATTAGTTTCCCTTCTCGCACTGAGGTCATCTGGAGATACACCCGACAGAAATACCTTAGCTACCTGGTATGATGCAGATATGATATGATTTCTGAATAAAACATGGAATTTTGTCTCTCTTAGCTGCTTGTAGTGGTGTGCATTTAGGCAGCAGTATAGTTGGCGTCTAGGTAGCTGTCCTGTTACATGTCCTCATACCTGTTGATTTTCCTTTCCTGCAGCCTTCTGTTGGTGTTGTGACTGTAACTCATTATTTTCATTGCTTTTATTACCAGCATCTAAGAGGGAATTGTGTCATTTGAAATGTCTAATGCAACAACTGAAGGATTTTTCTCAAGGCTTCCCTTTTCTTCAAAAAGTAATACCAAAAATAATTCTCGGTTTGTGCCAAATTGATTTACCCTTTTGATTTTGCCTCCATTCCTGTCACATCAGACATTATCTCTGTGTCAGTTCTGACCGGCCTTTTATGTTGCCTGTGCTTTGTGTGTTGCCTGTGTTTTGAGAGGTGGTTTCTATCTGTCGACTGTCTCACTCAGAAAAAAAGCTCTCTTTTCTCTGGCCCTATCTTGAATGAAAAATAGTGCTCTCACCTCTTAGTTTCATCTATGTTATCACCCTGCTTCTGTAAAGCAAGTTATTTTGCTGCATACATTCACATGAGGACATTCTTTCATTCTATCAGCTGGTGATTAATCATTGCTTAGATTCAGAATATATAAAATTTTATTTTTAAAAGATATAGTGCAGTACATAAAAGGCTCCAAGAGTGACTTTGAAGTTTGAAGATAATTATTTGGCAAGCAATGTGGGATCTGCTGACATAGTTGGTTAAAGAACATATTGTGCTATTTGCAGTTATACTAACAGAGGTAAAAAGCTTGAACTACAGAACTGAGTACAATTAGGGGCTTGTAAATGGGACCTATGTCAAGCCTGCTGTATCTCCTGAGGTTCTGGCTCTAGTTTAGAGCATTTCTTTATTTAAAACCCCTCTGTTGAAAAGTAAGATGTGTTGAATGTTCCAAAGGAATGTGAAAGCTGGAAGATTCTCCAGAAGATGAGATTTCCCTTAAACACTTGATAAGCTATTTGTGTATTGTTACCTGCTTTTCCTTTCCTGGCTGATTACAGAAGATAAGAATTTTATCCCCCGTTTTGTCTATCTAGTGTTAAAGACTTTACTGTGAGTATCTCATTATGAACTTTGGTTATTCATGAAGTAGTGATTTAAAATACTTACTGCGTTTTAGTGCCAGACATTATAAGCCCAGCAGCAGAGGCAGCAGCAAGGGTGATATACCCTTCTCTCAGATGCAGAGGTCATAGTCTGGTGTATTTACTGAAACTGCAATAAGTTTTAGCTTTTGGACAGTAATTCCGGGTTGTGTGGGCAGGCAGCTGAGAGTAATAACCTCTTAAATTATTCCAGCTTACATTGCAAGAACTTATTTAGAAGTACTCTGTGTAATCTTGGGCTCATATTTTCTGAGGTGCATTTGCTGTCATGAAGCCTTTTGGTACAGGCTATATGTTTGCACCTACGTACGTACAGGTGGTCATTAGACTTCTCATCTGTGCATGAAACTGCCAAAATGCACTCACGAAATCGTCTTGTGTACAGTGTGGGGTGGATATCCATAGTGATACTGACCATGGGAATGTCCTGATTCTTTTAGAAATCCTGTTCATCTGTCTTTGTAAGGTGGGTGATAATGGCACCATGCTTCAGTACCTAACTGGGAACTGTGAAATGACAAATCAAAAGTCAGATATTTCTCTTTCACACCATGCCAGGCTTTGTATATACCATGTAAACATCTCGAGATCTCCTCTGGCTTCTCACAGAAAGCAAGACGCTTCTTTTTCTCTCACAGGAGCTGGGAGCTGCTGCCTGTCAGTGATGTTTCTCATAGTTCCACGTTCACAGCCCCCCTTCCTTGTTGTATGCCACTCAGGAGCTTACCTGTATGCCAGCTTTGACATCTGTACTGCTAATTCCTGCTCACAGGTGGAGCTGTACTGTTCAGACATCAGCTCAATTACCAGTATCTGTGGAAGATATCTCATGGCATGAAATCTTGGTGGATTAGGAGGCAAAGGTTGTACAACTGTGATCTTTGTGGGTTTGGGTTGTTTGGGTTTTTTTTTTTTGTTAGAGGGTTAATCCTGTGCTATAGACCCTTGTAATTACTGTATTCCTAAAGGAGTCCAATAAAAAGATTAATAAAGTCATTCTGTAATAATTATTTTGATGTTCTTTGCAGACAGAAAGCAACAACAATGATCACAGTCCAAGAGGGGGCAAGCTATAACAATACACAATCTTCCTCATCAGCTCCTCCTCTTCTGGTTCAGTCCTTCATCAAAAGTTTTTAAATAGACTTTTGGAGTTATATTGACTCAGTCGACTTTGCACTCACAGATAAACGGATATTTACTTACTCCCTTACTTGGGGTTTCCTTAGAAACTTGTGATTTGATTGAGGCCTATGTCTTTTTCAAGTCTAAGTCAAACTATCATTTCCCTAGACTTTTGAAAAATATTTGA
Organism: Serilophus lunatus; assembly: GCA_013399895.1. Lineage (NCBI taxonomy): Eukaryota > Metazoa > Chordata > Aves > Passeriformes > Eurylaimidae > Serilophus > Serilophus lunatus. Next base: position 135,909 of record VXBA01000208.1, read on the forward strand.
TTTTGAAAAGTATTAATGTCTAAACAGCTGTACTTGACATTTCATTTGAGATGGAGGAGAAACTGACTAGTGGTTTTCCACAGTAGATATATCTATTCAGGAAATGCCTGTTAGAAGCAGGACTCCAAGGTTTATCTCGGCATATCCAAAATTCTGCTTGGAAAGAATAACTTCATTCATGGCTCTAGTTTTTGTCACTGCGTAGTTTTGTGCTTACTGAAGTGCAGTATACACATACAAAGATAAAATATCAATGGAGTTGCATATGAGATTTTGCATTACCTATATCAAAATGAACAGTTAACGTGAATCATGACACATCTGAGCCTCCACTTGTGTTCATACTGCTCACACCTGAAGTCATATAGGAACCACAGTGAAAACAAGCAAATCTCAGTTAAATCTTGGTGATCATGGCTGTAACCAAATCAATAAAAATGCTGACTCTTATGTACCGCAGCTTGAGCACTGTTATCCTCAGGTTGGCATCTGGAACAGGAGTCCCCTTACAACATCTGACAGCTGCAAGGCCAGTAATGTCAGGAGCTTACTTTCACCCACAAATAGGATCTTCATTTTCTTCTGGATAACTTCTATCAACTTTGTTTTCTGGTTTCAATTCTTTTCCTCAGAAAATGAAGATAATTAACACAACCCAAGTGCGTATTAAATTTTGAAAGAATTGATGTTCCCTTTTTTACGTATAATCTTTGTCTGCCTCTGCCTTGAAAGGTTTCTGTTTCCCTCTTTGTGTCCTGAAGTATTCTGATAATGGATTTGGGTAAAATCATAAAAAGAAATATAAGTAGTGAAATACTTGAAAAATCAGAAGGGTGTTTAATTTTTCTTGGATTTATTCCTTCAAATAAGGTCTGAAGAAATTTAAGAAAAATATGATTTTTTCTTCTTTTGCCGTTAGGGAAAGACAGTTGTCAGTGGGTCATACTTGTGTAGAGAAGTTGCCTTACCTTAAATACAACTTCCACACTTATTCTTTCAGTTTACGTTGTTGACAGCAATGTTATATTTTATAATTTATGTAACTATAATAAAATTTTTAAACTATCTGTTAGCATAAGCCATAGTTGTGCTTAGACATCTTAATATCTTGACGTTTTCAGCCCAATTTAGAATTGCTTCATGAGCAGATTGTCAGTGTTCCACTTAAGGAAAATTCAAGATCTGTTTCTCTTCTTAAAAACAATAATTTTATGAATGTTATTGACTTTCTTCAAAAGAAAAGAATCTGAGCAAGAGATCTGGTACTGAAGACACTCTCCCTCATACCTCTTTCCTCTAAACCTCACTCATCTGGGTTCCACGCTAAACCTGTTTGTAGTGACTTTTGTACTATATTTTCAGATCAGTGTATTTGGATTTTCAATGAAGCTATGGATGTTGAGGTATGTGTCTGGTATTTAACAGTATTTCAGGTGTAGTGTCTCAGGAATATGGCTTAGTGGTGGACTTGGCAGTCTTGGCAGCTGGGTTATTGGTAGGACTTGGTCTTAGAGGTCTTTTCCAATCTAAATGATTCTATGATTGTAAGGATTGCTGTAGACCACCTACACTGATTTTAAGGGTGGACCTGTGTAGTGGTTTAACTCGGGCTGAGTGCCAGGGGCCCACTACAGCCACTCTCTCAGTCCCCCTTGCCCAGCTATAGAGGAGAGAGAATATAACGAGAGGTTTCGTTATTCATGATAAGGACTACAACAGATTCTTTCTTAATCACCGTCACAGGCAAAACAAGACTCCATGTGGGAATGATAGTCAGGTTTATTACTAACAAGATCAGAGCTAAGAGTGAGAGACTAAAAGACACCTTTTACCCCCCACCCCCCTCC
>VXBA01000208.1:137827-153756 GCA_013399895.1 Serilophus lunatus
GGTGCAGTCCCTCAGGCACAGGCTGCTCCACCGTGGGCCCCATGAGCCACGAGTCCTAACGGAGAATCCTACTCCAAGTGGGCTCCTTTCCCCACAGGCTACAGTCCCCTGCCAGGACCCGGCTCCACCTTGGGTCTCCCATGGGCTACAGCCTTCCCCAGCATCCACCTGCTCCGGCGTGGCTCCTCCACGGGCTACAGGTGGATCTCTGCACTCCTGTGGTCCTCCATGGGCTGCAGGGGCACAGCTGCTTCACCATGGTCTTCCCCATGGGCTGCAGCTGGATCTCAGCTCCGGCGCCAGGAGCATCTCCTCCCCCTCCTTCTGCACTGACCTTGGTGTCTGCGTTGTTGCTCACAGGCTCTCACCCTGCTCCTCTCCGGCAGCCATCTTTGTCTCCTACCACCTTTTTTTTTTTTTCCTTCCTTCTTAAATATGTTATCACAGAGGCGTTCTGTCAACCACTGATTGGCCCGGCCTTGGCCAGCAGCGGGCCCAGCCTGGGCGTGAGGGGGGAAACTGCCAGCAGCTTCTTGAAGAAGCCTCTCCCTCAGCCCCCCCCACTGCCACCAAAACCTGGCCACAGAAAAACTGATACAACCTGCAGCATTATGTCTCTGCTGTACAGTGGTCAAGCACTCAGAAAGTGAACTTGCTTTCTAATTTACTAGCTTGTTAGCAAACTGACTCTTGAGAATTAGTTAATGATAGATCATATATGTGAAGTTGGCACTGCATTGCGGAATGCAGCCATAGCCTTAAGAGCCTTTTAATGTTGAGTGGCTATTACAGATTTATAAAACATTATTGCATAGCAATTTATTCCACAAAACCGAAATGATAGAAGTAGAAACTGTATTCATTACATAAACAGCACTCTTCAACAAATAAAATTGACATTCTATAAGAAGAATGCATGTAGGAATGAGAACTATATAAAACAAACCATGAAAAGTACAAACTGTTACAGTCTGATATAATTTCAGTAATTTTGTAGTGGAGAATTTCCACCCACTATGCGTGAAAGGAAAAGTACACATAGTCCTGCACACCTATTATGCATTTACTTCTTCGATAGTGGAAAGCATGTTAGGTTGTTGAAATGATGGCTTTGCTCACTTTTTGTTATTCCTTGGCCATTCACAGAGATGTCATTGCTTCCTAAAGTTAGGAAAAGGAAAATTTGTATTTTGTTGGTTAATATTATTCCAAATTTGAAGAAAACAATACTCTTATTTTAAAAAAAGAGCAAATCAAACAGCTATTTAATTGAGGCTTTTTTCTTTTCACCTTCCACAATACAAAATAAGCTTATTGTGAGGAAAATTGTATGATAGCTTACAGTTGATTTCTTTTAGACAGTAGCAATGGAAAATGTCCTTTTGAATATAATTACAAATGTGAACAATCAGGGAGATATGCCAAAGTTTTCACTGCCAGGAAGTTAATCTTTCATCTTTTCAAATATTTATTTATAGATTCAGATCAGTTACAGGAATGGTCTCAATGCTTTCATTATTAGAAAAGTATACATATGTGTGTGTGTATACATATGTATACATGAAAACACCCATTACAGTATTCCTGACACACAACAGTAGTAGTGTACAGTTGTAGTACTACAACTAAAATCAAGCTCATATTTTCCATTTCCAGTTTTGACCCAACTTTTGTGCAATGTTGCAAATTTTACTTACTATGTTCAGACACTGCTTGTCATTCAAATTTAGGTTATTCATACAAACAAGTGTGAACATAAGATAGTGGAAGGTTATTTTTTGGCACTGCATTTCTGGAAAGATGTGAACCACTTGGAAAGAACCTGTAGGAAAGCAACAGAAATGAGTAGACGTCCAGAAAATATGGCCCATATGAAAAAATTGAAGGTACCAAGGTTTTTTAGTCTAGAGATGAGGAGACAGAGAGAGAAAACATTAATAGTTTTTACATATCTAATAAGCAGCTATGCTTATCAAGTTTCCAAGCTGATGGCTGATAAAAAAAGGACTGATCTTAAACTGTGGAAAGGGAGAGACAGATGAGGCACTAGGAAATATACTGTCATAGTATGGCCAGACAAGCACTGGAAGACTGCTGGAAAGCTGATCATCTGGAGATTTTAAAGGGCAGGTTAGAAAAACAGCAGCCAGGAGACATTGGAAGGGGGGTAATGGAAGGAATTAAAGGGTTGAACTAGGCAATCTTTTGATGATCTTTTGAAAAGTCCTTGTTTCTGGATTATATTACATTGCACACTGGACTGTTATAGCAGGGTATCACACTCCCTTCAGTACCTTTTCAGGCATTCAAGATATCCTGGAGACAGATGTCTTTTTCCAGATCAAAATACATCAGGGGAAAAGGTTACCTTCCCATGTTGTTTCATGCAGTGGGAGCATACCATTTCTTTGTTCTGTCTTTCCGGTCAGCTACCATAGTGGCTTATGTGGATGCTCCAAAACCATTTCAGTAAAATGACTATACTAGTAAGGATCTTTTTAAAGTGTGTATGCTAATCTGGCTATGTCATTTGACTGAGCAGCTTCTGCCAGTAGGTCTCCAGTAAGATCAATGACAAGGAGGAAGTGAGGCTGGGATATTTGATTGAGCACATTTTCTTCTTTTCTCTTAGGACTTTGCAGACATTGTTAATCTTTGTGCTTTCCCATTTGCCATCCTTTCTTCAAGGAATGAACGTCTTTCCCATCCCTGGAAATGTTTAAGGCCAGGGTGACCAGGGTTTTGAGCAACTTGGTCTAGTGGAAAGTGTCCTTGCCCATGGCAGGGGTGTTGTAACTAGATGATCTTTAAGGCCCCTTCCAGTCAAAACCATTCCACACTTGTATGATTCATGCATCATGGGTTGTATCTCTGACATTTTTTACCAGACATAAAGTTAATATACATTAGGATAGGTTGCAGTCAGTGGAAGACAGACTGGAGCTGGAGGCTCAGAAAGAAATGGGCAAAGTAGATAATATTTTACTGTTGTTTTGAATACCATGTCCATTTTGATACATTGCTTTTCTGGCAAACTGGGTCCGTTCTTCAGGAACTGCCAACATGAAGCTGATAAGACACTTCACACGAAATCAGTTCAAGAAGTTATAGTGGCAACTGGCAAGGTCTCCTGTTCTCAACAGACTGTTAATATTTAGAGGGTAACTTGGACATTTCAGTCTTTGTTATCTGAAATTTGGGACATTACTTTAGATTCTGGTGAAGAATTCACAAATTGTTAAGACACTGATCAAATAGTGCTTCTCAGACTCTTAGTCTGAGACCCCCAAACGGCTTAGAGGTTGTGCACTTAACCTTTTGATGCCTGGTTTTAAGTCAGATCCCCTCTTTTCAGCAATCTGAGGGAAGGGGATTGTAAGTACCTATGAGCTAGGCAGAAATCCACACCAGCTGGCTGGAAGAGGAGACTGCCTTCTCTTCCTCTAGCTACATCTGATGAAGAAAGAGTCCTCATCTGCTCTAGTTTTGAAACAAAGGTAGGCAAAATATTTGTGACTGTGAATCTTGAGGAACACATCTTAGCAAGCTGCATGCATCCCAGAATGTAAGACAAAAATCCTTCCTCAAATATCTGTTGGATATCTTAGCTGTGTTTATATTGTCATATGCTCATTTTCAGCATCTCCTGCACTGGCCTTATTGGAGGAAGCAATATATTGCAGGACTGAAGGTAAAATGCTGATAAAAGATTTTGAAGGGATTATATCTTAGTTAACTGATGTGTGTTTTCTGAGACTATTTAACCGGGAGGGTGAAGCTGTGGTCTTGACATGAATAATCTTTATATTACACAGATATTTTGTTAGGAATGTTGTGAAAGTAGTTTAGCAATTGTTCAACAATACATTGCAGACTGCTAAACCTGAGTCCATAACTGCTAAAAGGCTAACATAGACCCCAAAATTTCCTGTAGTTTTTTGAGACCTTGCATCCATCTGCCACATCTCTTGCATCTACCTTGCATTTCTGGGCCTTCTAAAAATCCCAGGTGTATATAAGCATGACTCACACAATCTCCATCTGCTCTGCGATCCATGTTGGAACCTTTTATCTCTGTCGTGAAGCCAACGGACTCCCTTTAAAATAAATACAGTTTTTGGGTGGATATAATGTGATGTTAAATGGATACTCCCATCAAAAATTTTATTGCACTTACACGTAACTATTTGAATGATGCAGAGAGCTATTAGGGTTTGTGTCCTTATAAAAAGTCAGTAATGTAATGGAAAATGAAAATGGATTCCAAAAAGCTAAACTTTTTACATGACTTCCTCCAGATTAAGAATTGCCGTGGAATATAGCATGACCCTGATCATTCTTGAATTAAAGATTTAAAGTTGCCAGTTCTCTTCATGTTATTTGCAATTGTTAATTTTATAATTATACTTCCTTAATTTTGCAAGAGACTCTGTACTAGGTTCTATTTTTCAGTGCTGGCTATCTGCTTTCAAAGGCAAATACATGCAAAGACGCATTTCATTCAGACTAGAAGTTGAAATCCCTGCCAGATACAACATAACATTAATGAAGGTCAATATGCTTTGTTCAGTGTTAAAAATAGCTCTAAAAGCTAGTTCCATTCTGTAGGTCCTCAGGCTTACTTGCAGTTTACAGATTTACTCACATTCATCTAATGAAATTTAATAAGGTATTTAATGTTATATACAGGTTTCTTTTAAATTCCTTTTTTAAAGATCCTTTCATCTGTAAAGCAGTTTTGGAAATACTGTGTGACAAGATAGAAATCAGTGACAAAATATATATGGCAGGAGAAACCGGTAACACCAGTATTAAGAAGGACATTATTTTGCACGTGTACTGCTCAGAATAGAAGATTTATGACAGCCAAATCCACTATCTAGAAACACAGCATCACCTATAACATTCCACCAACACAGCCAAGGAGTAAATGACTTCAGAAAATAAGAAGTAACTCTGGCTTAGGTCAGGAGAGACAGTTCCTTTACTTGAAAGAATTTCATAACACTTCACTTGCGTGTAAATTGTAAGAAACCTGTGAGAGTTGTACAGGCATGTTTTATATGATGAGCAGTCTCCTCCTAGCTGTAGTTTTCAGGGGCAGGGAGGGAGAGAATAGCAGCATTCTTCATAGAGCCACCATTCACACATATATGGGAACTAGAATAACACTGGTGCTGTTTGAATGTATATTAGAAAGTACCAAAGTGGATATAATTTATCCTTATGGCATCCAGATGCTATGGAAACTCACCTCATGTAAGATAGGATGATTTTTTTTGTGATTGAAATTCCATTTCTTCTGGCCCACATGTAGCATATGAATATCACCAAGGGAGAATTCACATATAATTTACCAAATGATTTTTAGCAATTTCAAACCTTTTCCAAAGTGACTGTAAGATCATTTATATGATCCCTGTGTACATTTTCAATCCTTCAGATGCTTCAGGAAGAAGCAGAAAACTTTTATGTAAACCTTTATGCAAAGCTTTGTCTGTGGAATTTCACAAAAAAACAGACTGCATTGTACTTGATGGAGGAGTGGCCGGGACAGAGGGTGTAATGAAGATGCTATTTTCCTACAGATTGATTAAATAGAAACTAAATGCTTTTAAAATCTTTCTTTAAAAACCTTTTATTATCTTTTATTATCTCTTTTTGTTCTTAAGATGAGAAGGTTTCTACTTTCCCCTAGGAGAGGTTCTCCATCCATCCAGTCACCTTGGTGGCCCTCCTTTGGACTCATTCCAACAGATAAATGTCCTTCCTGTGCTGGGAAACCCAGAGCTGTGTTCAATATTCCAGGTGGAGTCTCGCGAGAGTGGAGTAGCAGGAATCACCTCCTTTGAATATTCCTTCCTCTTTTGCTGCCTGTATTTTCCTGTGTCTCAATGCTGTAACACTTATATTCACAGGTATTCTTTTTTTTCACTATGTACAACAACTGCACTGATGATAGCAGTTTGTGTGTGTATAAATACCTGTGGGAAAAAAAAAAATGAGTGCCATGGTTAATGCTCTGGAACACTTTGATAATGAACAACTGCATATGTATTTTCTTTAGGGTGGATCAATAGCTATTGGAAAGCCGTAGGGATGGATTGCTTCTGTCAGCCCAGTTGGAGCTACATTCTTCAGTAGAGTTTAGTAACTAATAAATTCAAGGTAAAGTGTATTCAATGATAGTTTTAAAATATTTGCACAAATGTTTTCTTATAAGTTCTGAGTCTAACACTCTCTGATGCCTACAATATACGCTTTGTCTCCAAATACTGTTTTGGCAAAGGCCACTTTTCTTTCCTGCTTTACTGCTTCGTTCCCCTGTTATTGAAGGTCTCTGTCAGAGGAACTCAGGAGTAGTCTACAGGGCTGGCTTCGGATGCCACCACCCCAACCACCTGCATGAAGTTATTACCCCAAAAAGTGTGAGCAGAAGAGACCATGGGCCCCACACTTTGGCTGTTTCAGTTTCCACTTAAGCTGCTGATTGGCAGTGGATCCACATTAAGATGCCACAGGGCAAAATGCAAGGTTTTCTGCCTGGTTTCTGCTGTGACACTGGTGATGATGACTAGCAGAAGAAAAAGTAGCTACAGAACAGAGGAGACTCATAATGTCTTTAGTCTCTTCAGCTGTTGATCAGTGAATGTGATCATACGTTACAGTAGCTGTAGTCAGAGCTGCCACTGCAAACTGTACAGACAGATCAGGACATGCTTTGAAGTAGCTCCCTTGGATACAGCCTGACAAATAGCAGAGGCACCATGGGATTCAATGCAAGCCACATTTCCAGTTATTTAATCAGCTTCTCAGGTGGTTTGCATAACCCAAGCTGAGAGTTGTGCTGCCATAGCTACCCAGGAACATCACTCCTGCTATTTTAAAGTCAGATTGGGCTTGTGTGCATGAGCTTAAGACATGGCTCCACACAAACAGACCAGCTCTGCCCTTAATTATTTGTTTCAATTCTCCAACGAGATCTTCATGCACTACCACAATAGAGATAACAAAGAATCATGAATAACTCTTGCTGAATCATCTGAAAACTATTCACTGCGCAGCTGATGTTTATTTATTAGTGCAGAGTAGGTGATACAAAAAAGGATGGCAAAATAAAATGAGCTATACTGTTTTCCTTCAATTTATTGAACATTTTCTTTTGGGGATAATAATATCTTAAAATGAAAGCAAATTATATGCATTTGTGGTTGGAAAGATTTCTTTTGCCTCCAAATATCTTGTGAAAGTAACTTTGTTTATTAGTCTTGGTATTTTTTTACTGTTAATGCTAATAAAGTGCTTGGAGAGGTGAGTTTTTTCCATAATAGAGTTATGAGATGTCAGAACCAGGTATGTTCTGTCCTTCTATTAATATTTCTATGTTCTTTTGGCATAAATTCATGTCAGTCTCTGCCTTTGGGCCCAAAACAGCTAGATGGAGCTCTTTCCTCTTTAATTAACAGGAAAGCATCTTAAAGAACTAATTTAAGATTTTTGGACCAATCTGCCAATGAAACTATTCTCATTTTTTAACAAGATAGCTATGAGTAAGAGCTGTGAAGGAAGGCTTTGTAAGATTAGACCTAAAGGCTTAAACAGGGACTATGTTAATAATGAGCATGTGAACAGAGCTAATTCTGCAGTGCATGGACAACTGGCAAAAAAAAAAAAAAAAAAAAGAAGTATAAATCGAAGATTTCTTTCCTGTGAACCAGTGTCTGTAATATATACACATATATACAAAAGATTGAATTAGATGATGCAATGGTCTTCCTCTGACTCAATGAGCCTTGACAGATGCCAAGTGTATTTGTTAGTGAAGATAGCTAAGGTGTTGCTTGTAAGAAGCTGTGTTGAAACAAGCCAGGTAGAAGTCCTGTGATCTAAAACAGTATAGCCAAGACTAAGCATTGTCTTGAAATTCTACAAAACAAGGCAGCAGTCTTAGATATTTCTGCTAGATGGTTTTGCTAAGTTAAGAAAATCTACCCTAGTATGAATATACTTCTGTCTGCCAACCTTCAGTAAATAAAGTTAATTGAAAATGGAGAACTCTTTGCCTTAAAAATACACCCAGTAAGGATATGTATAATTTATATACATTTAATTAGTTATTGCATTTTGGAAAAGAAAAAGTAGCTGTAATAAATGCAGATCTGAGTATGTTTACTCTTTGGGGGAACTAAAACTAAACTATATCACATAATTGCTTTCAGAAACCAGTCATCAAATGCCACCAGTGAAACTGTGCTTCTGCAAACTACTAAGGCATCCTGGTTATTGACAGACACACAACTGAGCTATTTGATTCTGCTTTGTTCTCCCCTTCCTAGTCTATTAACACCATGAGATAGCAGAGGGGACAGAGCTGAAGTGACACTTTGTGGTACATGTGCATCACTTCAACTTCAGAGTATACAAGAATTTTCCAGAGGCTACCACAGTCTCCTGCTCTTATGCTGTCTGTGACCAGGACCTTGTCTTCCTAATTTTTGTCCCTCTTTGCCTGTTCATCTCCAGCTAGTTTTCGTTTGCCTCCAGAGGTCCTACAGAAAAGCTGCTCCAGGATCTCACTGAAATGAAGAATGGAAATCTTCTGCTCCCCAGATACAACTTAATACTAGCCAGTTTATACTACTTGGTCTCATACAAGTGTACCTGAAAAATTAACGACACCTTCTCCCTCTATGATGCTAATGGAATAGTCTCACTGTGGCTACATTAGTAAATTAATTGCAGTAGTAAGACTGGATTGGTAGGCAAAAGCAGTCACTGCTGAGACTCTTGTGTTAAATACTTCATAAGCAGTTTGGAATTTACTTCATATACGATTTATTTCAGTTGAATGCCCTCAATGCACATGTGATTCGAAGCATTCCAAAAGAAATATGTGCTTCAGATATTTTCTTCATAAATCTCGAGTTCTTCCGGGAAGTGCCAAAATGTCCATGTGTCTCACACAGATAAAGGCCACTACTCAGCAGTTTCCTCACTGTTATTGTAGTGACTGCTAAGGTCAAACCTATGAAAGTATCACTTCTGTTCCTGCTCGTGCTTTGCACGACAGCACCTGTACCTTCACCCACTCCTCACAGACTGCACAGTGTTTGCTGTACTGTACTGCAGTCAAGGAGTGAATCCTGTGGCTTCAGCAGGTAACCCCAGTAATACAGCAAGAATGAACTGACACTTACACTCCCAGATTTCTCTGTCTGATGACTTTGCCAGGGCTTGCTTGATGGGGCTGCATAACCGTTGGGATGACCATTAACAGGTATGAAATTTTCCACTGCAAGGGAGCACCACCAAGAATCTCTCCTGTGAACTGATGTCAGGACCTTGCCATCCCGCCATGTAATTTTGCAAGCTGATACTTGTATTCAGAATAGCAGCTGTAGCCATATGGAACGTTACAAACTTCAGAGCCTGATCTGTGGCTAACCAGTGTGGAATGGACAAATCCACTATGGATGGGATGTTGTAAAGACCTACAAAACTATTCTCCATAGCTGCTTCCTACATGTAGTGAAAATAGCTGATACAAGCAAAGCTGTTGAGACCTTTTCAGTTAAGGGGTTGCATCACTATGTGTGTTGCAGGGGAGAGGGACATAGCCCTTCTTTCTCATCCTACTTTCCAGTGCATGGCAATTAACATCACCTGAACTTCAAGGGCTTCCACCACTTGCTGTTCAGACCAAAGGCAGGCCAAGATGCCTTGATAGAGTTCGCCAAAAGTGCTGAGGGTACTTGTGCCTTCTGCAGCTCTGGCCATACAGTCGGTAGGATGCTGACACAGTATATTAAAGCTGAACAAGGATCATTCAGGATACTCAAACCATGTAGTGATGCTGCTCATCCATTTATCACTGGGTCATGTGTCTGTGCTGAAGAATACACTGTAAAGAATGGGCATGCTCCCTTACTGCAGGGATTTTCTTACTATGTGTGCAAGTTGTGCATTTCAACAATACACTGCAAAGTGAAGAGCCATGCAGAGCAGCCTTAATGCCTGTGCCCTACAAATGATGGGTTCCTGATTTATTCTTCAGGGTTGTGGGAGAACACATTTTGGACAGAAAGTTTGAGGAACAGTTTCTTCAGAACAACTGTACACAACTTGTTGCACTCTGCATATGGAACACCCAGGATAACATGCATGCTTAGGATCCTTTCTGTACCTTCACTGATGGAGAACATCTGAGGCAAAATGCATGAATGTCCCCATCTTTCCCAGAAATTAAACTTTATAATGAAAATCATAAAGGTTAAAGAAGAGGAAAAAATCCCGAGTGTCTTTTAGATTTTAGTTGTCCTTTTCCTCCAGGGGATACTATGGGATTTCTGTAGCCTAGTAGGGGGCTTCAGCTGCTCACTGGTGGCATTCAGTACATTATTCCTTTTCAGTAAAGATGGTTACTCTAGTTAAGTCTTGTCTAGCTCTCTGCTGGTTATGGCTTTTTCTGTGTACTAATGTGTGCTTTGACTCAATAACTCTCAGGAAACCACCTTCACTCTCTTGAGGTTAATCTTCTGCCCTCACAGGTCTTTCCTGGAGTTGCTCTGGGGGATGTAGCAGTCAGAATATACAAGCTATTCAGTTGAAAGGGGCAGTGAGTAGGTGTGTTTTTTTGCTGCTCAGCAAAGATCTGACAGGAAAAGAGGACCTCGAGGGTGGTTTTCTTGCATGTGGCACTGTAAGGAGCTGGCAGCCGACACAGCAGTGGGAGAGAAACACGTTTTGTTGTTGTTCTGTTTGGGGATGGGACAATCAATAAATGTTGGAGTAGTAGATCTAGCTGGTCCTGAGCAGTGGGAAGGGACCCTCCAGCAGGAAGATTTTCCTCCCATATCAGACAGAACTCTGTCTGACTCCTCCTTCATTCTTTTCAAATTTTAGGAATAAATCTCCCATCAGTTTCATGCCTAGGCTTTTTCATCAAATGCTTGATTCCCAGAGAGACTGAGCCCTTTCAGCCTGACAAATTGACCAAGTTCCTAAGCTGGAGTCTCAGCTTTGTATTCTGGCCTTCCTACGCATGACCACTTAGGTGCCAATCTTTCTGCAATGATACAGTTATTCAAGGAACCACTACAGTCTTCCCATAGTAGGCCCATCAGTACCTAAAACCCACAGACCCTTCTCTGCACTTTGCTCTTATCCTATGCAAAAAACCCAAAAAACCCCAAAACAACAACAAAAACACCCTCCCCCCAAAAAGCCACAAAAAACCCCCCAAAACCAAAGTGAACAAACAAAAACCATCCAAAAAACCACCAAAAACACACCACCATCCCAAAACCAAAACCAAACTGCACATGCTAGGATGGTTCAGAGTGGCAGCTCAAGGTAAAATACCTGTATCTAAGCAGAAATGGGTTAGTATAGGTGACTTCATCTCCTGGGCTAGCAAGCTTAGTCAGTGCCAAGGAGATTGGAGTGACAGGGATATTGGTAGGAAAGCCAACACGACCAAGAACTGCTTAGGAGCAAGGACAGACAAAGAGAAATCTGGAAGAGATTCAGGGAATGGGAAAGAAAACTTGGTCAAGAGTGCAAACATTCCCGTGGGGAACAGTGCCCACCACTTGTCACTTGTAACACAACTTAATGGGGACAATGTTGGTAAAACTGGTTAACATGACAGAATCAAAATGGCAACACAGTGCCACTGACTATGTCTATTGGAAGGAGGGAAGCAGTCACTGTGCTATCCAGAGCATTTTCTCTCTCCACCAGGCTGTCTACCTGACATTGCTATTGTGTAGGTTCCTTTCTAAATCTCTTTCTCCTCCAGCTCCTTCTCTACCCAGGAACCTGGGCTTGAAGCTCTGAAGAAAAGTGGAGGAGCTGCCACTTCTGGTGGAGTTGTTGCCACTTCTCCTGCTCCTGAGATTCTGTCCCTTTTAAGGGGATGTGGAAGAAATAGGGAGAGGAGTGGTAGCCAGCTGCTATCCCTGTAGCATCTTTGTGTTGTTAATACAGGAAAAACATCCAGCATGTACATTTCAGTCTCATGGCTGAGGGCAGGAGTGGGAGTAGCAGTGCTATTGTTCATGATGTCCTCACTACCTCTTCAGATGATAACCCAGTGCATGCAGGAAGGGACCATGTAAAAGTGTCAGTTTACAGTAAGCTAAGAGAGATGAATCACCAGACTGTGATGTATTCTCAGCTTTCCTGGATGTCTGGACTGAGTTAGATGCTCCTGCTGCGTGGGACCGGATGAAAGGTTTTGGATGTAGAGACAGTTGGTACATTAAAAAATTCTATGACGGCCTATAGACTGTGGAGAACACTTTGCAAAAGTGGTCAGACCAGCAATATGCTAAAACACAGCTCTAAATACACACCTGTAATACAGCTGCTAGAGGTTCACCACTTTTCTTCCCAGCGTGGAGGCATGAGTATGAAACCATACCCTCAAATTCACCTGGACAGAGGATGACTATTGCAGGTCATGGTGGGAGTGGCCAAAACTGAAGCTCCTCTGAATGTCCTCAAATGCCTTCTGCAAGGTTTAGGTGTGGCCTTTGCAGATCCGTGCTGGCCTGATGGCACCATGACAAAGGGCTATGGAGGTTCAAACAAGCTTTGTAGTGGACTCCCAGTTACAGAACTTTTAAAGCTGTCTGTAAAGAACACAGATCTTCCCCAGTCCTCACAATGTGATTGTTTTATTCAGAAAAACTATCTTTCTCTTCTCAAGTTTCATGCAACATTGCTAGCAACCTGCTGATAGTGCCACTGTGTTATTCAACTGTCAAAGTAGTTTTCAGCCTCTTCATCTCACAGTTTGATGAAAGATGTCATTTCATCAAGTGTCTGTGAATCTTCTAGGAGAATGGGCCGGTGTCTGTTATTTTGTACAAGATAACAAAGATTGCATGTTGGAAAAAGAAACCTTTTCAAGGTTGGACTGGTAACCAAAGGGAAGGATAGCAACCCCTGGAGTGACTCTGTGGAAGATAAAGTGCCATTTGCAAAAACAGCTGAGGCATAACAGTTGTTGATAAATAGAAGGACAGAGACGACATTTGCTCGTTTGAATGCCAGGAGAGATGCTCTATGGGTTCTGTGGAAGAGTCAAGAGCCTCCTCACAGTGCAGTGCCACCTAATGGCAATGTGGCCCACACCCTGGCTCGAAATGCACTGTCTCCATGGATCACTGGAACATCTGTGAAATGATAATTTCATTTTAGTGTCCTCCAAGGGGAATTTAATTTGTATACACCAAAATCAAACTGCCATCTGAATCAAGATGCTGGAACTGGGGCAAATGTGGAGGTCTTTTCAAAACTGCACAACTGTTTTAAGCTACAGTGTCCTTGTAGACCTTAGCTCACACTCCTTTCTCAGCCTTCAGAGAGTGAGGGGAAACAAGCTGAGATTTTTCTGTTAGTGTCCTGCCCTTATAGCTGTGATGTCACACCTTACATTGGTGCAATTCCTACAGGATTTCTGGTATAGTTTCCATGCTCACATTCACTTCTGAGGAATTTGGATATAAGGACGTTTTTATCATCTGACCCACACAAATACAAATTTGGTATGTGGATCTGGGAACTTGGAAGCATCTATAGGTCAGTAATACGGACATGACTTATAGGCTGCCTCCCCTGAACCTACTGTGCTGCACTTCAGCTGGATGACTCTTACTGTGTCCAAAAAGTCCAAGGTTGGTGGGAAACCTATCTCCTTAGTTATATGGAGAGAGTCTTTTTTTTGTATTTGGCAGCAAACAATCCAAGAAGATGCCTCTCAAAATTCCTAGTAGTGAAAAATTGAAGTTACCTAAGTAATTTGAAACAGTAAACTTATCCCATTGGATCGATATTCTTTTTGAATTTCTCTCCTTAAACGGTACTTTTGGAACTGAACAAAGTAGAAAAAAAAGTTGACTAGATTTTTTATTTCCCCTAAGTGTAAAAAAGTGCTTTGGTTTAAATCAATTGTTTCCTCTTTTCAGCAGATAGTGTGCAAAACTTTTTCACATAATAACATGTATTTTAAAATCAAATCTTTGACATAGAATTATAATTAATATAAAGTGAAATGAAAGCTTTCCAGTTTGGTGTCTGGCACTTCCTCTTTAGTACTTTATATCTTCCAGTTGGATAAGCATCAAAGGATCATCACAAGGTGTTTGACTGAGGTTCAGCTGGGTGATCACATCTAACTTTGTTCCTTGCATCTGAGGGATTAGCAGGAAGATAAATTAAGAGTTTCATCTACTTCAACTATTCCAGTTTAATTTATCTTTTTACACTTATTTTGTGATGATAATCAATCTGAGATTTTTGTTTCCTTTTTCTTCTTTTGATGCATTTCTTTGGAAACAAGATACTCCAATATTTCAAGGTGAGTAATTGGTGAGATTTTGTAGACTATGAGGCACCAAAAGTCTCCTGATATGCCTGACAAAGATATATATACAGTCAGACCTGTTTCATCCAAAATCAGTTATCAAGACCCATTTCTGCGTAAGCTAGAAGAATCTTCAGGCTAACAAAAGGGTGACAGGAAACCAGATAGACAGATATTTGGACAAGTAAGAAGGTATTAGCCAGGCCTGAGTGATATTCTGCAAAACAAGGAAGAGTAAATGCCAGTTCAGAGTTCAGAAGGGCAGATGAGAAATACTGCATACTACCTACAATGTGCCCTGTTAATAGTAGGATGTAGGGTGGAAAGTCCTTTGATAGCCATGAGCCTTGCAGAAAGCTGCTGACAGAATCCAACCATATAGGCACGGAGGCAAAGGACATTCAAGGACTCCACCTGGTTCACGAATAAGTCGTTTCTGGCATGCAGACACTCCTGGTTGATTGACAGAGCCATAGGAGAGATACATCAAAGCAAATCCAATTTTAAAATCCCTGCGTTATCAGTTCCCAGCTGTTCCGGTAAGTCATCTTTAGTGTCCTTGGTTTTTTATTCCTTCAATTTTGAACAGGATAAGGAGCACATTCCCAGTATAGCTCAGGAAACTGCCTGCTACCTGCTCCTCCCTGTGCCCTCTTCTTACAACGTTATACCACAACCCTGGGGGAAGCGACCATCTTCCAATGGCAGTGGGAATTCCTGCTATTAGTTAGACAACAGGAAATTGAGATCTGCTTGATCTGGATCCCTATACTTTATTTACACTAAATCATATGCTTAGAAATAATGATCTCATCATCCTTCTCTTTCTCCTATTGTTTTTAACACTCACTTGTGTTATTTCCTATGGTAAAATGTAGGCTGTTATCAGATGTCTATGGAATGGAAGTAAGCATATCTATAAAGGGATACTCTACATAACTAGATTTTTCTCTGAGGTGTGGGAGTATACTGACATAACCATTTGTGCATCTGAGCCTCCTCTGATTCTTTTCAGAGCCCTTATCATACACAACATTCTTCAAGCACAAGAGCATTTCTGAATTTGTAGTTGAATATTAACCATTTCTCACTGATTGTCTCAGATATCACGGTTGGGGATAAGGTGAGGGGAAAAAAATGGTGAAGATACTATACCACAGGGAAATCAGAAACCTTTAAAAAGTTGTCAGATTAAAATGAATCATTCTTTTCCAGGCAGCAGCCGATATCAAGCACTTCAGGAAAAGTCACATCTAATGTCCACAGAGATTGTTTCTAATGCTGCTGATAGCATTCTTTCCTAATCCAATAGTGTTATAAAAATTTCCTGTCCTTGTGTATATCTGAAAAATGAGTTCTAGAATGGATCAGGATGTTCTAAAATAGAGTCAGGAAGCCATTTCTCCAAATGGAAACGTGATTAACCTTTGTGATGATTGTGTTAAAAAAGTCAGCTGCAGCAAGTCAACAAAGTCCCTTCCTTCCTTCCTTCCTTCCTTCCTTCCTTCCTTCCTTCCTTCCTTCCTTCCTTCCTTCCTTCCTTCCTTCCTTCCTTCCT
>VXBA01000208.1:163238-208165 GCA_013399895.1 Serilophus lunatus
CTTTCTTTCTTTCTTTCTTTCTTTCTTTCTTTCTTTCTTTCTCTCTTTCTTTCTCTCTTTCTCTCTTTTCCTCTCCCTCTTCCTCTCTCTCTCTCTTCCTCTCTTTCTTCCTTTCTTCCTCTCTTTCTTTGTTTTCACCACAATTTTACAGTATTTACAGTTACTTCCTGTGAGAAGATTTGAGTTTTGTGCTTTTTGAAAAGTTGCTAACAATGTCACTGGTCATATTTAATGCTGGAGAAACCTTTTAATAATTCCAGATTAGTCCATGATATTGTCAGTGACTGTAAAAGGAAATATGCTCATGTTTAATAAATAGACAAAGAGGTAGTGTGAAGAAATCCTTTGACCCAGTTCTAATCCCAGTTATACTGCTTGTAACCAGACTAATTCTGGAATTAGTCTTCAAGTAATTCAAGGAAGTTGCAAGTTAACCTTGCAGCCTGTGGAGCAAGAACTGCCCAAGAGTTGTCCTCTCACTTAATTGTAATCTTTCAAGTTGTTCTGAGCTGAAATAAATTCTTTCAAATATCCAAAAGTTTATTTTGTCATCACCACTTTCAACAAGACTCAAGCCATTTGCCTGTTCCTATTGCTCGAGTTACAATAGACTTAAAGATACCTCATAATCAGTTAGGAGTCAGACTGGTCTCATTGAGTAAGAAACTGCTCACAATGAGAAACGGAATAATAGTTTTTATCAAAAGCCTTGGTTATTTTCTAAAATAGTATTTCTTTTTGTAAAATGTCATATTAACATTTATCTTTTAAGCATACTTTTTCAATTTCCTTTAAGATGTCGTTTGCTTATATACTCTTTTCATGACTTCTCTTTAGCCAAATGTAGACTAATGATCTTCCACTGAGTCAAGAGAACTAAAAAGAAGAGGGAAAAGTCCAGAAGACAAGGAAGAGGGCAGCAGCAACTCCATGGAGTTCAGCTGCATGTTGACATTGAGCAAATTAGTCTATATTTGTATGGTTTCTGAAAAAAAGGTGTAGAGAGAGATGATAATTTTCCAAGTTGTTCATGCCTTTTCATGCCTTTCATGCCTTTTCATGTCTTTCATGCCTTCATAAAGATCTGGACCTATTAACATTAGTTATATGAGAGTGTATCTGTGTGTATAAGGTTATCTCCTTCATAAAAATGGTGCTTTCATGCCATTCCTTGATCCTCTCACTGGTTAAAATATGATGTACTTTTCAAATCTGATCACTTCCCTTTGTCTTAAATGCTGAGAAATCTCTTCAGTCCCATGAGTTCCACCTTTCCTAATGAGAGCTAGTCCTTCCTCAGAAACAGAGGTTAACTGCCTGGTCAGATAAAGTACAATTTGCTGCCTTGCTGCAGATTAATCCTTCAAGGTGCCATTCCATCAGCACATCTGGCTCTGCCTGCCCCCCCCATGGTGTGCCAGCTATGGGGCTCTGCCTTGCTCCTGGACCCTGCAGCACTGTAGGCAATGGGCAGCCCGACAGGTGCTGTCTTGGGAAGTTAGCAGGTTTTGGGGTAAAGTTCCCGTGGAAATTTCCAAGTTCTTCCTCCAGTCATGTCTGCATTTCCATCCATGTGCACTGCCATGTTATTTTTTAATTTGATAGAAAACTTGTCTGTTCTCAAGGCCTCATACCTTTACAATGAATGATGTCTTCATTTTTTTTCAACATAGTTTTATATAGCTCAGCTCTGCTGGGAATTCTGACAAAGAAGCTGGTGGTAAACAAGAAGGTATTCACAAAAGCAGAGGGAGAGGTAATTCAGGATGCCCTGTTTTCTAGTATGTTGAAGGGAGGTATCTCTCTCTCCTTACATAACTTTTTTTTGTTACTATACATATTGTGTAAGCAAACTCTTTCATGTCTGGTTACTTTGTTCATCATATGGCTGTTCATATACTTACACAATTTAAATTAAAAATTGCAAAATCTTTACAGTTTCATCTCCCTGGTCCTGTCTCAAAATTAACCTGATGAAAAAAACTTGTCATGCCAGCTGTATGCCCTACAAGGGCATGAATAACCAAGGTGGCTCTGTTGCACACTCCCTGCAAACTTGCTGAAGCAAAACAAGTTGAGCAAATACATCTTCAGTTTCCTGTGAGATGCTTCTGTTTGTCGTGGAAGCACAATTTTGCCTTTTGATTCAAGTTCCCAATGCTAATACTTAAAACTCCCAGAACAGTTTTATCTTAGAAGTAGCTAGCTATGTGTGGTTAGAGAATTTCTTTGGTACCATCTTTAAATATTTAACACTAGAAAACTGAAAAATATGTCAAAGTTCTGAACATGCAATACTAAGAAGGAGGTAGCTTCTATTTTCAGGAATTCAGACATGTCCTTTTGGTTAGTACTTCCCTGCTGAAAAACACTATTTGCCCAAAAAAGCACCGCTTGGAAGCAACATACACTTTTGGATTTCTCTTTTCCTTCTGGCATTGGACTCACTTTCTGACTGTCTCATACCCAGCTGCAAAATAAATCAGTACTACCAGATCCTGTTTCTGCAAGCAAACCCCTGAGAAATCTATCAGTTCACATAACTTTGTTTTTGCTTTTGCTTTGTTGGGCATTATCTTAGTATTACAGCTGCCACTGACTAAAGGAATGTTTAATTGCTGCTTCAGTATATACTGAAGGAAGGACATTTATGTATGTGTATGCATAATCTTTAATCACACCTATCCCTGGTGTAGCTTTTATCACGTTTCAGCTGGATTGAAGTCTGTTCTGCCTGAGCAGACAAGGTGCTGCCCATCCATTCCTAAGACAGGAACTTCCCCTTCACATTTGACATACAGAACTGGAAGATATCTCGTATATATGTGTTGTGGGAAGGGAGAGATTTTGATGTAAGACTGGGAATATCTGACTTTTTCAACATATATTCGAGTTCCTTTCTGCTTCTAGTACAATTGTCCAGTTGATCATAGAAGAGGCTGAAAAGCTAATATAGATAGAAGAGAGAATGTGCATAAATTCATGGGACAGGGCCTTAGTGGTGGTGAAAGTGGGAATCCTATACTGGACTCAATAAGACTTCATGATCCTGTGTGATAGAGCCTTGTGTTCCACTTCAGTAAGTCACCAGCCATATTAAACATGCTAACACTGGCTTTGTGCCATAGGATTAGCAATATTTCACTTTTGCTCTGAACTGCAAAGGAAAGTCACCTTCAAAAATGCCAAGTATATAACGTAATTACAATGTATATATACATATAAATGCACATACTTTTCTTCTTGGGGGAAACATTCAAGGAAGAGATGAGGCACACCCCCAGACACCACCTCACATCTTACCCTCCTCTGCAGGGATTTTTTCTGTAAACTGATGAATGCTTAATCAGTTGTCTTTCATTCTTACCTATGGCAGAAACAACTTCCCACACCTATCCAATCCTGAGGTAACATTTACTGAAGATGACAAAGAAGCTTTTATTTCAGGCCTGAAGAAGGCATGCTTATCCAAAAGACAGATTGTTTTTTGTTGGCTGGTTGAATAAAAGATATTACATATTCTAACAAGGTTTGCTCAACATACCTTTTGGCTGTTTCTTCTAACAGCAATACATGTAAAGCTGTGCTTAACACATAGAGACTCAGGATGAAGGACCTATGCTCTCTTACAAGTGCTCTTTTTGGACTTGAGTATCTGATTGTCCCTAAGCACAATTAGGCTCTGAACACAACATTAAGTGCAAATGATATGTAAATAAACATATAAAAAGTCCTAGAGAAGCTTCTCAGATTTTTCAGCTGTAAAATGAGTTCCTCAAAAGATGGTTCTAGATATCAGTTCTTGTTTTAATTATGGTGAATCTCAGAATTACATTTTCACTGCATTTATATTTTAGCTAGAGCTCTGTTTCTAGTTTACCACACTAATATTAGACTGAGAATATTTCACCAACTAGGTTAACTATTAGCAGTCATATCTTCATGACTGAGCCTTCCCAAAAATACACATTTATGTTCTGTGCAACTACTCTTATGCAAATATCACCAAGAAGAATTAATTGCATGTGTTCCTCTCTTACACCCCAAGGGTAAAGGTTGTTAGGTATCAACAGGGTCAGAACAGCATAAGTTCAAGTAATAGAAACCTCCACTTTAAAGATTGCTAGGTTCCCACAGATTTCAGCACCAAGAGACCAACCACATGTCCTCCACTGACAGCAGCAATACCTCAAGTGGGAGTGCATGGCAAGCCCCAACACTGCCCCCTGCAAAGATTCGGTTGTGATAGCTTTTTTTAACCTGTCTCAGCAATAACCTGGCTCATTTTGATGGATTTGGATCAGGGCCTGACCGTCCAAATAGCTCAGCAATCAGGTCCTTAAGACAATAAGCTCTAGCAGTCTGGCAGTGACAGCCTTGAAAGTGGGCTCTTCACCACTCCCCTCTGCAGCTAACAGAGAGGGAGTTGTGACATAATCATTGCAGGTTTCAGTTGTCTTTTCCCTTCTTTTAATATTTTTGCCTTTGAATCTTCTGTACCACAAGAGCAACTGGTAGTCTATCAGCACTGTGCGCTAGGGAACCGACATATGAACTTGTATAGGAAGGAATATAAAAGCAAATATTCAATCTTAGACTATGGAGGTTTTCTTTTTCCAGATTATCCAACTATGGAGGAGGACTGTTTTCATGCTCCTCCTGAAATTCTTTTCTGTATCTTGTTAAGCTTCTGATTCATTCATTCTGTGCAAAACAGAATGATTACAGATTTTAAAAGCCTATATCTTTATTGCTGTATGTGTACTCTTCTCCTTCTTTGTGTGTTTTTGTTGTTGTTGTTGCTAGGCAAAATGGGTAAAAAGAATGATTTCTTCAATTTATCTTTTAATCCACAGCTCATTATGAGCAAATATTGAACAGAATTTCACAACTTTTAAAAGATAAAGTCTTATTGTCTGAGGTGTGAAAATGTGTGTCTTAACAAAAATGTCTTTCCTTTTTTTCTGCAGGAAAATCCTGCTACCTGGGGATCAGAGAAACCCATATTTCTTTCTGCATGTTTAGTACAAGGGCAGACCTACGCAGACACTGGCAGACAGAAGCTGTCGGCTTAGGCGTGGTGGGAAGACCAAAATGCCTGCTTACCACCTCTGGGGGACAAAAAAGAAGGAGAAAATTACTGATTCATCCAAGCAGCATTTTCCAGGCACTGCTACAGTTCTGCAGAGAGAACAAGGCAAATGGGCAGGTGATGGCAGATGTGATGGTCCCACTGGCCTTCTATATTGGGGATTGACTGCTAGGTCAGAACAGGGATGCCAGCAAAGGAAGCTTACTGGCGGCACTGGTTAACAGATGCAGAATAATTCTCTCTGTAGGTTTTCTGCCTCTGAACAGAGGTCACAGCTAGGTGAAAGGGATGTGTGGTGCCAACATTGCTTTGCAGCAATTTGATGTCAGCTGCTTGAACTGGAGCTGCATTGCCCTGCACCTTCAACTTTGGCTTATACCTGAACAGAATGCAGCAGGACAGAGACTCCACCTATTTCTAATTTTAATTTCTCTGATCATTTTTTCTTTCTCGTCTTCTCCCTATCTTTCTTATATCATTCCTGTTTCTTCTTATGCTGAGTGGCTACAGAGATATCACATAGCTGACCTTGGCACTTTGTCATCGAGGTTGCCTAGGATTCCTGACATCTTTCATTATTTAGTGAAAAGTTTCAACATCTTACATTAATTTTGAGTTGTATAACAAAACTAAATATTTCACACCATCTTAACATCTTCGTCGGAGTTCTCTGATATATGTCATCCTGAGGATGGCAGGATTTCTATAAGGTCCACCCTTCTTAATGCACAGCTGAACTGAGGCAAAACCATGCAATTTGTCCATTCCAAGAAGCAATGTGTCCAAGACCACACTGGACTCCAGAACCTTTATCATCTGTCAAGTAAGTTGTAATAACATAAATGTGCTACAAAATGGCATTACCATCTCTCTTCATTCAAAACAGTCTAATAAAAATTATGTAAATGTTCCACTCGCATATGTATTGCATGGTCCTGAGGTAGTCAGACTAGGAGGCAAGTCATCCTTCTGAAGTGAAAAGAATCTGCGCACACTCACATGCGCCAGCACAAGCTCGTCTTCCCTCTTCAATACCATTCAAGCATGATGCCACCAAAGCTTTGTGCTAATAAATATCCCCAGGATAAGGCTACTTACAAGTCCCCATTCATGAAGTTCTCTAAATATTCGCTGTGATGTGTGATATTTCAAAGGCTTAACAGTAAGTAAATGAGAGCTATTTTACAAGAGTGAGCTAAATGCATTTCTTTTGCTCTGCTCTTGAGATGAAAGGAAACAACAGAATCAAATGAGGAAGTCTGGGGTCCAGTTTATGACATTGTATAGGACTGCAAAAAGGAGAACTGTAATTGCCATTGGAGTGTGATATCCTTTAGCAACTCGACTCAGAGAATCCCTCGGCATCTCAGAGTGCCGGTGTTTTATAAAGCCTTCAGGCACATCAGTCTTCAATAAGAAGCTCATCCCATTAAAGCATTTAAAATTAATTTTAATTCATGGAATTCAACTCCTGTCTTTAAACCTTACAAAAAAGTTTAAAGCTGCCATGTGCCACAAATTCATGGAAGGTTTTTTTATAAGCTGAACAAAGTAAAAATTACATGAGGGATTCAACAAGACCCAGTTGGTGTGTATAGAAAATACACTTAGAGAGGAGTTCTTTGTACCTTTTGTAATAGCTACTGTATTTATAAAGTCTACAGGAAAATGTCACTGTGATAACAACTATCCCTTAAGTCAGGCATGTTATAATGAAAAGACAGTGCTGCTCCTTTATCTGTATGACAATAAAAGAGCAAAGTAGATATCCTGTCCCACAGCCTGCACATTGTAACATATGTGAAGTGTTTCATATATAAGGACGCTGAAATTTGTTCTATTCTTCTGCAAAATATGTGAAATTCTGCTGCTTGACTTCACGTGCTCCTTCTTACTGAAGTATGCAAACAAATATTGTATGTTATAGCTTCAAGATGAAAAAATACATAATTTCAGCTCTTTGACATTTAACTTCACAATTATGAGATATTGCGCTGACATTAGCTAACATGCAGCCAGTATCTAACTGACCAGGCTTTGCCTTCTGTTCCAATTTTCTTTCTCCTTGGCCTGATACAGTAAGGCAACATTATCTCCTACCTCTTCTTTGTCAAAGACTCAGACCTTCACTATCTGTTATGCAAGTACTAGTGCTTCCACTGTGGCTATTTTGCTATGTAAGCCCACCATAATTGTGGGCTGCTCTCTGGAACCGGCGCAGTGACACTGCTGTTTATTGAGCTGCTGGCTGTGACCCTGCTCTGTTGCTGTGCTTTTTGGCAGCTGTGCCCTGTTGCAATCCCAAAAATGTCAACTCCTTTGCACCAGCAAGTCTCAGGCTGGAGCACTGACTGCTTGTGGGACGCTGTTGGCCATCCTGTCAGGTTTGCTGATCCCTGCAAGGATTTGAACCCACACTCCAGACTTGAAAAGTGAAGTGAAAGCTAACAGCCAGCCCAACCCTGCACTAAAACTAGTGGCAGTGATTTTAAATGGGAACACTTCTTCAGTCCTAGAAAGAAGCAGCTGACATGAAAGAAGATGAGAATCTCTTAAACCTGCTTCCCTGGAGACATCTTAAGTGAACTCTTATATTCATTTATTTTCTGTTAGTATTTACATGCTGACTCCAGTCATAATTAAACTGCAAGTTCCTTAGGGCAGAGACTAGCCTTTTGTTCTGTGTTAATTAGCAGTTTATGCAACAAGGCCTCTGTGACTTGACTTCTGAGTGATACCAAATTCAATGTGTTATATTTTTCAGGTTTGGGGGAGGTTCTGGCAGTCTTCACACAGAGAAGATTGACAGCTGGTTGAGAATCATAATGCATGCACATTAGTGGAATGCTGCTGCTAAAATGATAAACAGTTATGATTCAGTTGATGTTAAGACTTGAATGATCATATTAAGGATTTTGAGTTAGTAGTCTACTGTGATCTAGTCACTCCTGTCTCTCCAGGCTTTATTTCAAGCTGCCTGCACAGTCAGTAAAGGAACAATGCATTGATTTATTCCCAGTTCATATGTTCAGTGTTTTTTGCAGTGGTTAGGGTTGAAAACATATTTATTTTCCTAAGTTAAAGCTTGGATTCCTGGGGGATTCCAATGGGCTGCTAACTTTGAAATGGCTGCCAGGAGCAGCTACTGATCAAGTGTCTGCTATTCTGGCTCAGGTCTCAGAGTCAGATAGAAAACAGTAAATGTTTTCCACAGAATTTTACAGAAGAGCTACAAGAAGTTCTCCAGGAGGAAAAATAAATAAAATAAGTGCATTTCATATTTTCTGTGCAATTCTAAAACCGTTTGAAACTGTGGGAATGTTTCATTTGTTTAACTGATTCCTAAGAAAAAGTGAAAGAAGGAAATACACTATGTAAAAATTTTCTTTTCAAAGTCAGTTTTTCATTAAAACTTTTAAATCCTTTTTATCTTTGACAAATAGAAAGCACATGGAGATTTAAGTTATTCTTTGTATGATATATAAGAGAAAGAAATTTAGTTTTTTCCAAGCATGAGAGAAATGCTAGGAGTTCACAGACTCTCATTAATCACCCTGGATGATTAAGTATGTATTTATAACCACGCTAAACAATTAAATCAAAGTTAAAGCCAGAGCTTGCCTGTGAATATGTATATGCAGTATCCATTTAAGTCAGTGTGAGGACAAAATTTAGCTCTTAAGCTTTTTAACTGATAAAGTCCTAAAATAGCTTTACAGGCAAGAATTTCCTGGCAAGACTAGAGTTTTGTAAATCTAAAAGCATGCAATCATTTTTCAGTAAAAAATAGCATATAAATATCGAGCCACATTTTGAATTGTAGCCAAATGCAACACTACATCAAGCACAGCTCAGAAGTGCTATACACAAAATGAATGCTTTGTCAAGTTTCTGTATCGGTACATAACAAACACAGAAATTTGCACATACATATGTATCATTGTATGAAATTAGAAGCTTCTGTTGTCCTTTTTGTCTCAATTGCAAGCTTTTTTGCTAAAAGGAATATAACATTTAGCTTTTAGAGTCAGAACGGGATGTAAGTGGGGAGTCTTTAAAGGAGAGTTTTTTGTCTAAGGCCAGGTTCTGACTAAACTACTGCCACTACATAGTGTTATATCCCTCCTGGAGTTGCATGCAGCTCAGTCAGCAGCTTTCTAAGAGTCAAGTAAAGTACTTACAAGTTTAAGTAGCACAAAATTTTTTATAAAAGCCTTTTATCCCTGCCATTTGACCACTCCTATTCTGGGTAAGCCTCAAAACCGAGTGAGAAAATTTAACACATCAGGAAGTAATAATATAATTAACCTTCTCCAGAAAGTTTTCAGTTCCTATTTGGTCATTACACTCAAGCTATGTATAGACATTCCTATTTAACATTGTGTATGCTATAATTTCTCATTTCCTCTCCCAAACCTGGTTTAGTATTATGCATTGCTGGAGTTCCATCCTGGAGGAAATGTAGAAGTTCACTCATAGAGAAAGCAATTTCTCTAGAGATGGGATTTGAAGATAAGTGCTTAGTGAGTGATGCAATGGACAATGCAAAAGTTAAGTTGAGATGTAGCACTGAGGATGATGTTTTCATAGTGATAAATCAAAGCCATCTCTGCAACAACACTGCGCACAGATATTAGTGTCTCTTCTTGAGGCCAGAGAAGAGGACTTTGAGATGGTCAATGTAAGTGCCTAGACTACCTTATCATCTGTAAGAATGGAAAACAACAAAAGACACAAGACCAAAAGGGAATGAGCTCTGGGGCCAAAGAGAGTATCTGGTAGAGTACCTTCAGGCAAATGAACTTTCTTTCCTTTCCATAGGTTATTTGGAATATGTCCACATTGTGGGCCTGTATGTTTTCTTTCACGCAGGTTATTTGGTATATGTTCACATTGTGAGTCTGTATGTAAGATCACTGAAATTACTCATAATGTCCACAGTTCTGAAGAGAAGAGTCCTAGAGAGAGAAGAAGACAAAGAAAAGGGACATGAGGAGGAACCTTTCTTGGCTGTAACTGACTGAGGTCTGAAGAGGTCAGTTAACTCTGGTGTGGAATCAGCTCCTTCAGTTCGATCCCACCTATCACTTAGGTGCCAAACTCCCTCAGATCACTGTGTAAACTTCCTAGGTAATTCAAACCTAGTAACAGCTACCCAGCACCCCTCAGCAGTTCTTCCAGGGTGGCTTCACAAATGGATCTGCTGTCTCTGCATAATAACATGATAAAGGACAGAGTGGATCCCTGGAGGTGGTCTCTCCCAGCTTACCTGTTCAAAACAAGGTCAGGGTTTTGCTTAGTCTAGCTTTGGATATCTGTATGGATGGAATGTCCACAGCCTTTCTGGTCTTCTGTTTCAATATCTGACCAGCCTCACGGTGAAAATATTTTTCTTGCATTCAGTTGGGAATTGCCAGTGCCACAATTTGTACCCATCACCTTTCCTCCTTCCACCTTGCCCCTCTGGAAAGAGTCTGGCTCCATCTTCTTTACACTCTTCCTTGAAGCAGTGCAGACAGCAGTAAGACGTGCCCTCTGCCTTCTCATATTGATGAGCAAACATAGTCCTTGGAAGCTGTAGGGCAGAGCACTGAGTCTAATCACCTCAGACATTCTCCGCTGTGCCATCCCCATCTTGAATAAGTTGTGTCTAGGATAAGAACTTGATCATTGATACAGGAGCTCTTTTGTTTTGTTATAAGAAAGTATTAGTTTACAAAGTAGGCTTAAGAACTCTTCCATTCCTCAGCTTTGGCTGCTCATTTTTATTGCTGAGCAGCAGGTCACTGCCCCCTCAGCAGTGCTGAAGCAACAGTTACATCACTGAAATAACCCAGGGGTTATTTTAAAACAACTTTGTGTATTGATGGGGTTCTGTTTGTTGTTCTAGGTTTTTAGCTCAGTTTAGTGGCTGGTGCACCTCCACAGAATTAAACCAGCACAACTGAGGAAGTGATTGGTTAGAGCTACGAGACAAGACTAAGCAGCAAGTGCGAGAACCTCTTAAATCAGATGCCACCTGAAATAAAGTTCCTGTAACTACTTTACTGTGTGATGTGCTGGGGGAGTAGAAGAGTATTTTTATGAATATAACTGCAGTGATTCATGTGTTTGGTGTTCTGGAATGTGTTGAGCATATGGTATTGCAGGCTTTATGTAAGTGACCTTGCAAGTTTGTATTTTTAAATCTATTATAGAACAACTAATGAATAGGTTCTGATTTCTCCTTCCTACTGGTATAAATCTTGAGCTTCTGGTAAGTACACTTTTTGGGGCAGATCCCACAACCATTCCTGTAGCACAAGCATTTCTTCCATACCAGTGGAACGAGAAGTTCTCCACAACATCTTTTGGGAGATATTTGCTCCTAGCATGTTACCTTGGGGTTTTTTTTGCTGTGGGAATGTACTGGGTTAACCTTGGCTGGCTGCCAGGTGCCCACAGTTGCTCTAACCCCGTCCTCCCACCCCAAGCCAGGCAAGGGAAAAGAATGAGGTAGTAAACAGTGGGTTGGGATAAGGCAGTTTACTAAAAGCAAACGCAAAATCAAAGCAAAGCAAAGCGCGAAAGTGAAGCGCTAATCTAATCTCTACTTTCCATCAGCAGTGGTGACCGGCCACATCCAGAGAAGTAGGGATTCAACACATGTAGTGGTCCTCTTACTGAGCCACCATGGGAGACAGTGGATACCCCCCACTTCCTGCTTCTCCTTCGCTTTATACCTGGGCTGACATCACACGGTATGGAATATCCCTTTGGTCAGTCTGGGTCAGCTGGCCCACTTGTGTCCCCTCCCAGAATCTTGCCCTCAGTTGGGGAAGGGACACTACAGCCCCAGTGCTGTAGTGAGATTTGAGATTTGTTTAGCAGTGGATATCCAGAGTGTCATGGCACAAACCACTTTTTATGGGGACCATAAAGGCACTAACAACATATTGTAGGCAAAGGCATTTCCTCTGTATTGCACTGAAATTCCTACATGAGATACTTAATGGTTACATACTGTGCTTAACTGGCTTATAAATACTGCCCTGAAACTGTGATAACTGTATTTTTTCACTATAAGTAGTTAATTCTAAATATTACATCAAATGGTGTTGAAGTCTTTTAAGTCAAAGGCCTCAATTAGTACCTTGTGGAGTTCTGGACTGCCTTTGGTGACACATATGGTCTGCAGGGCCTCAGTTGCAGAAATTGATCAGAGTAGCTCTTCCAAAATAATTATTCCTCTGAGCCATTCTGTAGGCTCTTATCCAAAATGTAAATGAGCATGTTCCAGTATAATTACTTACAAAGCAGGGTAAATATCCTAAAATGAAATATTTTCTATTCCAAATTAGTTTCTCTTTACAGAGAAGTAATATAGGAACAGCAAAAAAATATGTGGAGTATTTAAAGAGTTTGATTACCCATATAATCCTCCTGTCAGTAATTTCTCCAAGAAGTCTTATATATCTACATTTGCAAAACCATTTAGAGTGTGTCAGGCTGCTACAAGCACATCTACAAACCTAGATGATTCTGTCAGAGGTATTTGTACCAAGTAAAAAACAAATCGAATTTAAGTTCCCAGGTTAGCATATTTACTGTGACAGAAGGATTTTTTTATAGTTTGAGTACAGCACATCCAATGTAATGAACTGGGTTACTTGCTTGAATGATAAATTGACTCAGGCCCCACTTAGATGAACATTTATTTTTGTGGCAGAGTGAGTTCACATACTGTATCTCCCCATCTCTCCCATTGTATAGCTGCACAGTAAACCAGGCTGAGAAACTGATAACCCAGAAAAACACCCAGAAAAATTATATCTTTTTAATCTATATTAATTCCTCCCTCCACTTTGCGGGCCTTGTTTGGCACCTCACACAGTTCTAGCACATGTGGTGTACAAAGGGAAATGAATGTCAGTGGTAATAGCAACCCATCTTCTTTCTATTTTCTCAGAGCCTTCCACTGTTTTATCTAAGTGCAGAAAACTTTCTGCTGTTAAAGGTGGCAATGAATAATTTTCAAAGCAAAAATGGGGGGTGTGTGTGTTTGTGCATGTGTGTCTGTGTCTGTGTGTGTATGGGTTTCTGCAGGTGTGTCTGTGTGTGTATCCAGCTGCTGTCAATCAGTCCAAAGAGACAGCTGTGGAACAGGATCATATTCCTTAATCAGCTTTCAGCCTATATATTAATTAGTGTTGTGTTTAAAACTATGTTAGGTTTTTTTGTTGGTTTTTTTTTTTTTTTCCTTATAAGATACTATGCTGACTTGTCAGTATTTTAGCTTCTTTTCCCAATGGCCTCTCAGAGTTTGGTTCAGGTCTCTACAAGTAGTGTGGCCTGCTTGAAATTGTATTATAACACCACAGTTCTAATTATTTGCATGCAAAATTAAAATGCAAGAGAACAATTATGCAAAAAATGTTCTCTTGTCTAGACAAAACCTTTTAAGGTTGTCAGGATGGAGAAAAGCTTCTGTATTTGTCTCCAAGAAATTCTGCACACCTGCCATGCAGAACAAGCACACAAAGGACTGTGCCTGATGATTATCCCTGCACATGCATTAAGGTTATTAGTTTTTGATAGTGTCAGACTGACTACTCACACATAAGACCAACTGTTCTGACCTGTGCTGGCTTTACTTATTACCTGACTTTTGCATCAAAAATGACTATTTATTATTAATCTGATTCTTCTTCAACCAGGCCAAAACTTTTAAGTGACAAAAGACAACTGGTCTAGAAATTCAAGGAAGTATTGGCCCCCACTGTAAATCTAATCTTCAGAGAAGCATTTAAAATAAAACAGTCAGATGTGAAAAGAATACTGAAAATGTCTTCTTGAAGGCATCTGGCTGATAATTAAAGAGCTGAGATTCAAGCAGTTACAACCTTAGGAAATGTTTTGTGAATGTTGGGGAACATCTTTGTGCATGTGCCAAATTTTTGAATGTATAGCTTTTCTGTTTTCAGGAGTGTGTGTGAAAGCACCTAATAAGTAAGCCTTGAGCCAATCAGAAATGAGATAGCCAAAAAATCTGGCTAACCCAAGACACTTTTTGATATTTCTCTTCAGAAGACATTTATAAAACACTATATTTTAGGACCGAGGTTTTTTATTGTTCCTAAAGTGTTAGCAGGAAGACCACAGTAAAAAGCTGGGCCCAATAAATTGTTATGAAATATCACTACTGAGCAGACACAGAAGCTAAATTAAAAATAGGACTATCATCACTTTATTAACAGTCATATTTTTTAAAATGCCTGCAGGGCAGTGCTTCTCTTACTTTTGCCCTAAGATGAAATCCTGGTTCTGCACACAGTTATTCCCAGGCAAGCACACACAAACGCTTACAGACAGCTTTATTTTAATAAGTATACATACCCTGAACAGCAGAAATTGTACATGCCATATCTTGTGAAACACATTCTGTCCACAAGCTTAAGCAGTCTTCCCAGGAATGTGAGCACAGGCTGTGCAGTCACTTCCATGACTATGAAATACCATAAACTGGGTCAAATGATGGGTGGCAGAGGTCCAGGGTGCAGGAATCCTATACCTGATGTGTGTGCATGTGGCTACATGGTGGTGGCATCTCAGGGCACTGCATGTCACATGCCGGATCAGCAAGAGAAAAGGAAAAGCTGTACTGTTGGCCTGTGAGAGCCCCTCTGGAGACACAGTGATAAATGGGTAACTAAACAGCTGGCTCCTTTCCAGCTAACAAATGTGGAACGCCAGCAGTAACCTGAAGTAGGAAAGTAACCATGGCACTGCCCTCTATGTGCATCATGTTGGCTTGTTCAGGCAAGAGATCATCTATGTACAAACACAGGGCTGACAATTTATGACCTTTAAATCATACCAGAATATCCTGCTACTTATCTGTCCTTTTGTAGGGAGTTCTTGAAGGGAAAAGACAACCCTCTGGCCACATGGTATTTGAGGGCATGGACTTTACAACAGTGTCTGAATGTGATCCAAAGTGATGAGATATTAGATTCTCTATTAGAGAAGACTCAGTTATGAAGGAATTAGAAGTAGAATTTGAAGTTACCTTCCTTCTACAAGGATGAGAATTAAGTAATAGTAGATAAAATGGCTGAGGTACTTGGGGACCAAGCATTTTCCAGAAAAATAGTAGAGCTGGATGACAGGGTTGTTAATTGCCCTTGTTCATTTGATGACCATCTGACCTGTTTCTTACAACAATAAGTGGATCTTACTGTTGTTTCATATTTGCTGTGCCATTCATTGTGACACTTCTGCAAAACTGTGATCAGCAATAAATATGGTAGAAACTTCCTATTAGGAAGTTATTAAAGGAGTCACAAGGAGGCGCTATTATAAGTAAGATGTAAAACAGAATTTAGGAATCAGAACCTCAAAAAAGTCAAATGTACATGGCCAAATCTGCAATTTTAGATTCTTGTTTAGGTACGGCCTTGATTTAAAAGCATGGAGGCATTTGTTCCTGTTTCCAGGACAATTTCTATACATCAATCCATGGCTATTTTATTTAAAACACCAAACTAAAACTGAGAGAAGGGACTGGAATCCACAAATACTTTGTTGTGCCTTCAATAATAAGCTGAAGGGTAATTCCGTCTGTATTACATTCTTGGTCTCTACAGCTGCCACTTCTGTCTTTAGCTGCATCAGGGGAAGTTTAGACTGGATATTAGGAAAAACTTTTTTCACAGAAAGAGTGATTTCCCACTAGAATGGGCTACCCAGGGAGGTGGTGGAGTCACCGTCCTTGGACGTGTTTAAGAAAAGATTGGATGATGCACTTTGTACCATGATCTAGATGATCTAGATGCTGGGTTGGTGATGGGTAAGGGGTTGCTAATAGGTCAGGTAACAGCTTGGACTATGTGATCTCTATGGTCTCTTCCAACCTTGTTAATTCCGTGATAGCCACTGCTTTTCTCTTCACTGTGAGGTGAAAGGAAGGCAGTTCATAATCTTCATGGATATCAGTACCAACAATCTCTAAAAAATCCCCTGAAGTAATCAGATAGATTCACAGCTTGACTTAGGGAGCTGAGAAAAGGTAGACCGTATTTCTCGCCACAACCCTTACACATATTTGGTAGGACAAAAGTCGTGAGCAACCAGTGGGAAAGGAAAAGGAAGGACTGGAGAAATAATTGCAGTTAATTTGCCTAGACAAACCAAGAAAAATGAAATGGGAGAGACAACTGTGTTGATGGAAAGGTGGTAGAGAAATCCAGGAATGACAGTATGATAGCAAAATTTTCCCAGAGTTAGCTGACCCCAAGCAGGTTTGCCATAAGAAAAATCAGGTGAAAGCTGAAGCAGGGGAAAAGTCCCATAACACGATCATCTCAGAAGTAAGTTCTCCCTATCTGGATTGAAAAGGACAGAAATGACCTTAAGATGCTGTAAGCCAAGAGATACCATCATTTGACTACCTTTCAGTTTGCTTTATACCTTAACTTCTATACTACTGGAGTAGGTGAATCACAAACTTCCTAGGATTCCTCAAGAAAAGAAGACATTGCTTACATGGGGGAACATATGGTAAGATGGAAAGATGGAGCACAGCCATACAGGGAGTAAGCCTGTGGAGGCTGTACAAGCAGCATCACATCACTGCCCGAGTGACACATGCCTCAGGGCAATCCAGTTCAGGCTCAGCGCCCAGACCCTTCCACCAGCCTTCTTCCCTTCTCTACTGTAGTAGATGAAGAGCCCTGGGTCTGCAGAGATGACCCGAACGGGCAGTCTGGAGATGATATCAAATTGTGTTACTTCTGCTTTCTTTCGCAGCTGTTGTGGCTTGTTCCTCTGCCTTCTTTCAAGCCAACAGCAGCTTCACCTGTTGTCAGTATTCAGGCTCTCAAGCTCTTTAAGCTTTTTGCTGAAAGATGCTCCCCAAGTGTCAGCTCCAATCATGCCTGAGCCATACCAGTGAAGGTGCAACCCCAATAATAGTATGCAGAAATTAGACTGAAGTGACAAATACTTGAATGATTAATCATTAGTCATATGATTTGCTCTGATAAACTAAGATAGAATAGCATTTCTCTCTTAATTCAGGCTCTGAAAGACAGTAAGCTGGTTGCTGCAGCACCTAAAGGCAAGCAGCTGTCCCATGGCCAGCTGGGTTTCAGGAGGCTCTGTTAGTTTTTCTTGCCTTCTGACTGCCTTGGTGACACCTAGGCACAACTATCTCCTAGGCTTTTCTGGAGACAGACCCTAGGACCTGTCATTTCTAGACTTCAAGGTAACCCGTTTCCCAAAGAAAGCTGAACCATCTGACTCTCAGTAGTAACGTGTTTGCTAACTGTCTTCCAAACAACGTTACTGCAATTCTTTTTTCTATACACTGTGCTATTAGCAGATACCTCCCACAAAGCCAATAGAGACCTGGTAAAAACAATGACTGTGCTAATGACTGATAAATGAAAGTGAGAGCCAAATTATAATGACACCAGCCTTTGAGAAACTAGCAGCAGCAAATAGGGTTGTTTTCTAACATTTCATGTTGAGAATCCTACTGACTACTGAAATGGGTAGGGAATTGAATCACATGGATACCTTGATCATGTGGTCGGCTCTTCCCTCACTAGTTGCAGCAACTTCAAGTCTCAAACTTCTGTAAAAAACAAGGAAAGATCCTAAGCACTCCCTTAGAGCAGTAAAATGTAATGTATTTAAATATATATGTGCAGGTATGAAAATGTGCCTGTAGTAGAAACAATTATATCTGCACCGGAACAGGAAGGTAAATGGCCTTTCTTGTTTGAGTACAAGTAGTCCTTTAAGTAATAGCACGGTTGTGTAACAGCACGGAAATTTAAAGCTGATCTCTGTTTGCTCTAACAAATGTAAGGCTGGCACCCTCTCAGTTATGACTCAAGCAGCACATTATAACACTTCAACCATATTGAACTGTGCGTCACAAGAAGACTTATTTCATACTCTGTTTTCTTAGAAATGGAGGAATCGTCAAGTACCAGAATGGATTTTTTTTTTTTTTTTCTGATGAGCTGTGGGTTTCCATTTGCTTTCACCGAGATGCATTGTAATATGATACGACTGCCAGACTGGCTGTCTTACAAAAACACCTTACCTGAGTAACAGTGCTGCTCCTAGAGAGGAGCTATGCTTTACATGGTAAGGTCATAAAAATCAGCAAAAGTAAAGAGTTTTAATTTCACTGTTGATCAATGTGAGAAAAATAACCCCTTCCATTTTTCTCTCTACTTTTCTGCAGAGGAGTCTACAGTCACTGTAATGGAAGAACACTGAACAAGCAATAGAGCTGGAGCAGCTGTGATTTCATCATCACTGTACCTCTGTGCAGCAGTATTGCCCCATCCATCATAAAGCTATGTGATAGTCCAAAATATGTAACACTAGCTGTTTACTGTTTTGATGTGGTTTTTTTCTTTGTTTTGGTTTTGTGTTTTTAGTTTTTTTAGTTGAATTCTATTTTCATCTTTATTTTTAGAATTAGGCAGCTTCTTCTCATGCTTTCATTCTGACAACAAATATTTTTATTCTTTTGTATATTGTCATAATTTTAAAATCTCTTTTCCTCTTTTATATTGTGGGATACAACACTTATGTATGTTATAAGTGTCTGCTTAATCTGGTGTTCAGTTCAATACATTTCTTTTTCCCAATACTAGCCAAGTGGGTATCCTCCTTTCTTCTTGCTTTGTTCTGACAAAGGCTCTTTCTCTCTCTCCTTCTAATGTAGCTCCCTGCTCTGCTTCCAAAATACTGGAATGGAAGAAAACTTTTGTGATTTCTCTCTTGCTTAAGTATTTGAAGCAACATTCTGTGGGTAGTGATTTTGTGTTACCCTGCATAATCTTTCACCACATTCCACTTCACCTATGGAAATCTTACAAGCAGCAACAGGAGACAAGCCAAACTACAGAGCTTGTCATGAGTATCAAGAAACAGGTAGTCTTATACAAAAGTGTTTTTAACGAAATGTAAGCCTCCTTTTGTTTTTAAACTCTTTATGCATCATTGCCCACATTCATACAGAAATCTTATTCTCTGAAGGCCTAAAATCTTAAATGTCATTAAATTATACCTAGATCCAAAAGGCACAAGTGTTACCTTTGACAGTGGAACTTCTGAATCATTTAGATACTTTAGATCTAATTTTTGTGTAAGCTACACAACTATAAAGGAGGTTACACTCTGCTTCAGGTTGTCAACAGCATAAGAGAAACACAGGTCCAAGTTAAAACCCATAGTTTTCACTACTTTGGAAATCAGTGAAAGAATTGGACAGTTTCAGTACACTACACAACTTGCTAATGCTGGTCTGATGCATTTCTTTACAATACTAAGTAAATGATGCTACAGGTAAATTATGCTAGAAATAAAAGTCAGATTTCCCATGGGAACATTTGATGCAGAATAAACATGGATTATTTACATTATTAGTCCTGCAGAGCTTGCTTTCAGAGCTTATTTTAAAAACTTACTTCAAATTGTTCGTAAGCAGTTATTGTCATCTCTGGTAATATGCAACAGAGTCCCTCAGTCATAAAACAGTCTGAAACCTATTTTCAGTATTATCAACTTCAGCTGAAGAGTGTTTAAATCTGGGCTTTGATTTGCATTTAGAAATAGATTTAGCTGGGAAATGGCCATTGTTCCTGCTATCCACCCTGCACAATGTTTCAGCCATAATAACAAAGAAGTTTAAATGGGACTGACATCCAATCCTCTACTGCTGTAATTTCAAGCATGATATATTACTGTATAATTAGCATTAACATAAACCCACTACCAGTTTCGATTTATGAGTGCAAGACAAACTGTAAACAGAGGTAATTCAGATATCTGTCCTGCTCAGCCACTGCTGGGACATAGATGATAGTTGTGGATGCAAGCTGCCCCAGCTATCCCAGCTAAATTGGCAGTGAGCACAAGCATGAGCCTTTTCAGGAATTGTGTTGTAAGTTTATTGAAAATGGAGGTATCTAGAAGCTCCATTCAGAGATTATGAGTCCACAGATAAGCAAGTAGCTAAATCTTAGCTGGACTAGAATTAGGGCTGACAGTATATTTCAGAGGTCTAATTGTTACAATTATTTTGTAAAAGATGCAGATGTTAAAAAAAAAAAAAAAGAAAAAGCAGTGAAAGCTTTGACAACCATTGATCATCCAGGTGGCTCAGGTGCTTCTTCTTCTTTTCATCTTTTCCTAGAGAGTCCTGTTAAGGCTGTAAAATAGCTCTGGGCTATGTCCTTTCAAATCACACCTACCAGTCATTCTTTCCTCATTTACTCATTGTCTCCTCACTCATCCACTCCCATCTATCCATTTGCTAACGTCATTCACCTACTTAAAAATTATCCTTCCATCCGCTTACTGAATTAGAGATTCAGATAGCTCAGGGAACTTTATTTTCTGTTTTAAACTTATTTTTCCTGCACTCTGGAAGATTTCTTCACGGTAGAGGAGCTGCAGAAACCTGTGGAACTTGGAAGAAGCTTGCTCCTGGAACACTTTTCCCTCCCCAAAAAATCCTCTGGGTGTAGGGCTTTTGGCCTTTTTTATTTTCCTCCCTGTTGCCATTGAACATCAGAAACTCCATAGAAGCAGGATGATCTCTGCTTCCATGAGATTTCTCACTCACCGGACTTAACAAAGCTGAAATGGGCTAGACCTAATTTCTCACTAAGATCAGACACAAAAATAACCACATTATTAGTAATGTTGGGGCTCAAACACTTTCTGCAACATACTCTGCTCAACATTATTCTATAGGCAATCCCCAAAACCTTAAAAATGAAACTTTGTAGACTTTGAAACCCAACAGCAGGATTTTTTGTGGTGGAAATTCCAAATTATTTCTTCTCACAAAGAAATTTCTAATACTGAACTTACTAGACAATTCCAAATCTTGAGATACTATTTCAATTTAAAGAGCTTTGCAGCTTTATACCTCCCTTTAAGATTATGCATTTCTCTTATACATAGAAGTTTTCTAGTCATCATTATTAAAAATACCCAGGGCTTTTAAATATACACAAATAGAAAGAACTCCAAATTTATCACACGTAAAATTTGATGGTTAAGCAAATCTCATTAATTTTAACTTGATTCTTGACTGCTGTGTTTAGAAACACTAAATTTAAATGCATTAAAACTTCACATTTTTCTACCAACAGTCTGGAAATAAAACTTCCTTTCCCCTCCTCCCCCATCCCTCCCTCCATTTCTAAATGCAAAAATCCTTTCAGGATTGTTCAAATCTCAGTTGTAACCCACCTCTTGACCTCACCTTGTAGTGAGTTTAAAAATGATTTTTCATTTCTTACTTAGAAAGGACATTGAATGAAATGAAGAGGACAGGAAAATGATCATCTGGCAGCATATCTGAGGTGGAGAAAATTTTCTTTGAGATTTAAGAAAATGAGAACAAAAATCAAATTTGAATCAAGCAATGGAGAGAGTGATAATTTTTTACTAGCTGCCACCATTTCATCTTCCAATTGCAGAATGCAAATATAGTCCCATTGACTTGTTTAAAGGATCAC
Source organism: Serilophus lunatus (assembly GCA_013399895.1). Taxonomy (NCBI): domain Eukaryota; kingdom Metazoa; phylum Chordata; class Aves; order Passeriformes; family Eurylaimidae; genus Serilophus; species Serilophus lunatus. The sequence continues at coordinate 184,866 of VXBA01000208.1, forward strand.
ACATCTGACGTATGTCATAGACTTCTGAACAGTCATGTTTGCTTAGGATCAGTGTACTGAGTGGCTGAAGGAGATAAGTCTATCACTGTGAATGTGGTTATACTGTAAATATGTTAAGAAATTCATTCATGTTTCCAGAGCCGGACCCTGGCTGTTTTATATTTCCAGGTATAAGATGTACCTATATTTATATTTATGAATTGCTTCAGACCATAATTATGATAATGGATCACATTCTGTAGCCATGGGCAACATCTAAAGATGACTTACAGGTAGATAAAATCAAGGTTTTTCTAAATTACTGTGGAAAAGGAAGAGGTAGATTCAGTCACACCTTCCTGCTAGTGTGGTGGCTGGGCAGTGTCAATGAATTTGGGCTCTGATCAACACGATTTTGATTGCTGTGGAAGCTTCCTCACCAATACTTCCTCATACACACTATACAGCTGCCTTGGGTGGCCTAAGGGCTTATCTTTTCCAGCTTCATCTCCCATGCTCAGTGGAAGGCCTTTTCTCCATCCGTTTCCCAATTCCTCACTGACAAGTGCAATCTGAGTGTATTATGTGCTCCCCTACACAACCCATATGCAGGTGGGCACAGAAAAGCTTATATCCAGCAACTCCCTGTCTCTCACTGGAAGAAAATCTATCAAAGCAAACTCTCCTGTGGAGTCACTGGACTAGGTGGGCTGAGCTGAGCATCTTTTCCTTCAAGTACCACCACCATTCTACCTCTGCTGCAGCTTTGCAAGACAGAGGTTTTGCCTTTGCCCTAGGACCAGAGCTGTTCTTGTCTATAAATTATAAAAAAAAGTCCACCAGATTTTCAGTTTTTTTTCTTCTGGGACAATTGTAGCAGAAAATTTTCTGAAAATTTTATTTTGGTTTACATATCAAGACTGCAGTAATATACCAAAAGCTGGTAAATCATAGGCTGAAACTTAGAGGAAATGAAAAGTTTTGAGTTAAATCTATCAGATTTTGTCGAAGATCCCCTAGCAAACCATACACTGACAGTCACAGAAGCCACAAAGAAGGCTGTGTGGAGTGAGGAACAGTGTCCAACTGAACCTGAGCTCAGCACCTCTCTGGGTGTAGGCAGTAGATTGTGAGGTAATTTTAGCTTGTCAAGGGGAACTACTGCTTCTGGCTGCTGGGGAGAGCCAGAGCAGGAGTTTTGGCTCTGCTCCCTCGCTGGACTCGCACACAATAAACCCGTGAGGTCTCCGCCAACTCCCTGCTGGTGTCTGGCTGCTGGCTGGCAGATGTAAATGGCTCCATAGCTGGAGGGTGACCATAGTATTTAAAGCCAACACACATGCACACACAATGAATATTTTTATTCTCTCACATAAATTGTTAGACATTTGCTGCCAATTATTTGGTAGAAAACGAGGCTTAAAAGGCCTCTGCAGTCTCCTTTTAGCTCTTTTTTTTCCACACCCCAAAAATAAGACATTTAAACTCGTTATGCCTCTGAGCATTTCATGTTTTATTATTTTTATTAAGGTGATATCTGGCCACTAGTACTTTGTCTATATGATAGGAAGAAAATGTTTGCTTCCCTAGACAGATTTTCTACTTCTCCTACATGTTCTTTTAGCAAAAGAGGACCTGATCCCCCAAAGACAAGATCTGCTCAGACCTAGCTTAGCCTAGCCCTCAGAACATATGTGGTTGACATTTTGGCACTAGCAAGCGTCTTGCCTAAGTCAAGAACTGCAGGAATAGGGCAAAGTTTGTCCAAGAAGTACAGAGAGCAATACTGCAATACTGACCTTTGGCATCTCTTTTGAGGCCTAAGGGCATTAAGTATTACATGAAACCTGAAGTTTTGATTGATATTTTGCTGCTTGTACAATCAAACATTAGCAGGGACAGGAATTTGGCACTCTATTTTCACTTTCTAAAGAAAACAGAGAAGAAACCTTTAATTTAGTAAGACGTTTCTTATTGCAGGAAACATCACTACTGCCTTTCCTGGTTGAAAGAATATCTTACACTCTATACTAGAAGCACTTCTTTCTTTCTCCCTAAAATCTGTTATGATATTTTGACAGAGCTTCTGCCTATTTCAGAAATTCACTGACTTCAAGTTGTTCCTGTTCTTCTTGGCATTCTCATATCATGACATTTACAGAGGTCTTTAAATGTTCTTTTCTTCCCTAATTTTGCTGTCAACATACTGGAATGAGGACAAGAGCCTTAGTATTTTAACATATTAAAGATACCTGATGTTTGAAGTTAAGGAGAATAGGTTTTTAAATCATCAAATAACTTGTAATTTTCTACAATAATATCTTCATGATCTGCAGAATTTGTTTCACCTCATATTCTTTGCTTGGTGTTATTTGCTTTTATCTGAGATGGAAGATGGCCTTTTCATTTTGCTTATAATATTACTACCACTATTAACTTACTATCAGCCAAGTACTAAAATTAAAACAGTACACAAAACATGTAGACAGAGCTCACCTCAGGGAGAATATTTGACTCCAAGTCTGTGCAGATATAGGGAGGAAAAGAGACTAAAAATTACTTAGTAATTTTTAGTAACTTAGTGCTGTGGCATAAGGCTGTACACAGGTGCGCTCCCTAAATGTAGCCTTTTGAAGAAGTATTCTGTTGTCAGCAGTCCAAGCAATACCTTATTTAGCTTGCATCAAGGTCTATTGGCAAACGTATTTAATCTTTTCACCTTGTTAGTTGCATTATAGTTGAAACTTGCTGCCAGAACAATCCTCCTACTACTCCCACCTAAATCCATACCTGCATCTCATGACTATTCCTGATTTTTATGCTATGATTTCGCTCATTTTAAACTTGAACATGAATGTTGCATAGAGTGTCATCTCAGTTTTGCTGCTCTCTGTTCACTGCAGAAACAAGGAACTCCATGAATTCACTGCAAAAAGGAGAGGTTAATACAATGGAATGAGACCTTTTATTAATTTAAGCTCCTATATCAGCATTCTGGGACTTTCATGCTGCTTGGACTTTTGCTGCCTGCCAACTGTATCTCAAATTGAAGCTTTGAAACATCAGAAGGGATGTCCGTAACCTCAGTAGCATTACTCTCCACTGGTATGAGTGGAATGTTGGCTCTGCTTAGAGAATCCATGTCTCTCCTTGTTAACTCCTACGGATAAAGCAGTGCATGAAAGCCACAGATACACCTCATACATAAATGCTTTTGGTTTGTTTGAGCTGGAAACTACTGCAGCTCAGCAACCTTTTATGGGTTTACCAACAAAAAATGTAAAGGGTAGAATTCGTGGGCTAATGCATGGCAGAAATGTTATTACCCAGTGCAGAATATGTTGTGGAAAACTTTCTTTGAAGTTTTTTTGTGTTATCTAAAGGAAATAAATAAACAAAATAAACCTTGGGTTTATTTTTTTCACCAGCTGGTTTTCAAAGCACCTCCATATTTAATGTGAACTGTGGATCTTTACATAAAATGTAAAATTCTTGACTACAATAGCAAGAAACCTTACTTGATTACAATAGCAAGAAAATATATTCCATATTGGTGAACAATGCTGTGTAAATCATATACTTTCTCTGGGCAGTGGGTTACTATTTGATTGTCACCGATTGCTTAAGGGCTATAAACATACAGTTTAGTTTCCACTGAAAACACTGTGAGACTACCTTTACTTAATTTAAGATCAGGTATTGTCAATATTTGTTTAAGCAATATGTTAGATCTCTGCCTATTTTCTGCATATATAAAGTTTTGAAATAAAAGTTTTCTTGGATAAACCTGGAGTGATCGCATTATTTCCAGATGATAAGGCTGCATTGTGTGAGAGTGCCCAATTAAATAAGTTAGAAATGTACTACACAAAAGATGGGCAAATGTTGCAGGCAAATTTTATATGTATATATATATATTAGAGTTCTTTTTAATGTTTATGGTACATCTCTATTAGTAGCTGGTGCAATGCAGAGTAGAAGAACTGACTTTTGTCTTGTTGAAATCTGCTGTGGTTCCAGAACTGTATATCTGTATTGCACCTTCACAACAGAACAAAATAAAATATAGAATAGAACAGAATATTTCAGTTGGAAGGGACCTACAATGGTCATCCAGTCCATCTGCTTGAAAAATTCAGGGCTGACCAAATATTAAGGGCATTGTCCAAATGCCTCTGAAACACTGACAGACTTAGAGCATCAACCACCTCTCTAGGAAGCCAGTCCCACGGTTTGACCACCCTCTCAGCATAAAAAGGATTCCGAATACCTAGTCAGAACTTAACGCTATCTTTGGATCCCAGGAAGAAGAGATCAGCACCTCTTTCTCCACTTCACCACCTCAGGAAGCTGTAGAGAGCAATGAGATTACTTTTTACATTAGCTTTGTTTTTTCCAAACCAGACCAGTCCAAAGTCCTCATAAGCTCCTCACAGGACATTCCTTCAGCCCTTCCATCAGTTTTTTTCTCCTCCACTGGATGCATTCAAGGACCTTCACATCCTTCTAAAACGGGGGCTCAGAACTTCACATAGTACTCCACTGTTTTAAGTGACTCTTGATGCTGTGTTTGATGCACCCCAGGATGAGGCTTGCCCTCTGGGCTACCAAGACTTCCTGCTGACTCCTCCTGAACCTGCTGTCAAACCAGCACCTCCAGATCCATTTCTGCAGGGTTGCTCTCCAGCCACTCCTCTCCAAATTCATACTTGTATCTTGCATTTACAATCCTACATGCAGAATCTGGAATTTTTACTTGCTAAATTTAATCTCATTAATCATTTCTCAATGCTCCAACATATCTAAATCATTGCTCAAGTCTTCTTGTCCCTGAAAAGAGTCAATAGCACCTCGCAGTTTGGTATCATCAGCAAATATGCTATCAGGGCATTCAACTCCTGCACTCAGATTGTTGATAAATAATCACATTGAACAGACTTTACTGTAACTGCTGGTCATCAGTCACCAGTCAGATGTGGCCCCATTCACTACAAACTCTTGAGCTCTGCCAGTCCCTCACCCAGCACACTGTGCACCTGCTCATCCCACAGCTGGCTAGCTTGTCCAGAAGGATGATGTGAAAGACAGCACCAAAAGCCTTACTAAAATCCAGAAAAACTACATTCACCATCTTCCCTTCATCCACTACATGTGAGCTTATCATAGAAGGACATCAAATGAGATAAACATGTTCCCTTTGTGAACAGTCTGACTGTGCCTCATGACTGCATTATTCTTTAAATGTTTTCCAATAGTACCCAGAATAACAGTAAGGTTCACAGCAATGGGGCCTCATGGCATACACCTCATGGCAGGTGACTGCTGGAAGATCTTGAGGTCACACTTCAGGTGACGTGCTCTGAATGGTAGCCTTCTGTGTTTCTTCAAGCTTGTTACCTCTGGAGGTAAACTGCTCTGAAAAACAGTGATGTGCTTGGTTGTGTATCACATCTCTAAGTAAAAACAAAAGGCAAATGCATATGTCTCTGGTACATTAAATCACTAACACAGAAACATAGACTCCAATTTTTGGGTTCCTCACTCACTCCATTATCAACCTTACGAGAATGTCTGTATCTGTGATATAGTCTACAAATTTTCCAAGATGTATCAATGATGATACTATACCTGTCTTATAAATAAATGGTATCATGCAAAATCAATATATACACACCTATTTATGTGCATAGTAATGTATTTGCCTTTTCCAGATCTTCTAAAATTAGTACTGAGAATCTTGCTCCTAAAGTCATATTTTCACTTCAACGCAAGACCTTTCCATTTTGCCCAGAGGGACTGGGTGCTGCTATGTGGTAAGTACCATTGAAAAGCAGCCCAATGACTGTTTTCAATTAATGACATGAAAATAAGACAGGGATTTTTTGCAAATTGTGGAATTTATGGTGTTTTAGTGATTGTCCCAAAATAATGTGTAATGTATTGTTATAACTAGGTAGTGGAAAGATCTTTGAATTCAAAAAAATGCATGGACCTGTTTGTTGGAGTTTCAGAAACAGGCTGTTTGATATGAATGTCAATATTCAGTAAGTTATGATTTTGTGAGCTGATTTTATTTCAGAGTCCAAATGCTCTTAGTGTACACCAGAAGTCTTTCAAGATCAAGTCTCTTAAATACCTGTCTATTTCTAGGGGGAATGAGGGCATCAATTTTCAGAAAAGATAAAAAATTTTTTCTTATTACTATTATGCCTCAATTTAATACTAAATCTATAAGGCAACTAAGACATTATATCTGCAGGGTTTAGGTTTAATAAAGGCAGATACAAATGTTTAGCTATTCTAACATGACTAGAAAGAAATCTATACACAGGGGAAAATATGTAATGTAGTAAGTAATTGACTTATTATGGAATGATTCATGTCTTAACTGTATGTGAAGTACAGATAGAAGATATTCCAGAGCACAGCACACACTGTACCCTGGACTGTAAAATAGCAAAAGTCTTCAGGCCAGAAAAAGCTTATGAGATAAGCACAAATGTTTTAAACACTGTGACAAACCAGGGAGTGCAACCATCCTGCATTTAAGCTTGCTGTAATAGTAGCTCCCATGTTCAGTGGAAACTGATGCCTCTCATGTGATGAAGGGTAACCTTGAAGACGCTGACACATGCCAGATGACTGGATGCAGTGTGTAAAGTGTCCCCCACCAGCTCCTCTGCCTGGTGTGACACTGGTACCCTTTAACTGGATTTCAGTGATGTATTTTTTTTCTACAATTTCTCAAATTTATGCATTTTTCCCTTCTATAATCTACCTCAGAAGGACTAAATTATTAATTTTTCTGCCAAATGTGAAGTGAAATTATGATATCACAAAATAGAAATGCTCATCAGAATTCACTTTATCTCTTAATAATTGTTAGTTTTCAGCTAAGAACAAGAGGAGAGATAAAGCTTTCTCTAATGGACTCATCTGCTGGATAGCAAAGACATTTTCAAAGAATAATTTAGTGAAGTGCTATTTAAAATAATTAGGAATTTAAGCAATAGTGTTAAAACAGCTGCTCAGCTCCAAAGGCAGCAAATAAAATTCCTAGTATGTCAGCTACAAACTTGGTGGTGGTTTGGAGGAGTGAGATTAAGAAGATATTTCTAGACTTCCTTGTAGAGATAGTCCTTATAATATGAACCATTATTCAAGATTTTGACCTTAACCCATCATTGCAATTTTTTTTCAGGACAATTGAAAGTAGTCCAATAAGCTCGCTGTAAAATAAAATATTTTTAGATCGTAAGCAACAGTAGATTAAAATTATGCCATTCACAGACTGTGTAATGAAAGGCTATGGTATGTTGTCTGCATCCGGTCCTTGGAACCATTTAAACTGCTTACCATGAACCTTCATAATAAAAGGGTATAGAGTAGCCTGCAAATAAAATTTAAGGGTTAAGAACAGATAGATCTGATCCTAAAAGCTTGAGAATTTCTCAGACTTTCTCTTAGACACATGTTGTTTTTTTGTTATTTTCCCAGATGCTAGTTTGAGAGAACAAGATGTAAGTACCTACCCACATATTTCAGGTCAACTTAGCTTTCATGCTCCTCCTTCTCCAATGAAGTTACTTACTCTGTTAACCTAATCCTGATACCCACCTGAAGTGACCTCGTGTCTACAATATATGTAATTTGAAAAACATTGGTTTCTTAACAGTTCAGCCTAACCTTGTCATTACTCTGTATCACAAACTTCTTCAGACATAAAACTCATCTTCTTTCTAACAGCTGCCATACTTCTACAGGATTTCCTGATGAGGAATTAGATTTTAGTGATACACATGGGCACTATCTCCTTATAGATATATTTGTAAAAGCAGTGAAAATCCAGTTGCATTTCTATAAGCCCCCTGTGTCAGGTTTATTGTCCATGGAGAAGTGAGCATAGTGGTTTGGTTTCTAAGCGCTTCTTGTGCTCTGCAGTAACAATGATCCTGCTGTCAGGGGATCCCAGACAAACTACTGCTTTAAAGAAGAAAAACTGCCAAGCGCCTACTTGAAGACTGGAAAAAGACTCTCAATAGTTAAGTCCTCAAGTGCAACAAAACCTGGGAACAAAAATTCCTTTTCCGGCATTCCAAGTCCCTGATTCTTGGTATTTTACGTCTTTATTTCCCCTACTCTTGAGCACATAGTAGGTTCTGAACATTCAGGTTGTTGTGAGTGAAAATGGACAGGTTGAACAAGAATTTGTATGTAGACCCTCGGCAGAAAAATAAATTCACTGAAAGTGTAGTCTGCATCTGTGTACTTACAGAATCAGCAGATATGGATTAACCTGCAGTCTTTGAAATCTAGAAACTCCTCTGGTTTACACTCCACAGGAAAGTTGTCCTTGAGCATCTTGTTCCATTGGTTCTCCTGGATTCTTATTAATGTCTTGCAATTTACTTTGAATAGATTTTAGCAATACACAGTAATACAACTATAAAAATTCTCAACACAACTTTTAGCAAAACAAGCCCTAATTTTTGAGATACAGACAACATTCTTACTGAAGGTGACAGGAGAAAACAACATAGCCTTTTATAAAATGGTCTGAAGTTTTTGTAACTAAAATGATCTATTTTATGTCATTCCATACTTACCAAAGGCTGTCTTACATAATTGCCTACTTGGTTTCATGACTCATGCTAGGGAAACTGAGAGCACTATTTTTAATGACTAATAAAACTGTGTTGAGCTTTTCACTGATATTTAAATGGAGTTTACGGTGCTCCCTGTTCAGTATGCTCAAGTTTTTAAATGCAACTTTTAAATTGAATCTAGCATTACCTTGAAGTTAGATTTTTAAGCAAAATATATGGTTTTGGACAGTATTGCTGATTTTTTTTTCTGGTTATAAATTTAGAAATCCATGATATCCTATGCTATGTATAAATCTTAATAGTTATGAAGTTTCTGGAAAACTGGCTTAAATCCACAGCTTCTAGGTAAATAATAATTCTCACTTTGTTTTTCCATGTATAATGGAATATAATTTCTGCCATCTGTCTCCACAATTCATCTATTTCACAGTAAATTCAGCTGTTGTCTGTAATGATTTTAGTTACAGCTTTAAAAACTCTCTGGTTAGACTCGTTAGTAATTTTTTGCAGGTTCTAATTTCTTTGCTTTATTTATGGAACCCACCACTATTCTGCAGAGCTTTTCAATGCTTACAAGAAGAAACTGGTATCTGTACATCAGAAAAGGTAATTAAAACACAATCTCTTGACTAAGACAGACCAAAATCCACAAAGAATTATCTTTGTACTCCTTGGTTGGCATATCTTACCTTTAGGAATTAGAGCAACAACTCCAACAGATAAATATAATCTTTTATTTTCCTTGTAACTAATGATTTTTGGTGTTTCAGTCTTTGGCAGTTTAGTCTGAGCTGTTTTTAAAAGTTCCTAGTTTTTTTAGAAGGACTTGTGTTTTCCAGTCTTTTGATTTGCTTAACGTGAATATCTGAAAAGGATTACAATCATGATGTGGTTCCATGGAATAAAGTGTTCAGTGAAAACACTGACTTTAGATATCCTTTTCCCTTTTTTCTCCTGCCACCCTATACTGGTGCATGTAGCTGAGAGTAGGCCCTCAGCTCTGCTGAAAAAATAGTGGCTGTGAGGTTGAATATGGAACTGAAAATCTTGCATATAAACTCTTTGCAGTACGAAACCATGGCCCAGAAATCACTTGTCACTCTAGACACTGCAGGTATTCCTGTTCCAGAATTTGGAAAATCATCCTGTTTTGTTTCTTCCATTCCCAAGAGTCAGTCATAGTCTCTGAGCTCCTCATACATGTCTCATACAGCCCACTTACAGAGCTACTGCTCACTGATCTTCTTTTCCATTTTGATGGTATTGTTCAGATCTAATAAAAATGTGGAGGCTTTCATAGGTAAGCAAAGACTGTCAATTTGTCCAACATGATACAGACTGTATCTGATTAGAATTTGGAAGTTACTTCTGTGAAAAAAAATTGCAGTGTGATTTTGGCATTGTAAATTCTGGTTATGTTATTTACTTATCTGTTGCCTGTGGGTGCAATTGGAATGAAAAAAAGTGAAAATTTTCCTTAATAGGATAAAGACATTGATGATCAGAAGCAGATTTGCCATCACATTACAGTCACATTTCTCTGCCTCTGCTGCAGGAGGCAAAAAAATTACATATCATGTCATCTTGTGCCTCTAGGTCCTCTGGTAAATTCAAGCTTGATGAAATATTTCTGGAGAGTCATTCACTGTCAAATGCTTGCCATGGTAGCCACAGTCCATAAATTACACAGGTCTTTTGGCAAAAGGTAATACATGGAGCCCTAATAGGCCTAGGACAGTAAAAATCATAACCTTATTTAAAAAACCCCCTACCCTTTGCTTAAGTAGGATTAAGTAAGAGCATATCTCTGCTCATAAACACTATCCACTATCAGAAGTGTTCACACGCACAACATTCAGAGATCATAAATCTTGATTTTTTTTTCTCCACCAAACATGACTTTGATATGTTAACTTAGGTTGCACTTAGTTCTATCCTAATATAGAACAGGCTAGATTGCAAGCCACAACTACTTGTGGGTTTCGGGCTAGTAAAGCAACGATTACTATAAAATTAGGAAACTCTAATTCGTTGGTGCCGATTTTCTTCTCAAAAGGACCTAAGATCTTATATCTTTGTACTAAAGAGAATCACTTTGTTTCTAGCCATAATCCTAGGAGTGTTTTGATAACAAAAGTCTAACTGTATTCTCACAAGTTAGCAAATTTCTTAAGCTTTTTATTTATGTGGATTGATAGGGCACTGGGGACATGATTGTTCGTTAAGAGAAAGCTGACATAAATACATGAAATAATATTGTAAGTTTTGTCAAAAGCATTATGCAAGATAATGATATATTAGCAATTATTTCTGCAACTTTTCAATCAACCTATGGGAAACAATCCAGTGTGTTTAATTACAATTTTATGTACTGTTGATGCTTGTGCTATAAATAAGGGAATTACATGTGGGTCACTCAACTGTTTATGAAACAGTTTACTTGATATACTGATGTCATTAAATTATTATTCCAGGTCACTGGGTAAGCATAGTGATTTTTACAAGAAGGAATCATCCCTTCATGGAGTCAGTTTCTAATTCAGTCCCTGAATTCCTTTAGAGATCTATTTTAAGCAAAATATACATAGGGGCCACAAGTGGATTTTTGTTGCTTACATTCCTGCGTGGAATTCATAAAATCATAAAATGGTTTGGGTTGGGATCATCTATTCCAACCACCTCACCATGGAAAGGGATCTCACCCGCTAGACCAGACTGCCCCATCCAACCAGGTCTTGAACACTCCAAGAGATGTGGAGTCTGCAATTTCTCTGGGCAACCTGTTCCTGTGCTTCACCACTCTCACAGTACAGAAGTTATTCTTAATATCTAATTTAAACTACCCTCCTTCAATTTAAGCCATTGCCCTTTGTCCTATCACTACATGACCTTGTAAAAAGTCCTGTTCCAGTCTTCAGTATTCAGCATTCATTCAAATATGAATAAATTGTTTCAGCAATCCAGTTTCTGGATCTTGACTTAAAGCTTCCTGAAAGCAAAGGAAGGTGCCTTGATAATGAACACCAAAAGTGGGATAGCAATGAGTAACTGGCTTGAAGTCCATGTGTTTCCCAACCTCTAGCCACACTGCTTGAGGTTAGTCCTTCTTACATAAGAATTGCCTTGAACAAGCAAGATTTGACAAGCCAGCACAGAGCTGGTGAATGAACTAATAAATCATGACCAGGGCTAGTAGTCGCTCCCTGCTTAGTTAGCATAGGCTACCTTCACTGAACTCCATGAGGTTTGGGTTAGACATTTGCAGTAGTGTTGTTTGCCTCTGACTTATTTGGTATAGTATGAACAGCAGGTGGGATAAATGTAGTCTTGACTGATGGTTCATAAATTCTTCATGGAATTTGTCCCCTTATTTGTATTAAATGTAATGGGAACAAGAATTCAAAGTGTCTAATTTGATTAATACTAGGTGAAAAGCATGGCTATGCTAGCTAAAAGGTGAGTATGAATTCAGTTTCACCATAGGTCAGCTTCAGTGGTAAGACTAGTTTAATGAGTTCCCATCCTTTCTCCTTCCCTCCATGTCAGACAGACCCTTTCTGCCCTCAGCTGCTCATTCCCACGCCCTGTCCTCTCCAAAGTAAATGTTATTTTTAATCCAAATCAGTTCAGTGATCCAGTTTAGATTGCAGTTCCACAAACAGTTGTGTTGACACAACTGTGGAGGTGGTACAATATGGGAGGCAGGAATGAGTGGTTGGGGATGGCATATTGCAAAATGACAGCTTGAAAGTGATACCTGGAAATGAAAGACTTTTTGCATTAGATATATGGAACCATTATCATAATTACATATCAACAAATCAGAACATAAATTTAAGTAGAGAAAGCCAACAAAATAAATCACCTTGTCTTCCTACAAACCCTAAAAGTGATGTGTTCTGGGAACCTGTTTTTTTCTGCCTTTAGTGCTGCCAAGCTAGAGCAATAGCTGAAATCTTCAAGACTGTCCTGAATTATAAAATGGGTTGCATATGTTGTTGTTTTCCTCCACTCCTGGGTGAGTATATTTTCCATTTTCAACATTGATGTTAAACCCTTGCAGTTTTACTGCCCCTCCAATTCTGCAATCAGTTTTATAGTTAAGCAGTAATTACAAACTATTGCTGGGGAAAAAATACGTTCCATCTATTAGATATGATCTAGCCTCACATAAAATATAAACTGTCCAAGAGTAGCAGTAAGAGAATTGCAAAGAACCCATTCTTACTGGAATTCAAAATAAAATGTTAAACCCTGTAGCTATAGAACAAGTGCTTCTTATAACCATCTCCAAACAACATACAGTGGGGTTTAGAATGGAGAGAAGTAAGACTGTGGTTTTTGGGGGGTTTTTTTTTTTTTTTTTTTTCTGAAACAATTAGAATGAAGGGAACTCAAAGCCAAATCAAACCAACAGCTGAGTAGCAGGTATGACAGGTGTTTCCCATATCTCAAGGCTTCTATCAACCAAGTCCTCCCATTTAGAGGTTTGTAGATGGACAGATTTGTTAGGGACAAGCTAACATAAAAGTGAGTACATGCCTCTGGGTCCTCAGTCTCCTTTGCTCCACAGTGACTGTAACGTGAGTGGGATGAGCAGGGAAAGGGCAGTACTGGAGGTGACCGGGGCAGGCATGCCCACCCAAATGCCCAGACACTGCCCTTCTGAATCTCTCTGCCCATCCCTCTGCTGTGAAAGATGCAGAATTCTTTTCTGTTCTTCAGAAAATTTTTCAGTAGAAATACAAAACTATTTTTTTCAAGGTAGAAAAAAACCACAATCAACTGATTGGCTTTCTACTTTCTTCTTTTAATTTTTTTTTTAGACAGCTGTACCTATTCATAAAATAAGGCAGAAGGAGGCAAAATATTTGTCTTCTCCTTGGGTACTAACATCTCACAGAAACCCATGAGATAAAAGGGAAAGGCTCTGTCTTTTTATGTCAGGAATGCAGTGGGAACAGGAAGGAGACAGGATAAGGCAGGCTTGAATGAAAATGTATTCACAATAATTTTTGTCTAAAATGTTTTCTGTGATGTTTTTTAACAATAGAGCAAAAACCCCTCCTCTCACAGGAGTTAAGACAAGGTCTTAAATATTTATTTTACATTTCTGCTTCCATTGTGATATGTTTATTTGTTGCAGTAATTTTATGATTGCTTTTCAGCGGCTTGGAGACATAAAGTATGTTTTATTTCTATACCAATGTCATAACAAATTGCATTTAGCAAACTGTTTAGCAAATTTGCTAGGGTTTTTTCATTGCAATTTCTCCCCTAACCCATGGCAAAGGTGTTCTGATAGATTTAGCATATGATATCCTCCCTCACTTCATCACTCCTTCACCTGATTCTTGACCTCTCATGTCCTCAAGGACATGGAGCATCTCTGGACCCCGCCCATACCCAGGAATCTCCTCACCCTTCCAGGGTCCAGGACCCCATCTCAGCTCCCCTAGGACCATCAGCTCCTGCCTTATTGATGTCACAGCCCAGACCACCACAGCCCTGTCCTGCATTGCCACAGGCCCCGCTGAGCCAGGGTAGGTATATCCTATGATCCTATTGCTCAAGCCTAAAGGTGAGGGGTCTCCAGTGTTTTCTTTGTTTAACTGCTTTTTGTTTGTTGGGATCACAGCCATGGACAATTTCATTTTAGTTGTTTCTATGCACTGTGTGCAGAAATACTGTGTGTTTCACAAATTTCACAGGTTACATGTTCAAGATTTTGTCTGTTCCATGTCAGTTATTTCTTAGCCTAAAAAGAAGCCAGGCAACAAAAAGTTGTGAGTGATGGGGGAGCAAAACCCTCTTCTGAATCAGAAAAAAATAGCTTTTTGAATAGAAAGTGCAAAGTCAGCTCTTACAGATTTGCAAATTCAGGACCCAGGCAAAGGGCTGAATAGACAATAAAATTAGGAAACAAATAACCATTTTCTGCTCTGAATAAAAATTCCAAAGTATTTGTTAGACTTTGAGAGCTCTTGGTATCTGTGGATTTCATAGTTATGACTAAATTTGTTTTCAAGATTTCTTTGTACTGCAGGTTTCTTTATCATGGAAAACAGGAATTCTCAGCTAAGGATGGAAGTCCATGAACAACTTTCCTTCTGGCAGTATTTCCTTCTCACTCTGCCTGTTTCTGTTCCCCTACTGATATTTGTCTCCTCAGTTCTGCCAGTGGAATCACTGATGAGATTTTACTCAATAGGATCAAAAAAATGTTTTAGCTAAGAAAAATCCTCTAGAAAAAGGTGTAGGGGAGAAAAGGTCTTTTCAACCCAGATTATTTCACTAATCTAATTTAGGGCATGGCACTGAACACATATTGTCCTGCACGTAAGGAGGTGATAAATTGTTGTACAAGGGAGGGTTAAGGATAGTTTGGTTACAAAATTAAAACAAGTCTATCCTTTAACTGTAAATCATCCTTTTATTTTTCTAGTGGAAAATTAGAACAAGGGGTTTTAAAGTGAGTCTTTGTGCACTTAGGTTGGTTTTGTAAGAAATTTTTGAGAAAATGACAAAAGAATAAGAATTGAGATCAATTTTGAGATTTCGAAACTTTACAGGGAAAGTATTACCTTGGCTTGGAGAAGAAGAGTTTTGTTTGGTACGTGTAGGTGTGCGCTCTTAGTACATTAACTAACTCCATAAGACTATGGAATTTTCAGCATAGGTGCTGATTAGGAGCTTAGACTTTTATGATTAGTTTATAAACAGTCATGGCAGTTTAAGAGGGTTACATTTGCCACACGGTTTGATGGTGGAACCATCCTTCTGCACAGGTGTTGTGAGAGATCTTGAGAGGGTTTCCTGGTTGCGGGTCTGGTTGGGTTAGTGTCCATGTGGGTGACTGTGGCAAAGAAAGGGAAAACACACTCATGTGCTATCCCTGATGTCAATTGAGCTCTGGGGGCCGAGACCTTCTTCTGAGGATTACTAACAAAGCTCAGAGTGGCTAATTATAAACCCCAGACATGATCACCTCCAACACCTTACAAACTAAATTAGCTGATACAGCCTCTTTGCTTTCCATTTCATCCCTGGATTACAGTGAAGAGAAACATTACAGGATCTGACTCTCATATGAATTTAGAAAATTAATGTACTGAATGCTAGCCTTAAACTCATAAATTTCCAAATGTATCTGCAATGATTTTATGTAAACTGGAAAAAAATTCTTTTAAATAATAGTAATACTATTATTAGCTTTGCCAAAGGTAAAGTACATTCATTTCTCAACATTTACTGTGAGAAACCACAGCCTCTAATAGACTGAAAAATTGTCAACTGCTAACTGAAAAAGAGATTAAAATGTATACTGATTTGCAGCAACTCATTATCTATCATTCTAGGAAAAAGCAGAGAATGAGCTGAATACTTCTGTCATTAATAAAGTTATACTGAAATGGGATTCCATGGGATTCTTGCATCGTTCAAATAATATTATACATGCTCTTAATAACCTTGCACTCTTAATAACCTTCTACTGTTAATCTCTGTATAATGTAAAACTGCAAATTAAGAAGCCTTTTCATGTACAGGGGCAGAACTTCATTTAAAGACCTTGATGGTGTAAGAAGCAGATTGAAATAAATCCATACTGTAAACAGCTAATGGATGCAGAGATAAAGAAGGACTTGTGAAGACCGAAGCAGTGCAATGTCAAATTTATTTTTTGCACAATTTCCTACAGAAAATATTAAAAGCAGGAATGTAGTAATACATGAGTGCTCTGCGCAAACTAAGAAATGGAAATGGTAAAAAAGATCAATGAGGTTGATAAAATAGTATTTCTATATATTTGGACAGACAGAAAACTAAGATTAATAGACTCTGATTAACCCCATATTCAACTGTGGAAATCTACTAGCTTGGCAATACTGAATACCCTACTCACTTTTTATTTTTACATCCTTACAAGCCAAGATTTATGCTGATTTTATAAATGCTGTTCTTAATTTATCATTTGTGCTTATCATGGTTTAAATTTGGTTAAATTAAGACCATAGCATCAGTGACCTCTACTCTAAATTTTTCCTGTAACATTTTTGTTTCACTCTTAAGAGACACAGACATCTGTTTTATTTTGATAGAGTAATTAAAATTCACTGAAATAATAATAATGCTTTCTCATTTAACATATTGAGTCAGCGTATCCCCTGCCACACAGTTTGGACAGAAAAAGCCTCCAACATTTTTCTGGCAGCAATTTTTTCATAAAAAAAGAAGGCTTTCTTTTGTTATGTTTCAGGGGTCAGGGCTGTCTAACTCTTCAATGCATATATTCCAAGCCTGATACCATGCAGGCAGAGCTGCGGAAAGAGGAGAGTCACACCCTTCAGCAGCTCATTCTGTCTTACGGCAGGGCCACTCTCACTGCATGGACATGTAGGAGTGTTTGTCCCAAATAAGAGAATCAACGACCAGCTCCTGCTGCTGTAACGAAGTGGCAACAGGAAATTTATGAAATTTATGACCCACAATGCCGGGGCACATCTCCTCCATTAGGATAGATGTCTGTATGATGGTGCAAATTGCCCTGTGATTTCTGCAACGACTTGGATGTCCAGGACATAATTATCCCTGCTTATTTGAGAATTTCTTTCAGAGAAAGAATAGTCAGCAATATTGACAATCAGGAGTACAATGCTCAAGTTTGGTTTATGGTCCTCTCTTATTTAACTTTTCCATGGTCCTTTCTGTGCCCAGTACAACATACAACCTCTGCTCTTTCTAGGGCACAGTCTTACAGAGTCTTCGCGCATCAGCAGGGGGCCTGGGACATGGCTTGGGTTGTGACTGTTTATGTCTGAGGATATATGAAGCACAGAATTAGAGAATCATTAAGGTTGGAAAAGACCTCTAAGATAATTTGCAGCCCAAAAAGCCATGGATCTCCCAGCCAGGAGGGAAGCATATTCAGACAGGGAACGAATCAAAGCTGAAAAGTGAAAAAGGCTCAAATCTGTTCAGCTGCAAATGTTGAAAAGTGTGCTATGAATATGGCAGAGAACTTAAAATTTGAGTCCCTGCTTTCTCTTCATTTTTTCTGGGTATCCATCTTAAAACACCTAGGTGCTACTCAGCTGAATGCTAAGGGCCAATAAGTGCAGCAGAAGTGAGCAGGAATTGTACTTTGACCTAATAAAACCCTAAAATCACCAAGTTCTCTGAAAAATCTAGCTGGAAGGCATGCTACTTGGGGGAAACAATATCACAGGACCATTTTTTCCTTTTTCTCAGCATCTTCACTCACAACATGCACAAGGAGGATAATAATACCATCAGAGCGTTAGGAAGATAAATTTGTTCATATTTGCAGAGAAAAAGAGTACTACAATGACATCACCATAGAAAAGCCCACAAGAAAATGAGTGATTCTCTATTCAGTGCAGCATTCGGATCGTGACTATTAAATAATGGATGGGGCATATGTTGAGAGATGAGTCTAAAAAGAAATATTGAACAACTACCCACTCACCGAGCTCTGTTCATCCTTTCATGATCTGCACCTCCCATGAAGTATGTAAAAGGGAAATAAATGCTGTCTAGCTTTGGAGCAGCTGGGTAGCCTTAATCTTCCCTAATTTTAGTTTATAGAATAAGATGTCTAGTCTGTGCTTCCCCTGCAGTCAGTGAAAAGAGGTAGGTACCTTAGAAAGCAATTCATCACACTACCTCTGACACCTGGGTTAGAATGAGGTGATCACTGCCTGATGGTGTCTATCTCTTTTCCTGGACACACACTGACAGAGTGTAGAGAAACAATTTGGCTTAATCCTCCAGCATTGAAATTACTTCAGTGTTTAGATTAGTTCTGCCCTAAATCTCAATCTGAACACTACAGTGTGCCATCCAGAAACAGGTAAATCATTTTAACTACCTTGTTTTCCTTCTAGTTTTCTGTGAGTCATGATCTGGTATGCATTGTAAAGTAAAGATGCTGAAATTTGTATTAGACTCTCACTGACAAGATGCTTCAAAGACGTAATTTGTGGGGCAGACAGAGACTGATGGAGAGATGCCTGATTGATTAGATGTAGTACGGCTATTTTTGTTTTCACTGGTATTGACCGGAGAAGAATTCCTCCCTTCCTCTATGTCACTGTTTGTCAAATGTTCCTTCATAGTACACACTACTAAGGAAATTATATGATTTAAAAGAAAACTGTTTTGCATTAGGAAACAAGTATTCTTTCTTACCCTAGCAAATTATTTTAATCCTTCACATCACAAATCTGACCTTTGTATTATGCCAGGCTGAGGAATCATACATATGGCACAAACTTGTTAGCAAATAATACAGAACTGATGAAGAAATTTTATTTTGTGACTGAAATAAAAGCTCAAAGAAAACAAATTGGTTGCATCTAGATTGGAGGGGAGAGATTTTTTTAGGCACACTTTTTTAAAAAATTGATTTATGTTTTTTTTTGTTTTTTTTTTAATTAAAATGAGTCTGTGAGAGCTTACCTCTGTATTACAAAGACCAGGCCCTCATGAGTTTCTGAGGACTGAGCTTCTGGCTTTTAAATGATGAGTAACTAGCTAGAATTTAAATAATTTTTGGTTTTCATTAAACCCTTTCTGAGCTCAAATCCAGTAGTATATTATTTGCTATTCATTCTTTTCTTTTTTTCTAGATTGCTATTACAAGGCATCTTTTGTAAATGAAATACAGTCCATATTTTTTGATGGTTAAATTTAAAAACTTGTTTTGAAAGAGCATTTCAGGAAAATACAGAATAAGAGGTTAATTAACAGAATACAATCAATCATCTTCAATTAAAAGTTGGCTATAGCTAATGCAGTCATAAGTCTGTGTCAGCCTCTGCGCTCCAGAGACAAGTCAAATGCATAATGCAAATCCACCCTACTTCTCTTCATAACATTAATATTCATTCTATAAAATTTTCATGGTAGGTGAAATTCTGCATTTTATTTTCTGGTAGTAACTCAAGATAGCAGTTCTATGCTGGTCTTTTAGTTTGCTTTCTTTATTTACTAAACATTCCTGTTACTTGTATCCCTGATCAGACAAATACTTTGCCACATGCTTACACTAAAGTCTACTGCATCCTATAACCAGTGCTGAAAATAAATCAATAAATCAAAGAGCTGACTAAAAGAGACAATATCAAAGGTAACTCTTTGGTGAATAAGGTTTACTATGACTTTAGAAATCACTTCAATAGAAGGCAGGGTGTCTTTCAAATGTCATTTCAGGTATCACTAAGAGTAGAGGTGGAACTGCCAAAGAAGTAAATTCCCTACTTTTAGCTATTGCTAAGACATTGCTGGTTTTAGACTTTTGCAGTGACCTGCAGGAGGTGGTCATTTGTAGACTGAATAACCAGAACAGAAATCCAATGGACTGATTTTAAATAGTTGCCACTTTCAGTTAATTAATTTTACTGGAGGTTAGTGTTCAGTGATGTTAGAACTGACTACAGAAAGACACCTTATTTGCTTCATTAAAAACTAGCTTAAATTAGTTTAAGTGGCTTTGCACTGCGGTGGATGAAGAATACATGCATAGTTTACTCTGCCATGGAAATGATACATGATAGAGAAATGATGTTAAGAAGCTAGAAAGTAAAACACACTTAAGTATATATGTTCTGTAGTGAACTTTTCTCCATGTCCCAGGAGGCCCAGCCTCATCAGATAATGTGCTGAAGAAACACTTTCTAAATTATGGAATTTGTTTCATATTTTTCTGAAGGTCTATGAGGTGTGTCTGACATGTTCAATGTCCAAAACATGCAGTGGCACTCTTTATAGTCTCATCTATTCACAAGTTCGCAAAAATTAAGACAAAGACTTCTGCACAATTTTTCCCTACTTGTATTTACATTACTTCACAAATTTATGAAATTAATACTATGATCTCATATGCACAACACAACTTCAGCCTATAAGCAAACAACTTCTGTGTAGTCAGTCTGGACAGTGCAAACCCTCAGAGCTACTTTTGTCGTTGGATAAAACTCACAAAGAATGAACTAAAGAAAAAACAACTCTGGCCAGAACTGCTGCTTGAACAACTGTCTGTAGCTGCAGATGAGTTTAACATGGAATGGTTGCAAGAAACTAAAGAGCCCTCACATGTTGGTACCTGGTGATAGTAGTTAGGATTCAAGGCATTTTCAATGTCTCGTAGCATCCAGAAAGGCTCATGGTCAGACACCTCACCTGCCGTCCCTAAACAATGTATTGCTAGTTGTGAACATGAGGCAAAACTTGGAGCTATAGAATGTTTCAAATTTTTCTAAACTTGCCTTTTAAAACGTGTTTTGGTCTGTTCATTTTTTTTCAGCTTTTTAAAGTTGTAATAATGAACTCAATGACCATTAGACTTAGGGAATGCATTAGATTAGATTCATTTTAATAACACTATACTTACTGATCGGTTCTATATTACGCTAATACTTTCTTTCTGAAAGGTTATTTGAAAATCAGATATTTTCATTTACTGTCAAGGTCTAGATTGAAGAGAAAAGTTGTCTTATGCCGTAACTGAAATTCATGATGCAGGAGCTATAAATCAAAACTATGCAAACAATTTTGTTTAGTGCGTAGACACTTTTCTCCATGCTTCAGGACCTTAATATCGATTTATTTTATGCTGACTTTTGCTCTTGTCCATTGACTATTCTGTCACTCTCTGCCAGTTTTCCATAACAATTCATGTCACATATGCTGTTCTTTCTGCTATATTATCCAGCTATTCCGCAACATTCTTCTTCCTACTTCTCAATTCTTCTTCTCTAAAATCCTTGAAGAAATATCTGGATAAAAATCCAAGATAAGAATAAGTTAACCGCATGGGGATTTTTTACTCCCGGAAGGACTTAAAATGTCTGTAATGCGTTTGTTGAACTGATTTCTTCTGCTTTGTTTTCCCCTGCTTTTTTCCCTCTGTTTCAAACTAGTACGTGTTAAGTTGCAGTACTTTTTACTTAATAAGCTAAAATGTTAAGGCAGATATGTTTAAGACTTTAAGAAATCTGCATTGACTTCTGTACATAAATGAATTATGTTTTTGAATCACAACCAAGTAAAAGATAGCAACTGTATTTAATATGACAAAGATTTCTCCTGAAACAGAGAGAAAACATTCTGCTTTTCACCATCTTTCCAAACTGAACTACATTTTATTTTCCTGTTTTGAGCCAAAGTATGTTTTGAGTTACCAAACAGGAGAATCAGTGTATAACTAATATTATTCCAAAGTAGATTGCTGAATGACAGTTTGAATTATGTATTCCCACTATTGTGCCTAACCCCCTTCCAGTCTCTAATTGTACGTCCCTTTTTGTGCATTTTAAGTAGTTTTTTTGTCTTGACTGAATTCTAATTTTATCTGAACCTTTGCAAGTATGTGTGCTAATTATACAAAAAATCATTTTGCATTCGTTTTTAAACTAGACCATGTTTTCAAAAAAAGTTTCTATTTCATAAATATGAAATTACAACTACTCCTAGCTTTGTCACTCAAAAAAGATTTTCTTAAGTTTTATTTTAGAATAAAATAATGAGATACACATACTTGTTTTCTGCAGTCTATTCTAGCTTTCCTGTCAATAAGACAAAAATAACCTCAAAAATGTATGTTTACATTTCTAATACAAAATACAGAGTGAAATACAAGGCAAAAGTAGTTTAAGTTTTTTATTTTAGAGTAATTTTAAGGAGTCCTTTCACAAAAAGTCATAGTGCTCCTTTAACTAATTTATTTTAGCTATGAGATGTAATTTAATTTTAATTTTATATATTTAAAGTGATCCCACTCTATTTCTGATTACACACATAATAATAGGTATTATTTTAAAATGAAAGTACCTGCAAAGAAGGCACTTTCTAATTATTTCTTACCTAGTATTGAAATGGAACAACAATGAAATGCAAATGATCCCTTGAAGATTTAAGTGCTTAGTTATTAAACACACAAAATTACACACAGAATTAACAAGATTGGAAAAGACCGTAGACATCATCAAGTCCAACCTATTACCTAACTTACCAACCTACCCAACACCAACCCATCGTCTAAACCATGTCACTAAGTTCACCATCCAACCTTTCTTTAAACACACTCAGGGACGGTGACTCCACCACCTTCCTGGGAAGCCCATTCCAATGGGAAATCACTCTCTGTGAAAAAGTTTTTCCTAATATCCAGCCTAAACCTCCCCTGATGCAGCCTAAGACTGTGTCTCTTGTTCTGTCACTGGAGACCTAAGACATCGACCCCTGCCTGGCTACAACCTCCCTTAAGGTAATTGTAGAGAGCAATAAGGTGTCCCCTGAGCCTCCCCTTCTCCAGGCTAAAAAAACCCCCAGCTCCCTCAGTCACTTCCCACAGGGCTTGTGCTCCAGCCCCTTCACCATCCTCGTTGCCCTTCTCTGGACACATTCCAGCAACTCAACATCTTTCTTAAACTGAGGGGCCCAGAACTGGACACAGTACTCGAGCTGTGGCCTAACCAGTGCCAAGTACAAAGGAAGAATAACTTCCCTGGTCCTACTGGCAACACTATTCCTGATACAGGCCAGGATGCCATTGGCCTTCTTGGCCACCTGGGCACACTGCTGGCTCATGTTCAGCCTCATATCAACCAGCACCCCCAAGTCCCTCTTCACCTGGCCATTCTCCAGTCACTCCATCCCCAACCTATAGCACTGCACAGGGTTATTGTGACCAAA
>VXBA01000209.1:0-30485 GCA_013399895.1 Serilophus lunatus
TTTTTTTCCAGTTTTCTCATCTCACCTGTTCCATGTTCTTTTCTGACTTTCATTTGGCATTCCTTCATACTCTTTCTCTCCTCAGAACTGTCCATAATCCATTACACATAATCAATCTACAAAGGCCCACTTTTGTGTCCCTCAACCATAGCCATGTTTTCTGTAGTTTCATTTCATTTTCATTTGTATCTTGGCTGTTCTTTCAGGTTCCCTTCTTCCTCCAACAAAATCAATTCCACAGCTTCCCCTTCCCCTTTGTGTTCTGTAATTAAAAAAAAATGTACTCTTACAGAGGAAGAAAAATAGAAACACACACACACGCACACATTCAGTTATGAATGCCACAGATGCTTTGAAAGCTAAAAGGAATAGAAGCCCTCCTGTTGCCCAAAATATTTATTATATAAAAGCCTTTTAATTAATACACTTTTTAAAACATTTAGAAAATAATAGTGAAAGTAATCACTTCATGTCTCCACACTGTGTTACCAGTGAGATAAATGTCAAGATAATCTGAAATATTTGAAAGTTGTTCAGTGTTCTCAGCATCCAAAAACATTTACTGGCTTTAATCAAGGATGTTTTTCCTCAACTGCGCAATTAAAGGGATATAATAGTGTGCCATATATTACTCTAATTTTAATACTGACATTGTGTTTCCCGGTTCAGTAAAGTACTTGCTCTTATCAACTTTCTGGGACTCAGGTAGATACTGCAGCTACCCGGTACCCTGTAAAATGGTATTTCAAATTGGCAGACGGATTAATGAATAAAATAACCATTTGCCTACAATTCAACTTGGATATTATGAGTCAGCTACTTGCTGTATGGTTTTGTACAATAGAACGTCATCAGTTACAGAAACCTCTTGCACACACAAAGGGCATTTTTTGTAAATTAATTTAAATGTAAATTGTTACAGAGTAAATTGTTTCTCTGCCTGTTACCTTTTCAACTCAAGACTGGAATTCTCGGAGATTGTACTAAAAAAATGGTTTCCCAAGTACTCATGGAGATGTTATTAAAATGAAGGATGTATGAATATCCATGAAGAAAATGAGAAAAGCTATTCTTAATCAGATAAAATCTGGGGCAGTTTTCTGCAAAGAACTCTTTCCTAAGTACCCATTCACAGATATCTGTATTGGTTTCTCTGTGGCCAGGTTTTGGTAGCAGTGGGGGGGGGCTGAGGGAGAGGCTCCTTCGAGAAGCTGCTGGAAGTTTCCCCCATGCCCAGGCTGGGCCCGCTGCTGGCCAAGGCCAGGCCAATCAGCAGTTGGCAGAACGCCTCTGTGATAACAAATTTAAGAAGGAAGAAAAAAAAAAAATAAAGTAGGAGGAGATGAAGATGGCTGCCGGAGAGGAGCAGGGTGAGAGCCTGTGAACAACAACGCAGACACCAAGGTCAGTGGGGAAGGAGGGGGAGGAGATGCTCCTGGCGCCGGAGCTGAGATCCAGCTGCAGCCCATGGTGCAGACCATGGTGAAGCAGCTGTGCCCCTGCAGCCCATGGAGGAGCACAGGAGTGCAGAGATCCACCTGTAGCCCGGGAAGGAGCCACGCCGGAGCAGGTGGACGCTGGGGAAGGCTGTAGCCCGTGGGAGACCCAAAGTGAAGCTGGCAGGGGACTGTAGCCTGTGGGGAGAGGAGCCCACTTAGAGTAAGATTCTCCTGTTAGGATGCGTGGCTCGTGGGGCCCACGCTGGAGCAGCCTGTGCCTGAGGGACTGCACCCTGTGGAATGTGAGCCATGTGGCAGCTGTGGGTGAAGGGCTGCTGCCCATGGGATGGACTCTCGCCGGAGCAGTTTGTGAGAGGAACTGTATCCTGTGAGGGATGGACCCCATGGAATGCGGCTGGAAGGACTCCTCTCCCCAAGCAGCGGCTGAGAACAGCAGCTGACCACAGCAACACCTCCCCCCCCCACCTCGCCTTTTCCCTTGACCACTGCGGGAGAGCAGGTTGGATGTAAGAAGGAGGGGGTGGCGGAGTAAAAGGTGTCTCTTATTGTCTCTCACTCTTAGCTCTGATCTTGTTAGTAATAAACCTGGCTATCATTGCCACATGGTGTCTTGTTTTGCCTGTGATGGTGATTAAGAAAGAATTTGTTGTAGTCCTTATCATGAATAACGAAACCTCTTGTTATATTCTCTCTCCTCTATAGCTGGGCAAGGGGGAGTGATAGGGTGGCTGTAGTGAGTCCCTGGCATCCAGCCTGGGTTAAACCACTACAATATCTCAACCACTCACCACCTAAAATCATAATTTCTGCACCTCTCTGCTTTTATTGGCTAAATGTACACCCTTTGCTCTCCTTGTAGATATAAAACTACTTTTAAATTCAGAAAGTGCCACAGTCAAGCCTTGTATACAGAATTTTTCAAGCTACTAATTCAATAATTTTATATATATCATCTATATATTATATATAGAAATATATTTTTATATCTATGTACACATACTGCCTTAAAGCAACTGCATTACACTGCATCAGAGATATTCACTTCCCTGTACTGTGCTCCTGTGGAATATCTGTGCTCACACAAGGCCCTTCAGACCTTTCTGTAGGAATTTGCATTGTAGTGATGAATGAAAACATTGTGCTTTATTTACAAGGACAGCTTTTCTCCTTCCATGAAAACAAGTTCCTTTTCTAACATTCTGAAATACACAGCATGGCACAAACTGATATTCTCCTTATTAGCCCATTAATAAACTTAGTACTAATGTGGCGAAAGCTTTGCTCCAAGCTGGGCTTTCCTATACTGAAGCTGCTGAAGCTTGGCTCACTCTTTTCAATGAGTTCCAAAATCTGAGCAAATGAACCGCCTGCTTTGTGATCAATGCTTACTGTTGTTGAAATGTGCTGACTGTAAATACATATCATAATTTTTGGCTACCTAGTCTTCCTTTAACACTGAGGATTTCTTGCCTTGCTTGTTAGTTGTACTGCATTGTTTTCATTTTGGGAAACGTCTCTCTTTAATGAGGGCAGAGAAATCCAGAAGTCACCATACAACTGGGAAAAGTCCTTCCCACAGTGAGGGGCAAATTCAGTTGTAGGCATTATGAAGATTTCCGTCCCTCTTATTTCTTTTTACATTTATTGATCTGTAAGGTCACGTGGCAATTTCCAGTTTAGTTACTGTATATGAATTTTAGGAAATATAAGACAATTACATATTGCACCATAGTTTACAGAAGGAAGCACAATTTTGCTGGACTATGTTTGTGATCTGATCAGCATAAACACGCATAATTTTAGGAGTCAGATAGAACAAAAGAAGAAGAAAATGTATGAAAGAACAACTCCGATAAATAGTGTTTTGGCAGAATTCAGTTGCCTAGCCATAGCTAGGTATCTATTAGTGTTTTCAAGGAAGACCTAACTGCTTTTCTGCTGCTCTTGTAAGAGAAGGGAACATACATAGATGTGACAGTTGGTCAGTCAATTCCCTTCATGTGTCTTGCATGCCCTATGGTGTCTCATTATGCTCACAGTACTGTGGTTTAGGAATGATACTCCCCAATTCAGTGTCCCCACCGAGACACTCCATTTGCCACTCTCTCTTGCTCAACTGCTTTCCCATCTGGCTCTGCTGTCATGGGCTGAAGAGGAGAATTGAAGGCATAAAAGGCAAAAATCATGGGTTGAAATAAGAACAATTTCCTGGAAACAGCAATAAGATAAGAAAAGGTACAGTAACAGCAGCAATACTAGTGACAGAGGGTATGCACATGGAAACTCCCTGACAATAAACAATACTGGACTGTTCCCTCTACCACCTTTGCTTGATCGGAAGGAGCCTCTCCTCCCACAAAGAGTTCCTTGGCCCCAGCCAGGACAATAACTTTTGGGTCTTGGCTATGTCCCCTACTGGTCATCACAAAAAATCAACCCTGTCCTGTCTTGAACCAGGATACATAGACAAACAATTTATGCTTTTCCTTTTTAAACTAGAACTAATTATGCAATGATGTTTGTAATGCTTTGCCATGTATTCTGGAGAATCCTCTCTCAAGACTCATTCTCAAGAATGATTTGTGTTGAAAAAGACCTTTAAGATCATTGAATTCAACCATTAATCCAGCATTGGCAAAACCGTGACTAAACCATATCCTTAAGTGCCACATTGCATTATCTTTTAAATACCTCCAGAGATGGTGGCTCAACCATTTCTCAGGCAGCCTGTTCTAGTGCTTGACAACCCTTTCCATGAAGAAATTTTTCCTAATGTCCTATCTAAACTTCCCCTGGCACAGCTTGAGACCATTTTGTCTTACCCTGTTCCTTGCTACTTGTTGCTTGGTAGAATGGACCTCGGTTGCTACAACCCACTTCTCTACAACCTCTGTTCAGGTAGTTGTAGAGAGTGATCAGATCACCACTGAGCATCCTTTTTTCCAAGCTAAACAGCCTCAGATCCCCCAGTGGAGACTCATGCTCCAGACCCTTTACCAGCTTCATTGCTCTTCTCTGAACACACTCCAGAATGTCAATGTCTTTCTTGTAGAAAGGGGCCCAAAACTGAATACAGAACTTGAAGTGTGGCCTCACCAATACCAGTACATGGGCACAATCACTTCCCTGGTCCTGCTGGCCAAACAATTCCTGACACAAGCCAGGATGCCATTTGCCTTCTTGGCCATCTGGACACACTGCTTGCTCATGTTCAGCTGCTATTGATCCCCAGGTCATTTTTCTGTGGGCAGCTTTCCAACCACTCTTCTCCCAGCCTGTACCACTGCAAAGGGTTGTTGTGAACCAAGTGCCGGACTCAGCAATTTGCCTTGCTGAACCTCATTATAATTGGCCTCACCCCATCAATCCAGCTTGCGCAGATCCCTCTGCAGATACTTCCTACCCTCCAATAGACCAAGACTCCCGCCCAACTTGACATCATCTGCAAACTAACTTAGGGTACAGTTGATCCCCTCATCCAGATCATTGTTAACGATATTATAAAGAAATGGCCCCAATGTACAGGTTTAACGATGCAACTTGGTATACAAGAGTAGCTTCAAACTCACTTTTGTTGTTTTGAAATGCCAGGTATTGAAATCACTTGGAAATGGAAATTTCTTTCCCCCTTATTTTCTAATAGAAGAGTGAGAAGAGAAAAGAGAAGTTAAGTGTGAGAAAATAGCACATTAATTTGTAAGAATTCATGTTGAAAGACTAACATTTAAAAGCAAAAGGAGTGATTTTCCTCATGTGCTGCTGCCCTTTCTGGTCAGAAGTCAGTATGAACTATCACTCTGGGGAGGGTGTCTATGAAAACCTTAAAGTTCTGCAGAAATGATGACCCAATTCAGCATTTAGTGATCTCACCCCCCTCCAAGTCTGTTCTGAATTTTTTTGGCATCAGGGGAGCAATGCAACTCTCAGACAGAGTCAGACACTAAACCAGCAAATGACCTGAAACACTAAGAGAGACCTCTTAAAAGACCTCTTTCCTTGTCATTTCCCCAAGAAAAAGCTTAAAAATAACCTACAAATGTAGTTTTATACTTTCTTACATGTAAGTGATTTTTAGGGCTTCTTTTTGGTAATTTCACATAAGGGAGACTATGATTTTATTATTTTACTTAAGAATAACTTTATTTTTTGTATTTTGTAAAATGTTCTCTGAAATTAAATCCATTCAGAATAAAAGCTGATCAAACAGTCTCACCAAAGCATTTTCTTAATATGCTTTTGATTTTCCCCATTTGCTGGATTTCTTACATGAAATCCAGCCTACTTTTTTTTTTTTTTTTTAATTCCTGATTTGGAACAAAAATTAGCACTTTTTAAAGGGAAAACCAGCATAGCAGAAACAACAAAACTGGGATTCTCATTGTGACTCTGCAAATTTTGATAGATACCGTTTTGAAAGCAGTGGAATGTAGATATTGTCCAGGCTGCCAAAACACTGGGAACATTTCAGGGTTTCCAAAACAAATATTCTTCCAGATCATAGCCAGTGCTGACTCCAGCAAGAGAGCTTGATTTCTGTGACACCAGGTAATCCCCATCCCAGCTGGAGAGCTTGTGGAGCAGCCAGTTGGAGAGCCTGGAAGGCCAGCAGCTCACCAGGTGAACAGCTGGGAAATCAGATGTCTTGGAAAGATTGGCAGTCTACTCTTCAGGCAGCTAGCTGTCAGGAGAGCTGCCCAGGAGGCAGAGTACTTGATCTTGCCAAACTATTTCTCTGTATGATTTCCATGAACGCTAACAAAAATGAATAATGGGGCTGACGGTATTTCATCAGAATATATGCATATATTTAGATATGTCTTATATGATCCCTAATTCAAAGGTCTCTGTCTTGTCCTTTCATCTCATCTGTCCCTAGATTGTAATGTTTAACAAGCCCATTATGTGAATAGATGAAATGTTGTCAATGTTATTACAGCTAAGGGGATAGACAAGCTTCTCTCATGACTGTCATATCTCATTATTCCTTTCCTCTTTCCCTCTTTTTTTTTTTTTTTTTTTAATCTTCTTTGGACCTTATTTGTCTCTTATCGATATATTTTCTTTTCCTTTAGTAGCTAGCTATTCCCCCTTCTTGAAGTGTCTGAGCTTGGTTCAACTTTTTTAAAACCACAAAATTCATTTGAGAGGCAAATGTGAGGTATGTATATTCCTTCCTATACCACCATGAGCCACTAATGTAAGCAAAATACAGTTGACAATTCATGTTATTCCTCTCAAGTGTTAGTAGAATATTTCGTAGTCCCTCCTCAAAATTTTCACATTTACTTGTCATTTAACACCCTGCTTTTAATGTGCTATTTGCCTAGTTGAAATTCGAACTTAACAATAAGGGGCTTTGGAATTTAATTTGGTCTCACAGTCAGTAGCACTGTAGGGAAATGAAATAGTCTGGTAACTTTTCTTATATTCTAACAGCAAAAAATTAGATATTGTTTAGGAATCATTTTGCTTTTCAGACCTTTAAGACTAACTGGAATTATGGAATCTGGATGCAAGCATGAAACATGGAAGCTGTGTCAAAGGTAGTAAAGAAATTTGGAACATTAGTCTTCAGATTGTGACTAGAAACTTGGTAAAATATAGCATCCTTAGTTACACTGACAGAAAAGAGTTTCCATAAAATCTGACAATTTAAAAATCAGGAGTAGAAATTTTAAGGTCTATTGTTTGGGTGCTCACTTAAATACAGCATTTTCCTACACTAATATTTCCAATTTTTGAAGATTTTAATGGTTGAAGTGTACAAAGCACTCTTCTCCTGACAAATACATAATTTAATCTCTATATGTTGGACATATTTTTTAATTTCTGAATTAGAAAGGTGTACAGCTTCATTGAAAGAGAAAAATAATAAATAACTCAAAAAAGTATTGGAACATTGTTTCATTTGAACAACCAGAAATTTTATCAGAAAGTGAAGAAACCTGAGAGTATAATAAATCCAGTTATTCAGCCTTTCCTCCACCGTACCTCTATTTGATTTTTTACCCATTTCTGGGTAACATATAAGCAATTCCACAGAAAGTTTCTCCACGCTGCCTGCCATCTGTCAACAAACTCAATTCTGACAGGACTAGCCAGCATCTCAAGGGTGTAAATCAATTTACTGTCAGTGTTGGATGTGTTCCAGTGCATTTCCTCAGCACGGATGAAAGAAATTGTGTCAACTGAGCAGTATTGCATATGTTTTTATCTGCTGTTGGCTGGGGATTAAGCTAAACCTACTAAATTAACTAACTTATAATCACAAATTTTATCTGGTACATGTATAGCATAGAGTGTATAAGGGAACAAAAGCAATAGCATTGATAGGTAATTACAAAATAAAGAGAACCAGGCAGGTACGGTAAGAATTGATGTAGAATATAACTGTGAGTGGGCTCTGATAGGGAAGAAAAGCACAATGCAAAAGATGGTAGGCAAATACAAGTTCATCCCTGTAATTTTCATGAACTATAAATTTCTTCATAAACCAAAATTGCCACTCCAAGAAAAAAAATATTCTCTAAAGAATTGTGAATTCTTCTCCTAAAGCAATTCACCCATATCAAGCTATGACCTTTCTTTTCATAAAATGCAGAGTATATCAAATGTCCCATTTCTAGGACTCCATTTTATTTACAACAGATGAATATAATAATTGATGGCAACAGTTCAGAGCCTATGAGTTTGACCTCTGTTTTACCTGAGCAATTAGAGGTAATAAAGG
This sequence comes from Serilophus lunatus, assembly GCA_013399895.1. Taxonomy (NCBI): domain Eukaryota; kingdom Metazoa; phylum Chordata; class Aves; order Passeriformes; family Eurylaimidae; genus Serilophus; species Serilophus lunatus. The sequence goes on from VXBA01000209.1 coordinate 8,191, forward strand.
ACACACAGAAACTTTCCAAACATAAATTCTTGATGCCTTCTTTGAAAAGGGCACTTTAATGAAGAAGGGTTTGGAGATGTGAGAATGTTACCTGTAAATCACACTGCCACAATGTCAAAAAGATAGTCCTGAAATTTATCCATATTTGGACAAAAATAGTTTGTTCTGTCTTTAAAGTGGCAATTTGCAATGGATGGGGGAGAGGGGCATATTTATCATTTATAAATATTTACCTTTCTACATGTTATCTAACAATTTTTTCAGAATTTGAAATGTACACTTAGCTCATTTGTTTTCTGTGGCTTCTGTGACCTGCTCCAGGGTTATTGCAATCTCACTTTTCCAATCACACGTTCATAGATTGATAAAAAAAATTGAAGTATCAGTTGATAAGAACCTTATCCTCACTTCTGTCAGTTTTGTTGCTGACCACATATGATGCTTTTCCCCTGTTTTAACATAAGATCCTGAAAAATATTTAAGAAAAAATTAAAGAAAGGAATAATTCTGACACATCAGTTGCTAAATTCCTGAGTGCTCTTTAGTGAGTTGTTAACTACATCATGATACGGAGGGACTCTTTGTACAACACTGAAACAGTATGTAATCACCAAACACATGCATCTTGCTTGGAAGAGGGCGCAGTAAACAAGGAATCCTGGAATCATAGTGTGGGTTGGAAGGGAACTTCAGAGTTCATCTAGTGGCTCTGTCATGGGCTCCAGCCCCAGCCCCAGCCCATCTCTCACTATGTTAGGTTGCTCAAATAACCATCCAACCTGATCTCAAATACTTCCAGAGATGGGACACCATGATAAAGACTTTTTTTTCTTTCTAATAAGCTGCTTTTATATATTGAAAGACCACAATGATGTTTCCCTGGAGCCTTCTCTTCTCCAGGCTGAACAAACCCAGACATCTCAACTTGTATTCATAAGAGAAGTGTTCCATCCCTCTGAGTGTCTTCGTGGCTCTCTTCTGGACTTGCTTTAACAGGACTACATATTTTTCCTTCTGTGCCCCGGAGCTGGACACAATAGTGTAGGTGAAGTTTCATAAGAATGGAGTAGAGGGACAGAATCTCCTCCTTGGACCTCCTGGCCACCATGTTTTTTGGGTGTTTTTTTGTGTGTGTTTGGGTGGGGATTTTTTTTTAATTATTTGTCTGTTTGGGTTTTTTTTGTGTGCAGCTCAGGATACAATTGTCTTTCCAAAAAGATCCTCCAAAAATGGTTTTCATGGATCCACAGAGCTCTAATGAATTATTGTGCTTATATGCCCAAATTTTGCCTTGATAATTCCACACCTAAGATAATTTGCTATATTTTTGTTGTGTTCGCATCTGAACAATGGAACTGAATGTTTCCCAGGAGTTTCTTTTATGGCATATCTGGTACCTGTGACAAATTTCTTTTTTATTCTCTCTCTGATAGTAGAAAATATAATGGAACACTTTGTTTTTTAAATATTTTGGTTGGGATTTAGGGTACTGTTCATATAAATGCCTGCATTTCTTTTCTAGAAAGTGGCAAACTATATGTTGGGAATATAAACTGTTGTGATTTGTAATGCCTGTTCCAGCAGTTGTTTGGAGAAACAACCTATTGGTCCAGAATACTGTGCAGAATAGCACATATGTATGTGCCATATATATGTATGTGTATTTGTCATAGTTTGTCTCTGATCAAAACCTGTTAAAGGACAAATGCAATAACACTGTCTGGAGGTGTGAGATCATCCTTTAATCTCTCTGTCTCATGAATATCTAAAGTGAAATTTTCTAAGATCTCAGCCAAGGCTGGAGAACTCACTGCTGCAAAAGACGAGAATAACCACAATCTGAACCTCTTTCTCGTTGATTTGAAAATTCTCATCTTTGGTTTACTTTTACTCAGTGAAGTTTCCAAGAACATACAAAATGATTCTGCTGATTCATCTTCAAGTAGGGAAGAAAATAAAAATTGGATGTTGTTATTTTTTTTAAAATATTTGACTATTATAGCTAATAGTTGCCTAGGAAAATAAATTAATAACGAAAAGATTAGATAAGAATAAATGAAAGAAGCACTTCAAATTGCATACTTCCCGTTTATGAAATTAAATACCTCTGGGTATAATATACTCAAATATTGTGTAGAAGAATAAAAGGGAATAAGATAATAATGACTCAGAATATATCTATTAAGATAATCAAATCCTGTACTTTGGATGCATACTGATCACTCCACTGAAGACAAAATTTTGTTTTTTTAAATGAATAATATATTATAGAATTTTCTATGCTGACTTAGGGCATTTTTCATTTATTTTTTAAATATGACTGGAGGAGAACCAGATAAATTAATGTAAGATAAAAAAGAGTAACATAAAATATAGGTGAAATTTAAAACAACGTTTGCCAGAATATAAGAAAGTGTAAAAGGATATCGCGGAAAACTGGTGCATTCTTGGAACTTTTGTGATCAACTAATGTATGATAGATCACAAAATTCTAAGAAAATAATTCAGAATAAAAGTAAATACATGCATAAAAATGATCATAATTTTTATATGACTTCGGAGTACTATCTTCTCAGGAGAAGGAAAGGTGAATTGCATCTACAAAGATCACGACTGTGGATAAACTAACATTAAAGTGAGGTCTATTTATGTGCATTGGAGTGAAAAAAAGCAAAAACCAAAAAAACCATGAAAAATTAAGATCTCCTCTCCACTGTCTCCTAAGGAATGAGAATGGGCAAAAAATAGACTTTTGCAATGAAGAAGATTAGATAAAAAGAAACCTCTTGCTGTTTAAAACTACAGTTTCATTTGAGCCAGTGCCTAGTTATGCAGTAGCAACAGGTGTGATTCTATTACCTCCATTAGGAGTAAGAGCTTTGGTCATACCTAAAAATATATATAGCTGAGACACACCAATATACTCATGGTTTATGTTCCCTGCTTCATGAGATCAAAGTGTCAGAAAATTTTATAAACATTTTGGACATCATCTTTAAATAAAGTGGATGTATTTCTTCACTATTTATATCAGAAAATATTTGTAGACTACCACTCTGTGATGCGAAGAAACTCAATGTTTAGTTCATAAATATGCCTTTTTCTCTTTAATGTCATGCCTATTATATTATATTATATTATATTATATTATATTATATTAATGCATGTGTGTGTATCTATTAATAATATATATTTATCTTATAATAAATTAAATTTCTCGAGATTACTTCTCAAGATATTTATAAAAATCAATAATAGTTTCAAGCATATTTTGCTATAACTTTAGTCATTATTTTAAAGTTTAGAATGTTTATTTATGCAAAAGCCAATCAGTTCCCTTTACATTCCACAACATTTTACAAGCAGAACCATTTGCTGGTGTTGCTAATGTAGAGGGCTTTGTAGCACTGCAGTCTAAATGTCCAATTTCCTTCAGTGCAGATTTTTGAAGTTCTTATGCTGCTCTGAAGCATCAAACAAGCTGCCACTCTCCAGAACCTGAAACTTAAAATTGCTAACAGCTACAAATTTTTTACAGAGCCATTTGAAGCTTTTTCCTTTATCACAATTGTTCAGCTGCAGGCTTGATAGAAACTTGTACAAGTTGCAATAATGCAAGCTAAGCAAGGTTACTTTTAACTTCATTATCTTCACACCTTCTTAAAAAGGCAAAGTTATTCAGCTACCAAAGCATTGTATTGTCATGGGCTATAAATGTGTTTGCTGTCTGTGTACTGTACTTTCTTTACCTGACCTTGCTCATTCGAAGGTGCACTTGTTATATTATGTCAGTCACTAATGAGGCCTATGTAATTGAGCCTGATTGAACTGGCAAGATGCTGCCTAATTATAATGATAAATGGAATTGGCTGATCAGCTATGGAGGGTGAATGGTGTGGAGAACATTAAAACAAGGTCACTATGTGAGGGAGAGCCAACCACGGTTTTTTTGTGTTGGTTTGGGGTTTTTTAAATTAATCTCTCCCTTTCCTATGATACTCCAAATTCAAGCTGTTCATCTCCTCATCCTACCACATAGCCAGACACTCAGTGTTTAACTGTACTGGGACTGTTTATGACACTATAAACCAGTCCGCAGTGATCAACTTTCCACAGCTATACTTCAATATGCATATGGAAAATATTTAAAAGATATGTGATGAAAGGGTTAAAAGATTTTAGATATTCATGGTTACTGGATAATATCTTCCACGCTCATTTTCCCAGACAGAAAAGTTTATTGTTTTCAGATTGGATGAATGAGTTCTAGTTTATTTTTAAAGAAATCTTTCATTAATCCCACCAGCTCTCCCTATTCTTTGACTCACTTCAAATCTGTGACCAGAATGAAACTCTTAGGAAAAGTCTCATTTTCAGAAGTAAGGTATTGCCACTTCTCGCCAGAAAGAACCTCAAGAGTTCTCACGAGAAGTCACAGCTTAAGCTTGTTTTTTTGAGCAAATGTTGCTGTTTGTGTTCCATGAGCTCACAGATATTGAAGAGACCTATTTCCAAATACAAAGAGGACAAGGAGATACCTGGCATAAATTTACGAAGGACAGGTTGTACCTTACCGATCAGATTGCTTTTTGTAATTAGATTAATCTCTCTGGGGAGATCAGTGGATTTTTTAAATTGCACCTAGGAAGGCCTTTGAAAAGGTATCCAGTAATTTCTTGGCAGTCAGGTGGTGAGACATGGATCAGAGAACAATGCGGTGGATGGAGAATGGGATGGACTGACAGGCTGAAAATGTTGCAAGCAGAATCAGAAAACACAACTTCTCTTTAGTTACTATGCTGTCCTTCAGGCATGAATAGTAGGGCCAGTACTGTTTGCTGCAGGAGTACTAGTACTTGTCTTCATCTCTTTTTCTGACCTTTTTTCTCCAGAAGGACCTCATACCTAATTAGCAACTTCACTTCAAGTCATGTATTTGACCATGTCTCCTAGATGGACCCTGGATCTGATTCATCATTGTGTTGCAAGGTTTAATTTATAATTGGAGATAATATTTAGAAGAACATGAAGTGATTTAAATGTGTTTAGGATTAGCTGAAAGGAAGATTTTCATATGTTAAATTCAAGATGACTGTGTGCTAATGTACAGTTTCACTTTAAGATGTTGGGTAGAAATAAAATCTGATATCTGTATGTATTTCTTCTTTGTATTAACCTTCATAGTTTTTTTTCCTACTAAATGTGAAAATAAATTCTAAACAATCTAATTACTTTTGGTCTTGAGGCATTTAAAATTAATTTGTAAGTATTTTATTTCAGAACTGGTTTACTACAAATAATGAAGAAAAGAAATATAGAGGCAAAGTTCCCCTGAGACCATAAAACTTTTCATGTGGCTGTATTTGTTAGCCTAATGTTTGTCATCCACTATAACTGTAATATATATATATAAGCTCTAAGGCTTTTAAATTATTACAGATATAAATGTGAATAATATTAATAGGTATATTCTATTATTAATTAAATTTCTAAATATTATTCATAAGTTATGGATTTTTTTCTTAGTATTATGGACTTTTGATTTACATAGTAATTTTATTATGTCTCATAATTAGACAGCACATAAACACTGTTCACAACTCATGATAAGAATGGTTCACTACCTTCTTATTGTTGAATTCCAGTGTAATTAGTAATGCACAGCTTTTACAATCTGGGAATCTTGAACACAGTCAATTACTTTATGGGTGTAATTAAGCTCTGTTTGCTAAGTTTTAAGAGGTTTGAGGAGCTGATCTAAATACTATTGCAGTGCTCCATTTTTACTGGAAAGCAAAGCTAGTTCTTGTGGAGCTGTGTCTTGTTTGTTTTTTCAGACTAGTGAAAATGGGGAAGCTAGAGACAAGCTGTGGCTTATACTCAGAAGATAAACCAGATTTCTCTGATTAGTGTGCAAGGATATGAATACCATCCTTCACCAATGAAAGTTAACAGGTCAGTAATGAATGTTGAATGCTGTCATTTAACAGCTGGGATGTAAATGTATGGGAAGTAAAAAATTCACAGTCATTTGGAAGGAGAGCAATCTGTCGTCAAATTTTCCAAGAATAAATCAACATAATGTGGCTGATTTAAGATTCACTTTTTCAGCATGTAGGACTCTTATGTATGTAATTACCTGATCAAGAAGCCAACCATCTGACCATGGCTATCTGTGAAAAGGAGTGCATCCGCATAGTACATTTTTTATAAGATGTCAAAGAGATAGTTTAGGTCAGCTGATATGCCTTCACCACATACATCTTTAGAATACTACACAGACTTGGACATAAAGGAGGACTTAAGCTCTTCAAGTGTAAGACACATAAATGGAAATGCCTACACAGAAGTAACTCTGCATGGAGTAGACATCTAAGATTGGATTATAATAACTAGAGGATCTGCCAAGGCATTCAAAGCTCATGTCTTCTGATAAGCAACTCCTAATGCTCCACCCACACTAATTAATTAAACATGCCTAGACAGATTCTAGGCACTGAAGTTACCTGGCAGTAACTGGCATGTGTATATGTCACTTAAGTGTCCTGTGTCTTAACCTCCAAATTGTCTACTGTAATGGTACGTGTACCATTTTAATAGCTAGGCCATCCTGTGAATTGTCTGAGATTAATAATGGCTGTATTGAGTCAAATTAATAGCGAGAAATGTTCTAAGTGTTTGCTGTTACAGATACTTGCTTTCCATCGGCAGGAGCATATCCAAACCTGGCTGAATTTATTGTGTTACAGCTGAAATGCCCTGAGGAGTCCTTCAGGCTTGGTATGTTACAGTTCCATTTTCTTTAATAGAAGTCTAAAAACTGAGATCACAAGCGGATGCCTATTCTATCTTAGAAACCTACCCTATATGTTGGAAATTTTCTGTTTGTTTGTGAGAATAAAGTGATTCTTTAAATTTTACTTAAAGTTATTTATTCAGGCTTTTCAGAAAAGACTGTAATATATCATGAATGTTTAATTCTTCCCTGTTTTTGGTTTTATCTGTTACAGTAATTTTAGCATTGATAAATTTGTCTGCTTTAGAAATGTGGACCGTGCCAAACAGCAATAACTTTGGGAGGCTCATTTGACAAAATATTGAAGTAAGTTAATAAAAGGAGAAAATAGGCTGTTGGAAAAGGTTGTACATGTATACATACACAGCTCACCTATGTTATAAGTGTTTAACTTTGCAATAAGAGTTGTGTTACCAATGTGAAAAAACAGAGAACAAAGAAAACTTTTTATTCATGGTCTTCAGCAAAAGAGAACTGAAATAAAGATTAGTTATTAGCTGAAAGAAACTTCAATCCAGGAACTAATAGAGTATGGCTAGATTGCTGGGTCTCTGTAGAACCCTATCAGAGTTAATAGAGCTCCATGTAGCTAAAACAATCTGGCTGAAAATGACCAGTTTCTGGGTTATGGATTGAAAGAGAACTACTATATGTTATTTCAAGATATGTGATGAGTATGTGATGAGGAAGAAGTAACGCTGGTTGAGAGAAGGTATTCTGAAACAAACATAGAAAAGACTAACATAAAATACCCCAATAGATATTAATCAATAATACTACTAATAATATGAATCAATTAATCAATAATAGGCATCCAGAGGAATATAAAGATGTTTCCTATAGAAAAGGAAAAATAGCTGAGATAGAAAAAAAAAATTAATGAGTGGAGTAACCCTAGTTAATAGTTTTAATTTATCCTATGGATTTTTTTCCATCACTTGAAAAAATTCAGTGAGAAAACATTCTGAGTTGTTATCCATCGCTTCTTTCAACATTATTGGCAGTTTCCAAGGAACCTTGAAGAAAACGGCTTGTAATGAAGTTAATATCACATATATTTTATCAGTAAAGGTTACATCTGTCTAGTATTTTAATTTTGCCACCTCTTACTAATGTGATGGTTAGAATTATGATAAAAATCATTAGATCAAGTATAACATCCATTACAGCCTTGAGAAAAGTCAATACTGACACTCCCAATGATCTCATATGCACCTTTCAACTATAATTGGTTGATGCTATTATGTATCTGTGATCCACGCTTTCCAGGAAGGAGCCTCCTGTAAGGTTAAGTTCAGTAATCTTCACAAGAAAAGACAATTAGAGGACCTGAATATTCTTAATAAATTTTAGATTAGCAGACAAGATGTGAGCAGTGATTAAAAGAACATTATGAAGAAAGGATCATGCTGTGATTTCACAATTGTCTCATCTTTTCAACAGTTTAGGTTTTTATAATGATCCTTAGCAGAAGAATGCCAGTGACAAAGATTTCCTTATACTAAAGATAACAGTTTTAATTCTTCACTTCTTTACTAACCTTGTACTAACATTTTTGCAAAATAAGTATAAAGCTGAGTGTCTTGCAGCCAGTTCTGTGTGTAGTGCTCTGCTCTGACCTTATCCCCTCCTTTTTTATGTCAACATAATATATATGACACAGGGAAGTTCAAAATCCTGAGAGAAGTGAGGAAGTCAAGAAGCAGAATACAGATCTTAGACTTCACTAGACCAGATTTTGGCTTATTCAGAAATAGGTAGAAAGGATCCTGTGTGATAAGAAGAACTTAAGAGTACTGTCAGATCTTTGAAAACAACCACCTCCAAGCACAAAAATGATGTATTCCTATACTCAGGAGAACAGGCAGACTTACAATGAATAAATGGGGAATATATATATAATGAATAAATAATGAATAAATCATACTTATGATTAAGCTTCAGAAAAAAAAAAAAAAAGATATATCTACAGCAAGTAGAAAAAGGGGCAGGGTATAGTAAAGGAAAACAGAAAAATTGCTTGGGTGTGCAGGAGTGCTGATGGAAAAGTAAAAGCTCAGCTACAGCTGAAATTGACAAGGGATGTCCAGGATAACAAGAAGAGCTTTTGTGACTACACTGACAGTGAATGAACTAGCAATGAAAAGTTGACCCACTGCAGAAGGAGGTGAGCAATCTAGTGACAGTGAATACAAGATGAGGATGAGGTACTGGATACCTTAATTGATTTTTACCAACAAGGTCTTTCAGGTGAGAATAACAGTAGAAAATGTCTCTCCTCCTACAACCTCTCTGTTTAGACGCAAGGTTACAAAAGGAGAGTAACTACCATCGGCAAATGAGAGTTAGAGGTAAGAATTTTTTGACAGAGCTTGATTCATACTACTACATGGGAAAGATGAGTTGCAAACAAGGGTACTGGGAGAGCAGCAGTGGGAAACGAATGCTTTAACCATCTTCAAACAGTCTGAAGACAATTCAAGCTATTATGAGCTTATCAACCTCATTTTAGTTGCTGTGAAAATCATGGAGTAATTCATTTTGGAAGAAATTTTTTGCATTGTTGAAGAAGTTGACGAGAAAAACTCACATGGATTGACTTATAGCAAGTTGTTCTGGATTGCTTGACTCAATGGGTGATAGTAAGCAGTTTGAAATCTTTCCGACAGCTTTACAAGTGGAACTCCTCAGAACTCTTTTGTGGGACCAGGTAGTCTTGTTTAACATCTTTATCAGTGACGTGGAGGAGGCAAAAAAAGTGCACTCTCTCAGGTTAGGAGATGACACCATGTTGATAAAACAGCCTATATGTTTGAGGGCAGGTCTGCTCTTCAGAGACTTAGGCTGAAGACATCGACTAACAGGAACCTTATTAAATTAAATTCATTAAAGTCTTGCACTAGGGATGAACCAACTTCTACGAGAGTACAGTGTGAGTAAACTGCTCTGACTGACTGACTGACTGACTGGCTAAGTATCTCTGAGGAACGGACTTCAGAATCCTGGTGAGCTGCCATTGATTAACTAGAGACTCATGAAAGTCATAGCAGTTGCTAAGGCTATGACTCCTGGTAGTAGGAAACTAGCCTTGGTTTTCTCACAGTTAAACTAAACTAAGTTTTTATAATGGTACATGTATATAATATATATTATTAGAAATAATTATAGAAAGCAGATAAAAGGAACACTGTATTCTAGAAATAGACATTAAATCCTCCTAAAATAAAACAAACATGGTCTTTCATCCTAACTTCAATGCAAAATACGTAGAAAAATATATCTGCCTGTTCACCATTCCACAAAATGTTTAAATTTCTTTGCTTTATGCACACTAGAGATGAGCAAAGTGGCTTTGTTCAGATATTGTGCAGGCATATTTCTACTTCCTGTTTCTCAGAGTTAGGATCACACTTGCAATAATTACAGATTTTCTGTCTGGTGAGATTTATATATTGAACACTTTTGTGTGATGTTCTGATTCATTCCTCTTTACTTGCTTCCTTTTCTTATCCTTGCATCATGCTTTATATCTACATTTTTACTGAAAATATTAAATGCCTGGAATCTGAGGTCAGTGATCTCATCTTTAATAAATGTTTCTACACATTGCAAAAAACCCTGAACAATGCATCAATGCAACCTGTTAGATGCCACAGCATGATCCAAGTCACCATGATCTGTGTAAGGGTATGGATGCCTTGCATTCATTGAAATGTCTATATTAAGAAATAGAGGTCGCAGGTCTCCAGGTAATTAGTTGTTAAAGTCTCTTGTCAGCCTGGGCTTCTGTGGAGGGTATATTCCCACTATCAGAGAGGGAAAGTAGTTGCAGATTTCATGGTCCTTTGTCAAATATATTTGATACCAAAATTGCAGCAAGTAACCATTATTTTCTCCCTCTGTCTAGTTTCTATAGCACAGATTCCTCCCCTAGACTTTTAAAATCTGTTATCCCAGAGGCACTCCACTGTCACTGAGGGGTTTGGCCTTGGCCAGTGATGGGTCCATCTTGGAGTTGGCTGGTATTGGCTTTGTTGGACATGGGGGAAGCTTCTGTCAGCTCCTCACAGAAGCCACACATATAGCTTCCCTGCTTCCAAAAGCTTGCCATGCAAACCCAATGCAGAAGAATATAATATACTCTGCTTCCTTGTAAGTATCTTTGCAGCAGAGACCAGTTTTGATGTAGACTGTTTGCCCTGAAGGGCTTAAAATAGAATTTGACCATATAAAGGGTAAGAGTAGAGGGGAGGAAGAAAAGAGAAGGAAAGCAGAAAGAAAAATAATATCAACATCCCTAAGAAGTGAACAGTTGATTGTGGTCAGATTTCCAGAAGGAATATGATTGATTATAAAATTCAGTTATACTGAGCAGATTAGTTGTGACTCATCTCATGATAGTCTAATCTACTCTATTATGAATAAGATTTTCAGAATTACTTTACAGAAGGGTGGTGGAGGGCAGGTTGTCACCACATGAAGTATACTGTTAGCCTATAAACACGCATACTCACTGCAGAAATAGGACATTTACTTTGATATTTTTGCTATTACCTGCTCAAAAAGATACCTTATGCTAAGAAGGAACAGTTGCTTTAGACGCTACCAGAGTCTTTACAGTCGCATTTAATTTCCTATAGAAATTGACTCTGATATAAAAACTAATAAAAACATGTTGATATGTTTACTGGTGAATAAATAGGGAAAACATGAGAGGTAAGAATGAAATAATTCTGTTGCCTAGTATGACAAAATAAAGAAAGATCTATTGTAAAAGGAAAGCTATTCTTAGCACAACTTTTACAAATTTTAGTATATAAATTGTTGCTTATGAATCTGCTCAGACTGTTGCTGAGCAATATAGTAAAAGGCAAATATGAACATAGGCCTCTTACAAGAAATGCTGCAAAGACATCATGCCACAGATTGAGACAGACTTGTGGGTTTTTTTCAGCTTTCTTCAAAAAGTGTTGGTATGTTCATCTGCTCTTGCAATTTTTCCCCACAGGGTCAATATCCGTCTCCCCTTTCTATTCTAATTTTGTGCTGAAATGTTTTCCAACAAGTGCAGGTGATGTAAAGTATGTGTAAATTCGGGGAGACTGAACACTCTGGGGGATAGTCCACATCATGTGATCTGACTAAGAAATGTGATTATGTGCCTATGTCTGATCTAATGAGGTTAGTACAGCCCGATGAAGTGACAGTGCAAAAGTCTGGTGTTGGTGACTGTGGAACAACACAGCATCACGTACTGAGAAATATATGACTTCCCAGAGTCATCTGTGGAAAGCAACTGCAACAGAGGTCGCAGAATCAGAATCACATGGATCTGCTTCCCATGAAAATCCAGAGCTGAATGAATTCAGAAGTTTTGTAATTCAAGTTATGTACAAGGAGTGGACAACAGAAGAACCTTTGGTTTCAAAAGTATGGAACTTGGTCTCATTTGGCACAGCAATATTGAACATACTGGGAAAGCCTGTATCACATAATCACAGAATTACAGAATTAACAAGGTTGGAAAAGATCATCAAGTCCAACAATTCACCTCACCTATTACCAACCTATTACCCAACACCACCCATCATCTAGATCATGGCACTAAGTACATCATCCAATCTTTTCTTAAAAACATCCAGGGACAATGACTCTACCACGTCCCTGGGTAGCCCATTCCAGTGGGAAATCACTCATTCTGTGAAAAATTTTTTCCTAATATCCGGTCTAAACCTGTCCTGGCACACCTTAACACTGTCTACTCTTTTTCTGTCACTGGTAGCCCTGAGGGAAGAGTCTGGTATCCACTTGACTGCAACATCCCCTCAGGTAGCTGCAGAGAGCAATGAGGTCTCTCCTGATACCCCTCTTCTCCAGGCTAAACAACCCCAGCAACCTCAGTCACTCCCAATAGGGTTTGTGCTCCAAATGCAGCTTCTGCCGAAACCTCAGATTTAAGAATCCAGAAAAAATATTTGAGGGGTTAGGCAGTTTGCCTTATACTAATTTGCCAATGTGTTTTTCCTAATGTAAGTACTTTAAGGTACAAGTATTACCTCATGAACATTTGTTTTTTGACACATTAAGGCTGTGAATATCTTGCTAAGACATTACAATGAATAGTCATGAGCTGTGCTCTACATCTGGCCTCAGACGGAAAGGGCATGTTAGGCATGTGGAATGAGTACTAAGAATCCTTGAATGTGGAAACTGCCTTAATTTACAGTGGAAGCAAGGATAAATATGGTCCATGGTATGTTGTGCAGCTTTACTTATTTAGGCCATTGCTGGAGGAAGAGGAAACACACATCCCCTCTGTTTGAAGCTGATAGAGCTTGCATTGCCTGATCAGTTTTGCTTATTTTCTACATCAGTACTTCCAGGTTCTACTGTTCCATAGTTTGACTGGGTACAATTTGCCTAATGATGTCAATGGGAGTAGCATCTGTGCAAATGTTGGGGTTTGGTGCAGTACTGAACACTCTGACATAGATAAATTTATTTGTTCAGGTAGTGTGAGAGGAAGGGTTAAAGTCTTCTATATAGTACTGCACCAAGAAGCATCTTTGTAACAATTAACACCAGCTCTTCACCAAAATGAAGATTTTCTTTTTACTACAAAAAGGAGGTAGTAAGTCATCTGAGTAAAACTTGAATACTGGAAATCAGAGCTAGTTTTGCACTGTCTGTCATCTTTTTGCCTTTGGAACTTCTTTCCTGTCATCTGAAAAGGCAGGCAGACGGAGAAAAGGAAAACTAAAAGAAAAAAAAAGAAGACCAAAAGGTTTAATAAAGCATTACGTTTGACAGAGCAGACAGACAACTAGTGAATAGAGGAGACATCTTTGGCAAAGTGACATTGGGAGCTTTCAGAGATGCTTGCTGTCTCCATGCTGGAGACATCCTTTATATGTGCAATAATCTACAGCAGTAGCCTTGAAGATTTCTTTCTTTATCACCTTTCCCCTTACTGACACTTTAGTTCTCAATATACCTGAAAATCAGCAAAATGATCTGGAAAGCTCTCAGCTGTTTTTCATGCAATCTAGTGATTGTATAGGCATATTAAGAATGTTGGGAATTTTTTTTTTTATTCGTGTTCTGTATTTTCCTCCTTTATATGGCTTTTAGTACTTGGTTGGTTAGGTTTTATTTGTTTCAAAGAAAAAGATATTTTACACCATCAGACTGCTGCTACCACCAGTGAGCATTGACAGTAATGGACTTCATGTATAATTCATGCAATCAAAACTTTGCAACTGAGCAAAATTTTGTGCCCCACATCCTGTGCCTTCAAATTGGCTTCTATAAACTGTCAGAAGTTGCAGCAGTGGGGCTCACTGAGCGGCCACAAACAGAAACATTAATGAAGCTGCCTGAACAACACTACAGAGAGTCATTTAATAAGCCTCTGTTTTTAATTTTTGTCCATTGACAGGTGGCCAAACTTACTGAAACATTGAATGGAAAAATGAAAACCTGATTCAGTTATCACTAAACAGAATGGGAAACACATAAAGAGATTTTTATCAAGGCTTTACTTTTGATGGCTAAAATTAAAAATAGCTTTGAAAACACCTAAGCTTTTCTGATATTAAATATTGAAAATGCACTATCAAGCTTAATAATTATGGAATTAGATATGGATTACTGAAGTAAATTTCTTCGGGGCATGGTGACCAGGGAGGTGTGTTATCTCAAATTTACATATGCCTTAGAGTTTTTAATAAGATTTAAAAATAGTCCCAACTTCCCAGCTTGTCAGATTATACTTCTCCATTCTTTCTTTCTTTCCCCATTTACACTGATTTGATCTAATCAGTAGTTTCCTGAATTTAGGCAGAACCAACTGTGCTGCCATAGGAGACAAAAGTAAAAAGAGAGATTTGCAGAATCTAAATCTATTCTGTTTCATTAAATGCACCAACTTAAAACTCAACTGTTGAAGTCAATGAATGCTTATTCTTGCTACTGATCCCAAAGACAGTGGGACCTCGCTCCTGAGCTGAGCTCTAGCACAGTAAAAGTCTGTAGAAAAAATTTTATTCTTCTGTCCACAGCTGGTAAATAAGTGGCTTACCTCCATATAATCTGAGCATAGCTTCTGTTTTTTGAGCATTCTCTATCACTTAATGACAAATATGTATGCTATTCACAGACATCTCTAGTCTCTGTTTCAAACTTTTCAAAGTTCCTGATACTGGTATTACCCAGGGATACAAAAGTTTAATTATGTTTCTGTAGAAATATACCTGATTTCATCATTTTGAGGCGTGTCAATGTTCAGTGTTGTTGAGTGCCCACTGGATTTAAGACTTAGAAAGGATGAATTGCTTTCTTTGAATCATTTATTAAGTTTTTTCCTTCTATCATGGCCTCCCTTATTTGATCAAACCTATAAATTCTCCAGTTTTTCAATCTCATGCCTACATCATCCATGATACTAAAAGAAGCATCTCCAATTCGTGTTATTGGGAATTATGATTGCTCTGAAGCTACTTTACATGGAAAATTTAATATAAACTAAAAATCTAAAAATAGTGGGCACAATGACACAATGAGAAAACATGTAATGTACAAAACAAACCCCTCAACATTTATACATAACATTGTTAACATTTTCTAAAGAAATCAGTATGCCTCCTGTACAGATGTTGTTTTGAACCATGGTGGTCTAAACTCTTGAAAATTTTGAGCATCACATAAATTACTTTTCCACTTTTTAATAGACTGCCTCATTAATTACATAAGACATCAAATAACACTTTTGAGTGAGCTAATAATTAGGGTTCTTGGTGCGTATGCTACATGGAAGAATTTCCGTCAGATACTGCTCACTTTTCTCCTTTCTCCCAGCTTATTAAGTCCTGATTGTACAGGAAACAGGCTAAAGAAAATTTTACCAATTAGAGGTACAGTCAAAATATAGCAAACCCACAAAAAATTCTTTGCAAAAGCAACTTTGAATTTTCACTCATTTTCTTTGACATATTTGTCTTCAACTTTGCCTTATCAATTAAAGTTACTGTTAGACAAATGCTGTGGCTACACTGATAGAACTAGGAGAATTTCCAGGATATAACAGAACCAGTAGAAGTGTGCTGACAAGTATGCACCTTGCTGCTGTGTGATGAATGTCTAAGAGAAGAAAAGAGCTGCAAAGTACTCTATGTTTCTTCCCCTTACAGTTTTGTCTCTGGCTGTCACTTGACCGAGATGCAATTGGAAACAAGACGAAAAAGCTTGAAGGCATCTAGAGCAGATAGGAAGTGCAACATTATGTTCAGAAATATCCTGTAAGAAAAGTCTCTATTTCGTAATCTGAATCCATAGAACTTTTATTTGAAGGAATAATAGATGACTACCCGAGCTACCAAGCCGAAGAAAACAATCTAGCTACGAACTGTTGAGATCCTGTGTCTTCTCTACCAAGGAAACTACAAAATTACTGCCTGTATAACAACTGGGGGAAAAAACTCACCACAAAAGCAAGCAAGCAAGCAGCCAACAAAAACCCCCAACAAACCAATCCTGTTCCCAGTGTGTCTGCAGGTCCAAGAGTTGGCAGCAATAGCCATATATACTTTCTGCATCTTTGGTAAATTGACCAGACAGATTGAAGCACTCACAAGAGCTTCATAGACTATAAGATAGGCTATAAGGCCATAAAGAACTGTGACTTGTGGAGGCTGCACCAGCCCTTTCTAGCCTTGTAGTAGTTTTAGAGGGCAGCTTGAGCTGGAGCTCTCTACCTTTGTAAAGAATTCAGTTTTGTTACAAAGCCCTGTCAGCTGCAAGACAGAACTGTGATTGTCAAACAACACTACTAAGAAAGAGAATCTAGTTCCAATTCTTGAGCATTCTTAGTATTTTTGTGCTGTGCATCTTTGTAATTTTTCCTACATTAGTTTAGAAAATTGGTTTCTGAAGAAATAAAAAAATCCATATCTTTCTGTTTGGTAATTTTATGGTAAATGGGAAATTTTAGAATTCATCTAAACTTTTTTAGGCAAAGTGTTAGAGAATTTCAGTGTTTCAAACAAAATTTTTCGTTCACTTATCATTTCTATCTTGGCAGTGTATGAGTTGTACACAGCAGTGTCTTGGATGGGTCCTCCTGACATGTGACCAATGAGTGTTTCTGTCCCTCACCAACAAATGGCCTTTCCTGCCCTGCTGAATAAATCAAAAGGGACTTTGTTTCTGGAAAGCTAAACGTGCTTACACATCTGGTTCTGCAGTACAATTAATTGTATTTTCACAGGTTGCCTTATTAAAATGCATTTTCTCTGTAACTCCATCCTGACCTCAGTTAAAATGAGCTTATGTGTTTTAGATGCCTTTATACTTTGTACTTCAATTTTCAAGCCTCTAAGTGCATGACACAGCTATGTTGGTGCTTCAGGGAGATTGTCCTCATTCACTAATTTTTCTAATCTATGACTTTCTGCATTGCTAGTATCTAATTTCTTGCCCTGTAAATTGCCTTTTGGCTACTCAATATATAAAAAAGCAAAAAAATGAAAACAACCCCTGACCCAAAAACCTATGTAATACTTGCATATGCTTGCATAGTCACTGATATTAGAAGGCACACATAGTGTCTGCATATCTGAAAGCAGACCTGGATCCTGTAGTTCTTAGAAATGAGAAATTGTTTGCCACTTTCAAGACTGTGCTTTCTCTTGCCTTTTATGTGTGAATTGATAAAGTATTTCCTATCACACCACAAGGGTCAAGGTTGTAAAAGTCAAAAATATATGCCTGAATCCCAACCAAAACAAGTCTCTTTTATGCCACTTCATGTTTTATATAAATTAGAGTTTACCTTAATTTTCTATTGCTTGAATATATTTAGTTTTAATGGACCCAAACAAGAATTGAATTGCAAAAAATTAGAGTTCCTGTCATAATTTTATGGAGTACTGATGAAAAGAATAGGAAAAAAGTTCATGGGGTAAAGGGCATCACAATTAGAGGTGGAGAAGTTTTCTAAGATGCTTTATAGAAAATGTTCTGAACATCATGATTACAGATACTCAATGAGTTCTTAAATTATATCCAGTGAGATATTTTCAGCATGACTACAGCACAAATTTCTATATAAATGTTGCTATTGCAACTGAGGCAAATTACAGAAAAATTTTCTCTTCCTTCAGGTTACATTATCATATTCTATATGTTCACATTTAATTTCCACTTACCCTCAAAATATAAATTCAGCTATTACTAGCAAAACAAAGTACTTAAATATTTAGTTGAAAATGTTGAGGAAAAGATGAAGTCTAAAGATCTGTAAGGACAGACTTACCTATGAAAAAGTCTGGGGACTATATTTATTAAAGTCACTGGAGCTTTGCAGTTATCTCTAGGGAGTGTGATAGATTAATCCCTCATTTCATAAAAGGCACTACATATATTTATTAAACAGTGGGAATGTCTTTGCAGAATTGAGGGTTGTAAGACCACTTGATGAGTCCTCATTCCATATATATTAATATATATAATTTCTCCCATTTTCTGTCAGTCCTAGGAATGGCTTTTATGAGAGAAAGAGAAAAGCTGTTTATTTGTTGTGTTGCAGGTTTGTAGGGGTTTTTTGTGGGTTTTTTATTGTTTTGTTTTGTTTTTATTCACTGAAAAGATTACTTAATAAGATGAGAAAGAACAAGAGCTAATTTGCATGAAAGTGCATTAGATATATTATTTACCTTCTTCATCAGATGCTTTCAGCATTCAAAGGATTTCTAGAAAGTAACTCTTCAGTAGGTAGAAAGCAGACCTTCATATACCACAAAAGAAACAGAGCAACATAACTTAAACGGAATCTTTGGTGACTATTGGAATATTTTACCTATTTTTCTTGGAATAAGTGACCCTTTACAAATCATAAAGCATAACTACTTCTGATCCCCTATAAAGTCTTGTTGGTAGAAAAGTTTTCTAATGCAATTGTAACTCCAAAACAAGCAAACAAAAATTTCTGAAAGACTGCTGTTCACTGACATATACATGTAGAGATGTATGGATTGTTTATTGATTGGCTTTTTTAATTTTTTTTTTTCAAGTGGTTCCAAAGTGAACTTCCCCACCTGTTCTTATTGTAGTGGACAGTTTTGTCAACAGATTTAAACAACTTTAGTTGGCTCAGAAATAGTTCAGAGTTAACCTGTGCAGGATCAGCTAATAAAACAATGGGAAAGGGGAAAGTTAAATGTACCCATTACATGCTTGGGCATGAAGTCTTTGTTTGAAAACCATCTGGCCTCTCATGCTGCTATAGATTTATTTCATGAGAACCTGAAGGAAAGTAACTTAAGGAAAACAAAGTTTTTGAAGCATGGTGTTTGTCACCAGATTTTGTCTTTCTCTAGTGGTTTATGTGAGAGTGATCCCATCATATTTTTGTCATTTTAAGACAGATCTGTTGAAATACAACATCCTTGGAACAAGCTGGGCCAGACATTTTACTTCAGAAGAGCTCATGTTAGTAGATGCAGATTTGTTTGACTAACTTCAAAGTTCTTTCAGCTATTCATTACAATGGAAACTCCAACATTTTTGCTGTGAAAGACGAATTTTGTAACTGTATTCTCTCATTTACAATTTAATTTTTAATCACTGACATACCTGACTGTCTAAGATGGTTTTTTTAATGTGATTTCCTTAAATGAAATGAAAATCAAGACCCTAGCTACCTGTGCATCATTACATTCTAAAATTATGCAAAATGATCATTATAGACTGTTATTTATTTTGTCTTTTAGTGTCCTCTGATTTTACTTGGAAAGGATATTATTCTGTATTTCTGGATGCAAACAATTCATAGTGTTACGGTTTTAAATATTTGTGATGTTACAATCAGACCTATTCTATGCAAGACACGTCATTTTAAAACAATGCGTGAGTACCTCAGGCTGAACACAATAAGTGTATGACAGTATATGTCCTTCTACATAATCTCCATCAAATATTTAGGGATATCCTGAGGTATCCTTATTCTGTAAGTCTTTTCTTTTTATTACTCTCCTAACAAGGGGCAGCTGTGAACTGTGGCCGTGTATGAAAAAGTGCACTACCAGTTTGTTTAAGGTTTTAACAAATCTGTGCATGTCAGAGGGAAGACTGGAAACAGGAAAGACCAAAAAAGGTCAGAGGGCATGGAAACACCATATACAGAGACCAGTTTGTACAACACGTGCTTCTAGGATTCACTGAAGAGAGTTTTGATGAACAAACCTTCAATTAGTGGTGGCGAGTCTTTAAAACATCCTATGACTAAAAGAGACCCTTTAAAATATCCTATAGCAAAGGTTGCAGTTGTCCAAATGGACTAGCGGTTAGAAAAATATAAACTATCTTAGAGAGTATAATGCTGGCTTTGTAATAACAATAAATGATCTTCCTTGTACACGCCACAATTGCTGTGACTTGTTCTTTGGAGGGTCCATAAGGCCCACAAGAAACAAACTCAGTTTTCATCTATTGGATTACTTGAACAGAGCAGAGCTTTTATGCCCTCAAATATGGATATTTTACAAATTACATTCTATGAAAAAATTAGCATTTAACATAGTCTATGGACTAAAATACGGATTAGCATAACATTTGCATTTGAAGTAAAGATTTTTTCATGAGGTAAACTTTTCATGTCAAAAAGGCGTCTTGAAGCAAATGTATTTATTACCTGTGACATGCTATACTACAGTAAATATAATCAATAATTTTGATTCCTGGTAGGCATAAGCCCTCTCCATCATTTCTTTATGAGCTCGCTATCTCTTGAGAAATCAGCGAGTCTGTAAATGTTAATATAGCTCAGTGGGAACACAGGTAATTTCATAATAACCTGCTTAACTTAGGTAAGAACACATAATAGATACCAATTAGCCATATATCTGAATTTGCTTCTAAAGCGTAAGAAAAAGGTGGTTTGTTACTGCAATTCAGATGAAGAAATAAATGCGTATTGCAAAGATAAAAGTAGAAAGACCCGTTAGAAGGACTCAGTGATGTTTGTGAATAGCAAACAGTGCTCATTGTACAGACTTCATACACAGAAAATAAGCAGAGGTCCTGCTATCACTAATATTGATTTTAACATTAAGCCTTGCAAAAGTATATAAAAAAGATAGAGTTATGGAAACACCATGATAATTCACAGTCAACTTAATAACACGTGGTGAAATTTTTTAAGAATGAGTTCAGAGAAAAGGTCTGGCATTGAACGTAAAACGTAGAAAATGTCCTGTCCTTTGTTATCTATTTAAATGAAAATATTATAATTTTTTATACCAGATATATAATACACAGGTTAATATATGCACACAAACACAGAGGAGTATTGATACACATTTTCATAACTTTTTTTATGACTTAGTAAAATTCTCTTGAATGTACAAAAGCAAAGATGTACTGTGAATGACATTACCTGTGCATTCAATTTTAGAAATTTTAGAAATAACAAGACATTTTTCTCACTGTCAGAATGATATATAAAAAATAGCGTGATAACAGTACATAGCTTTTTAAGTGATGTCTGAGTATTGAATTTTTATTTTGTGGTGATCACATTTCAAAAATTTACCATTATCATTTTCAGTGAATTATTCTTTTTCATCTATTTCTATGCAGAATAATATGAAGAATATACTCAACTCCTACTGAAGACAGTAAAAAATCCAGACTTATAGATTAGCTCCAGTAGAACGCAAAATAAAGGACAAGAGATGAAAGATTACCCTGTGTAAAACATCATCACCAAGGAGGTGAAAGGAAAATATATTTTGAAAGAAGGACCTTTAATTCCTGAAAGGCCAGTTTACTTTTATGAAATAGGGCAACATGCTGCTTTATTTCCTCAGGCAAATACCCCTGAATTTGCAAAACAAGATAAAGATGTTTTACTGGTGTTTTCTTAGTTTTTGAGATAGCTTGACTACCATTATAAGAAGGCAAAACAAGGGTGAAAAAATAAATGAAAACTGTCTGCTTCTGCTATGGACAGTCTATGGGCTACAGCTTCTTTGAGGGCATGTCCACCTGTTCCAGCATGGAATCCTCCAGGAGCTGCCAGTGGATATCTGCACCACCATGGTCCTTCATGGGCTTCAAGACAGCAACCCACTTCACCATGGTCTTGACCATGGACTGCAAAGGCTGTAGTACCTGGGCCACCTTCTCTGTTTCCTTCTTCACTGGCCTTGGTATTGTATTGGTTTTTCTGTGGCCGGGTTTTGGTAGCAGTGGGGGGGGCTGAGGGAGAGGCTTCTTCAAGAAGATACTGGAAGTTTCCCCATGCCCAGGCTGGGCCCGCTGCTGGCCAAGGCCGGGCCAGTCAGTGGTTGACAGAACGCCTCTGTGATAACATATTTAAGAAGAAAGAACAAAAAGAAAAAAATAGTTGGAAATGAAGATGGCTGCCGGAGAGGAGCAGGGTGAGAGCCTGTGAACAACAACGCAGACACCAAGGTCAGTGCAGAAGGAGGGGGAGGAGATG
>VXBA01000209.1:30581-145347 GCA_013399895.1 Serilophus lunatus
CGTGGGGCCCACGCTGGAGCAGCCTGTGCCTGAGGGACTGCACCCTGTGGAATGTGAGCCATGTGGCAGCTGTGGGTGAAGGGCTGCTGCCCATGGGATGGACTCTCGCTGGGGCATTTTGTGAGAGGAGCTGTGTCCTGTGAGGGATGGACTCCATGGAATGCGGCTGGAAGGACTCCTCTCCCCAAGCAGCGGCTGAGAACAGCAGCTGACCACAGCAACACCTCCCCCCCACCTCACCTTTTTCCCTTGACCGCTGCGGGAGAATAGGTTGGATGTAAGAAGGAGGGGGTGGGGGGTAAAAGGTGTCTTTTAGTCTCTCACTCTTAGCTCTGATCTTGTTAGTAATAAATTTGATTATTATTCCCACATGGAGTCTTGTTTTGCCTGTGACAGTGATTAAGAAAGAATCTGCTGTAGTCCTTATCATGAATAACGAAACCGCTCATTATATTCTCTCTCCTCTATAGCTGGGCAAGGGGGAGTGAGAAGGCGGCTGTAGTGGGCCCCTGGCACTCAGCCCGGGTTAAACCACTACAGGTATGTACAAGGCTGTTTCTATCACTTTTTTTAATCACTCTTCTCTCTTATGGCTGCTGCACTGCATTTTATACACTTTCTTAAATATATTGTATCAGAGATGCTGCCAGAATCACTGATGATCTTATCTTTGGGTTCATTTTGGAGTTGGTTGAAACAAATTGTAGGAGCCAGGGCAAATTATTCAACCTCTTCTCACAGAAGCCGCCTCTGCAGCCATGCTGCGACCAGATGCTTGCCACACCAGTCACTCATTACATGCAACATGTTGTGGCATCTAAAGCCTTTGGGGAGATTTAGATCAAAGTCCTAACTTTATCCTATTATCATTATGTTCTGCAGCTTTAACCGAGTTAGAAAGGTGTGAAATTACTGTTACTACATATATAGGTAGGCTTAGAGTCTGTGGGCAGGTTAAAGATTGCCGTTACATCCAGAAAGAGAGGTATTTTTCAGTCTTGCAAAGGCTTTTTTTTTTTTTTTTTTTTTAAATCCTACACAAAATTCCTTAGTAAAGGCTCAACAGTTCAAGAAAAATCCATGTTATTGTGGATTCTATACCACATTATGATACATTTTAATTTAATATATGCTTTTGTTTACATAGTCTTTAAATATCAAAAATATTTTCTATTACTCATGTATTTATCTTAAATTCTACAAAATAATAAAAATGCACTGCCTATAATGAACTCGCTTCTAGTTGTGTGTCATAGAATAGAAAATAAAAAGGCTTGCAGAAAGATTACTGGTCCCTGCTTCTAATGAAAAATCAAGCTAGAAGTCTAGAGTTGTAATAAGTTATTTACCTGTCTCTGCTAGCTGTAACTTGCAAAGCTGGAGTCTGTGTGGTAGAGCTGGGAGCAAAATTAAAATGCCATATCCATATTTTTCAGTTCTATTATCACAAAAGCTTAAGATCTCTGGTTACAAAATTTCAGCAAATTCAACAATTATTGCCCAATAATACAGAATGATTATATGTGATTTTTTAATGAGAAAATTAATTTGTTTTTTTAAGTGTAGTATCTACAGGGAGGAGTAACTGGGTAATTAAACAAAAGTATTAGTATGATTTAAATTGTACTTCTTCACTAATTTTTCGTGTTAATTAATGTCTTCATGTAGCGAGCCACTTCACCTAGATAATGTGTTGTCTATCATAAATACCTGCTTTTTATAGCTACTCTCTCCCCATTATTATATTTAATGAAATAATTTTATTTAAAGCAGAGATAAAATATGTTAAAAAAGTTAAAAGCCCCAAGAATGAGATTCGACTCTGTATTAAGAAATGTAAATACATGCATTTATGTATAGATTTCCATAGAACAAGAGAGATCTTGAACTTCACATTTCCTCTGTAGAGTTGACCATTTTTATTTGAGGCATTCTCAGGTTTTGGAGATGCAGGTGGAAGTCATAAGCAGAATCTATGGTATTTCTACAGCTTTCTGAGGACTCATACTTGCAGAAAGCATAAAACATGAGAGAACTTTGACTTACATCCATAGTCAATTCAGTCAGTGGAATTTACCTGACCAACTGAATCATAAAATATCTGAAGTTGGAAGGGATACAGAAGGAAAGGATCAATACCATTGTTTAAACAAGTATCTAAGCTTTTCCATGCCTTAGACATCTTAAAGGCATCTTAATTTCCAGCTCCCTCTCCCAAAGTGCGCAGATTTTCTAGAGGACTTGTGTTATGACTACCAGCCCTGAATTATCTTAATAGAAACTTTATGGAACATAAATGGTATTAGAAACCAGTGCTTATACAAATTAAATCTGCCTCTGGTATCTATATTTTCATAAGACTAATCATAAGCTCCACTGACAGCTCTGACTAGATCTCTGTAGAACGCACTGAGACCTTGCACCCATAGTGCTCATGTAGACACTTCCATTCAGATACTTAAATTTAGATTATAATCCTGAGGTTAATTCAGGCTCTTCACTGACAAGGATGTTGTTATGCATTTCTTGCCCAAACTGAAAAGAAAAATCAGTGTTAACTATACTGATTCCATCTTTCCATGCAACATATTTTTAAGCCACTGTTAAGGATCCGAACAGAGACTTCTACAGCTTCTCAGTGAGAATGATCTATGTTTTGAAGAAACTGTAATAGTTTCCACACTTCATCATTTTATACATCCTCAAGTTTTAAAAAGTTGAAAAAATAAAGACTTCAGAACAATTTAAGAGACTCTTCACTGGGATTTACTATATGAAATCTCCAGTAAAATATCCTCTGCAGAAATTCTTTGTAAAAATCTAGTAGGCAGCTTCTGCAGTGTATGTAATTGTCATAAGCACAATGAGAAAATATTGGGAAGACACATAGTTGCAGTGTCTCTTTTTTATTTTTCTCTAGTGAGGTCTTTTTCTAGGTGGGATAAATTAATAATCCATATCTGTAAACAAGCAGGTCTCATTCCTAAGTACTTACGATCTAGTTCCAACTGACAGGTGTGAGCATCTAACTTATCTGTTACAAATCTAATAATGCTTAAGATCAAAGCTCAACTACATAGGACTGTAATGGAGAAAATGATTTTGATATCTAAAATCTGTTCTGTTCAGCTGTTCCGCACAGCTTAAGTGTTATGACTTTTCTCACCATTGGTGGTGTAAAAAGTTAATTTCTGGCAGGCACAGACCACAGAAATATGTTTCATCCACAGCAGTCCCCGTGACTAGATTAATCATGTCAAAAGCTATTCAAATACAGCTTTCAGTCAAATGTAAAAAAGAAAGGGAGAAAACTATCTGCAGTTTCTTATACCAGTAAGATATTCAGTGGTATATAGAAAACATCCCAACCCCACTAAAAAAACCTCAAGAAGAAAACTCCAAACAAATGATCAAGATAACCCAACAACAAAACCCAAACTGTAAAATGACTTACTGAAATTTGTAGCTGAAGAAAGACTTCAAAATACAAAAACTTTATGGTTAACCTCCAAGAAAGCTATTGGGTTTTCTATTAGAGCCTGGGAGACTACGTTTAATCATCAGACATGCTGAAAAAGACTTGGTCTTATAAGGAACATCTAAGGGAATATGAGTCATTCCTGTGACTTAGTCTTGGGAGTCTGTTGTTGATAAGGTGTGGTGGGCTACACTAGGATGCTGAGCTAGCTCCATAAGAAATACAATGTCCAGTCTTGAATTTCCGAGGTCATGGGGTAGATGAGAAAAAATTAAAGAGATTTCTGACAAGGGCTATCAAATCAGTGTTTAGAACCTCGACAAAAACCTGTGAGGGTGTTGCAGCACTGGAACTGGTCGGTTTTCTTGGTCTAGGCTAGAAAAAAACAAAGACTGAGTCAGAGAACTGTTTGTAATAGTCTTGTTTTGAGTGGGAGCCTGGACTAGACAATATTAGGAGATTTCTTCCAAACAACATTTCTATGCTTGCATGAAAATGTGAGCATTTTTTCCTCTTCTATTTATATATTATGATTTGATATTTTAGTATTTATTTGAAAAAAATTATATTTGAAGAAACTAAAAATACTGAATAATTAATATTATGTTGATCTCTTTTGCACCAATGTGGGATCTACTTTCTACAGAATAAAAAAAAACCCTTGTGAGAATATTTTTTACATATGCCAAAACTAAAATATATCAACATTTCTGAATGAAAATATTTTAGTTTGTAGATCTAAGCCAATACGTATTTTTGCTTTTGCTTGTCATGAAGCTGAGTACAGACTACTTACATAAACAATGAAACCTGACTTTTAAAAAAGGACTAGCATGAAAGACATGAGTGGCAGCTGCAAACATAGTTATTCTGGAATGGAAGATTACTGACACAAAACTTCATGTTTGATTCAGTCTGGGAAGTGGAAGGATTTGTATTTACAACAAACCAGCACAAGTGCAAATTATTAATTTTTAAGACACGGAAATACTCATTTATGCAGATGTTGTTAATTTCATTAAAAAGAAAAAAACAAACCAACGAAACTCCAGCAAATTTCTGACTCTCCAGACTGTTTAAATTTTAGAATGACAAATCTTCCCACAATTTCAAAAATATCTACTTTTAGTGCTAAAAAATTTACTGAGTTAACAAAGAAATTAAAGTTTAAATGTACTATGTGTCTGAGAATGTACTAGGGGTCTGAGAATCATAGAACCATAGAAAAGCCTAGATTGGAAGGGACTTTGAAAGTTCATTTCATCCCATCTTTCCTAAGAAAGGGAGCCTAGACGACATTAGCACCCTGTTCAATTGGATCTCCTTCTCCTGGAGAAATACGTTCAAATTCATTCACCTCTTTTCCAAATAGACACATATACATATACATGTATACATGTAGTTTTACAGACAGTATATGAAAGACATTGGTATACTGAAGTAGGTCTTCTGGAGGTCCAGAAAAATTTGTTGGGGTCTAGAGCGCAAGACGTGTAAAAGCAGGCTGAGAATCAGGATTATTGAACGCGAAAAAGTGTGTACTAAGGAAAGGTCTTATTGCTTCTTAGCTACCTCATACACCTATGATATACATAAGCTGGAACCAGATGCTCGGTAATACAAAGTAATTGAAAAAGGGGAAAGAGTCATAAGCTACAACAAGAGAAATACAAATGTATGTGAAAGAAATAACCACCAAAGTCATCACATATGGGTAGTGAAACACTGAGATGGATACCAAGAAAGATTCTAGAATCTCCTTGCTTTGAAGTATTCAAAACTCAGTTGAACAAGGGACTTTAAACCCCCAGCTAATCTGCCGGCTTTGAGCAGCAGCTTGCATCAGAGAGCTCCAGGGGTCCCTTTTAACACACATTAGTCTATGTTCCAATGATTCTGTGTATATATAATTACTAATTTCTGAGCAACACTCCTTCCCTTTCATATTTTCTTCTCTTTTACCTTTTATGTATTTTTGTCTTAGATTTTAATTTTGGGAGAGGTATCTGTACTTCACTATGTTTACTATGTTTGTAATAGCTAACTAAAAAAAAAAGATATTTCAAAAAACAGTTCACTTTTTTAATGTTCACACTGTCAACATTGTCAAAATAAGTAAACGTTCATGATCTGTATAAATCAATGAAATTAGGTCCCAATTAGAGCTGACAGACAGGTTGTGGCCTGTTTGAATTTATAAAAGTTAAGATAATAAAATTAAAGTTAGATGCAGAAATGTTCACGACTTCACATTTACTTCTTACTTACAAAAATCAAAGCTTCTCCACTGTGCTAAACTGATATATGTTTTAACATCTTGGATGAACATTTGTAACTGAATTATCATAATATCATTATCATATAATTATCGTATCACATAGCTAGTCTGTTGATTCTCAACAAGATGTAACTTCAGATTTGTTTCTGCTTGTTTTTTTCACATAAATGTGAGGTTCAGTTTTTGTTAGCCAAATTCTGGCCACTAGTGCAAAAAGGCTTAATTTTTGTTGTTTTAGGACACTGTTTCTCTTGCATTACTATTATTTAAGATCTCTAAGATTTGCCTCTGTGTCACAACTAGAAATAAATAGTTCTCAATTTCTCAAAAACCAAGCATTGAAATAAAGAAGACAAAGAGCAAGAGAGTCATGTAATTTGTTTGTATTTTGGTAAATTGTTATATAGCTAAGAGACCTTTAGTTGATATGACATAGATTCAAAGTGCAGGAACTTACCTAAAGGATTTACAACTAAAAACATATTAACAACTTTAGTTATCATTTAGTGTGTTGACATTTACTTGTCCAAATATTTTAGCCATGTTGTACAATTAAGGGTGTCACTCCCTCCCCCTCCCTCTCTGTCTCCCTCTTTTTACAACAGCAGCAGAAATTTAAGTTGCAGTCATTAAAAAAAATGCAAGTCAATATCTTGTTTACACAAAGATTATTGTCTGAATTAGTTTCTGTAAAGTAAATATGCGCTTAACACTTGGAAGAAACCATCATCATTCTGGAAACTGCAGTGGTGCAATTCTTCCAGTAAAATTAGGCTTAACCCACTGCTATTTGCACACCACCTACCTCCCTCTACTCTTTATGTTTCTAGGATGAGGTGTTTGGCAGACAGAGTGGAGCTATGGCATGGTGACCTGGCTCAGAGTTTAAAGGAAGAGATGACTGTTGTTGCTGCAAAGGCCCAAGAGGGAATTCAGCTGGAGATAAACTGTGTCTTTGTATGTAACAGCTCGATGCTGTTCAATCTCACCACTACTTCAATTAAAGAATGATTTTATTACGATTTTGCCAGTAGCAATCAGGCAGCTGGCAAACGTCTCTCACCCCTAGGTGCTTCCAAATATTGTATCTTATAGCCCATGAGATACAGCAAATTGTGTGATTTGATATCATGTCTCAAAATACAGGCTCTAGAAGACACTAGTGATGAGACTATATCAAAATGTCAGACAATTAAGTTTTTCTGTTAGGTGTGCAGAATAAGTCCCTTAAGTACCAAAAGATGTACTGATGAAAAATAGGGCCAGCACCCATGTGGCTGTGGCTAACAAATTACTTATCCTTCCTCTCCGTGATATTGTGGTAGCTCAATCAAATAAGATCCATCAAGCTGTTTAAAAATGAAACACATGTGAAGAAGAACAAATTTATTGATGTGTTGTAGCTTTTTGCAAACAATGCCAAGCCTTTTATTGTTATTAGTTATTTTAATTTGGTTCTTCAATAACTGGCCATTGATTCTGCCTCTCTGAATTTACAGATTTAATCTCCTAAGGAAAATGACTCGTTGAGGAACTTTAAACCTGAAAAACAATACCTAAATTCTTTTCTATGGTGATCTCCTCTGAGGACCTCCTCTATCCCATTAGAAGGACTCTTGCAAGAGTTTGAAATTTATTTGTTTGTTACTAAGTCCCTTATAAGGTCTTTATTGATAGATCTGACTAACATAATACTTCATATATCCAGGATTTGATTTCTTTTGGTAACTTCTCAGGCTGTATGGAAATAGATGTTTGCCCTTTTTAATGACCCAAACTGCAGCGACTGCATGTGATTTTCTCTTGCCAATCCAAATGCAAACAAGAGACAAATCTGTGCACATAATCCCAGTGTCACTGTTCTGCAGACGCAGGTCTCTGTTATTTTGTGAGTCACACTATCAGACTTCACAGTCAAGTACCTATCCTCTGAACATGTCATGTAAATCCTTATTCTTCAGAGCAACTCCAATATAAGAGGAAAATATCTCCTTATCTCACAGCCTTTATGTTATCTCCTGACATATGTGAATGGAAGGACTTTTGTAATAAACCTGATTGTTTATATTATATTATTATTTGTGTCAGTGGCAAAAATATTTCAGTTCTGCTGCTCTTATTGTCTCAATCTTGAGCAATAGCTTTCACTCTCATTGGCCATTTATACACTAGCCTCAGCATTGTCCTATTGAAGGTAACATGCTACTAGTGAGTTCTGAGGGTCCTCTCAACTATATAATCATCTGTATTGTAGACATGAGAGCTTTAATTTCCACAGTAAAGAACTGAGTTGTTCTAATGCAGCTTCACCAAAGAGGAAAGTGCAGGCCATGCATTTTCTGTGGGAGGCTCCGCATCTTGGTACTGGTGGTTGGCAGAAGTCCAAAGAACCCAGGTCTTATAAAAGGAAGTACAGGAGAGACAGGTAAAGAACTGTGAATTCACAAGTTTGGTTGTCACATAAAGTAACACAACAAAAAAATGCCAGGCTATATTTTAGCTACCCCTATACATATCTGTGCAAATGTCATTACAGTGAGGCATATCTTGTCTGAAGAGACATTTACAAATTACAGTAAGTTTAAGTTGTTGAACATTGCACCTTAGTCAGGAAAGTGGGAAAAGATGTGATAGCTCTTCCTCCCATCATCGCCATCATGGCTAGGCTTTGTGAACGAAGATATGGGAAGGGCTCTCCCCACGCTTGCTGCAAGCGTGCTGATGGCTAAAAAGGCCAAGGCAGGACAGGCAAGTCTGGCTGCAAAAGGCACAAAGGAAAGTCTCCTTAGGTGGTATTGACGAGGCATGGTTCTTTCTGCATTGTCTTTTCTCCTTGAGACTGATCCTATGTGCATTCTCAAAGGAGGCAGCAGCGTTTTGTATGGTGTGTCTCCATGTCTCTCCATTGGGGGCCAGAGTGGAACACTGATGGCAGTCAATATGCCCAACACTTATATTCACTATAAACTACTGTAAAGATTAGTGGGGTCTAAAAAAAAAAAAAAAAAAGCAAAATATATCATCATTTTATACTAGAGCAGTTACTTGCAGCTCACTGTAGTGGGTTGACATTGGCTGGACACTGGATGCCCAAAAGTCTGGTCTATCAGTTCCCTTCCAGACAGACAGGGGAGAAGGAATAAGATGGAAAATGACTCATAGGTTGAGTTTAGGCAGTTTACTTAAGCCGATGCCTTAAGGGGTATGCTTAATATTTTAGAGAATTCACTTTTGCTACGTAGCTGGATAACTTGGAATATTAAGGGCCAAAAGAACCTGTGTTCCTGTATTTTTGCATTCTTGTGTGTAGATAAGTGGGGTACAAGACAAAACATAGAGTTAGGCTTCCAGGCCTACTAGGGGCTGGACATAGGTGGGTTTAAGTAATATGGGACAATTCTATTGGATGCTGGCGTAACATAGAAGTAAGAGGGACTTTAATTAGACAGTATGGGGGAGGGGTGCTCAAAATATTATAAAAATTGGAAGATTGTTATGATTTTCCTCTTTGGATCATCGGCCTTTGGCCAGTAAAGCTGCTTCTCCCCTTCACTCCGTGTTTTCAATTTTTTTATCTGAGGCTCTTACGGCATCAAAGCAAAACTGAAAGTTTGTGCATGTATAAGCAAAGAGAGAGAGAAAAGGTTTATTCTCTACTTCCTATTAGCAAGCAATGTTTGGCTACTTCCCGGGAAGCAGAGCTTCAGTGTGTAGCAGTTTCTCAGCAGGCAACAATTGTAAACAACTAATGCTCCCATTTTCTCCTCCTTTCCTTAGCTTTCGTATCTGGGCCGTTGTCATATAGTATGGAATATCCCTTTAGTTAGTTTGGGTCAGTTAGTTTTGGCCTGGTTGTGTCCCCTGCCAGGATCTTGCCCCAAGCTGTGGGGGGAGATGTTACAGTCCTGATGTTGTGTTCAACAGTATCCAAAACACTGGTGTATTATCAACTCTCTTTGTAGCTATGAATGCAAAGTACAGCACTGTGAAGGCTGCTATAGGGAAATTGAATCCGTCTCAGTCACACCCAATACACCCTTATACATCAGGGCCATTCAGACAGTGGTATTTGATACTCATATTTCCGTGCCTTACAAAAAAATCACAGAAAATCCAGTTAATCTCTACCTAGATAAACTGATTGTTTCACATTTGAAGGCAATCAGATAAATAGCTTATTAATGTAAAAATCTGTGATGGGTGACAGTACAGAGAATAAACTTGTTTCAAATTACAACTTTGTTTCAGTTCCAAAGCACACAAGTTTTGTTTAAATAACGTATTTATAAGTAAGTACAGTGATTCTGTGGTAGTGTAGGCCTCTGTGACACCCATAAGCAGCAAAAATAATCTGAAAATACTAAAAGTAACAAGTCTTCCCCTGTGCAGCTTAAAGGGTGATTTATCAGAGAGATGTGTAAGAGCAGGAACAGACAGATATATAAAGAGTTCCTATAGCTAAAAACACAGGAAATAATGAAAGATTTCCTTAGCTGGAATTACACCACAGACTCTTTGTAATACAAAAGTATAAACCTTGAATTTATTTCACTAACTGATCCATAATTGATTCATAAAGCACTATTCATCCCTGATGATTCTTTTCTTTCCACAAAAGGGTAAAATAAATGTGGAGAATGTTATAATCAATGAATTTTCATTGATCTTTTTGAGCTGCTATTAATTTGTATTCAGAGACAGGTGGAAATAACATACTAAAAGCTTCTTCTGAAGATTGCCAGCCATGAGGCACCTTTGATCCACAAATCAAAAAGGTCAGACACCATAACTTTATTGTTATGAATTATCTATGCAGTGGAATACACTTTGGTTCTCTCCAGCTTCATCTCCCCTTTAGCATGGGAAGCACACAGACACATGATACAACAGAGCTTGTCAGTAGGTGAGCCAGTGAGCTCATTGTTCCAGTGCAGATTGCATACAGATGAAGAGAAGTTATCAAGTTTGCTTCCCTGTTTCTTGGGTATTTCTAGCTCCTTTTGACTATTTTAATAATATGGGTTAGCAGCAGCTACAACTAAGGCGTTTATTTTCACAAGCTCTTCTGTCAAGTGTAATTATCTCTGTTAATCATAAATGAAGGCTAGGCAACAATCTCTTGCAGATGCCAGATCCTGAAGCGCTTAGTCCTGTTGGAAAGGACAGTTAGAATGTAGGCATGACAGTGATAACGAAAAGAATGTCTACTAACGGGAAAGAGATTATGAGTGAAAACCTTGGAATTTCTATCTCACTAAAAATTGTAGCAAACATGCAGTTTGTGAGTGTAATTTGAATTAATAGGCATATTCTTAGGAGTCCGTGTGTGGAACATTTAAAGTGCTTGAGTGGCATCATAAGGTGCCAATGAATGAAATGCAACAAGAAAGATTATGTGAGTTTAATAAAGAATAGAATTTGATAAGTATCTCCAGAGTGGAAAAATACTCTTGTCAACAACCTTTCTTTCTCTGCAAACCCTGGTAAATTTCTAGTTTTCACTTCCAATCTTAGAAACATTCAGTAAAGATCAAAGGTAGGAGCTACATACTGAAATGTACCTGTTTCAGATTTTTGCATTTCAGAGTGATTTTCCTATAGCCTTTATCACATCATGGAATTAAGCCATTCAAAACACATTAAAAGAAAAAAGCTTTTATCCAATTAGGCTGGAAAGAAGCTAGAGCCTGTGGAAAATTAATAAAGAAGTTGTTGGATACATGGTTTTCATGCTATTTCATTTGCAAATAAGGATATTATTATCAGATGCCTCAAACATGGTTTTGCAGCTCTGTACATATGATAAAATAACACCTCTTTCCTTCTATTGCTCTCAAAAGCTCCTCTGTATTTAGCAAGCCGTTTATTACTCTGAATTCACATCTAGTATCAGATTTGACACTCTAAAAGATACAATATATATACAATAGCAAGTAAACGTGTTTCTTTTTTTTTGTTTAGGAGACAGGCTACATGAAAGAGAAACACTAACAAAATCAATATTGGAAGATATGTGAGAATAAAATTAATATTTAATCAAAGATTTACTACTTGGATTACTCATCTTGGGGAAAACAACAGGAAAAGAACATATGCTTCTTGTTGTAGCTCCTTCCTAAAGGACAGAGAGGCATATATTTGAGTTTAGACACTGCAGTGAGCATTGCAAACCTTGGGCGAACATGTTTAACTTAATGATACATATCATCTTATAACACATGGGAGCTATACCCTAGCTTATTTTTTGCTCTTTCCTCCTACTTTCCTGCCACACAGCTGAGAAAATGTAACATGAGTTCTTTTTGCATGTTATTACTCCACACAAAGCTAAGTAACAATAGTGCAGAAATTGGTTTAGGCTCTGTTATCTCTCCTAGAGTGAAAAATAAAGATTAAACAAACCCTGCCTTGAGTCACCAGTTACTTAGAGTTTCAGTTCAAAAAGAGGTCTCTAATTATCTGACCTCTCCAGAAAGGGCCATTGGTGAGTGGATGCTAGAGATCATTTCACTCAGAGCAGCAGTAGTTTTTAAGCTCTAACTAAATTTACTATATCCTCCATGATGAATGCATTAGAAAAAGGTCAAGAAAACAATGACAGTTTTATTGTTTTGTCTTATTGCTTTTTATTTCAACTGCTCTTTTATCTCCGTAAGGCGATCTTTCACAGAAGTCTAAGATATATTGAAAATAAAAAATAGTAATAATAAAAAAGCAGCCCATAGTGAATCTAAAATTTCCAGGGGGGTTAAATTCCTTATTCTTTGATGATTAAATCCCTTTCCAAAATTACTTAGTATGTTTTCCCCTGATCTTTTTTTCTTTTATTTGTCTTTCCTAATTTTGTAAAAGTAAACCATAATTCAGTCAGAGAGGCAGAAAGTAGCTGGCATTTAGAGTGGAAAAGTGTTTGGTTTTCTTGGAATTGAGAACAGTTATGAAAATGAGGGTTTCACTATATGATCATTTTTATAAATATAAATTTAACACTGAGATTTTCTTGAATGGAGAAACAAGTCCATGCAGATAAATGCAAATAGTATAGAAAATTTATTACATATCAACTGCCCTGAAACCCTTTTTTTCATAATTAAAGCATGTTCCCCTCATGAGAATAATAATCACTCAAAGGCAGGTTTAAGCACCCCAAGAGCACAAATGTTTTTGCTTCTTGCATCAGCTAGCTTTCTTTGTGTCTGGGGAAGAGACTACACCTCCCTTCCAGGCACGGCTGTTTCAATAAGACCATCAACGTGATTTATCCCTTGCCTCATAACTCCAGTCACTCTATTGCTGCACAGTGAAATATCACTCCTAGAAACTCTTCTAGCCATAGTCTTCAGGTTGGTGGAATTTTAAGAGCTGATGAAGGATGATATTACTTGGCCTACACACTGCCTGTTTGCCAGATGTGTCTCCTTGTTAAAGTTCCCTTGGTACCTTTCTGGTCAAGGAAGAATGCTAATCCTTTTAGCTTGGTCAAATTCTAGTTCATGGAGCTCCATTCTGTCTATATCAACTCCCTTCCCTCCTTTTAAGAATACCTGAGGGATTTTCTAGTTTGTTTTTCTGTTCCTTATGTAAAGAGTCAGGCATTGTACTTTCTTATTGTGATATTTTATAATTCATATAAAAATACACCATGTATTGATAATGTAAGGGGAAAATGTTAGTGAAAGTGAATTCAAATTCAGGATTTTTATGTATTGAAAATATCAGATTGTAAAGTATGCAGGTATTAAAATCAGTATGTAAACATGGGGTCATTATCGTGCTTATTTCAGAAGGGAAAAAAAAAAGAAGTTGGAATTGGTTCACTTTTCCCATTCACACGAGCTATTAATGGAAATACAAAGCAATTTCAAACATATGCAAGATGATGACTGAGATTACCTCAGTTGGTTAGAGAATGGTTTTATAATGCCAAGGTTGCAGATTCTGTGCAACTTAGGTATTGGACTCAATGATCCTTGTGGGTCCATTCCAACTGAGAATATTCTGTGGTTATTGAATTATATATGCAAAAGAATGATCTCCGTGCTATTACACAAAGAGGATGCATAGGTAATTCAATTAATTGCAGTAACAGGAACCTGAGGAGCAGTAAATATTAAGAAAACATAAATATATGAGTGTAAATACAGATAGCAAAACATACTAAAAACTTACTTTTTTTAAAAAAAAAACCCAAACCCATAAATTTCTGTAGTGGGTTTAGGAAGAGTTTTGTCCTTTAAAACTTGTTTTTAATTTTCTGAGAAGGGAAGGCAGGTGAGGAGCAGTCCCCACTCTCCGTCTGCTCCTTGCTCAAGGCTGTGCAGGGACCGGAGCTGCCTCCTTCCACTCCCTGCCCAGGGCCATGTGGGAACTAGGGCTGTCTGCCTGCTCCTTGCCAGGGCAGTGCGGGCCTGTCCTGGGCCCACGGCCGGGTATGGAGAGCCCTGGGCCACGTGGGTCCCACTCAGCATGTCGGACCAGCCCGGCCTGGGCCATGCTGGGGTGTGGGGTGTCTCTGGGGCCCTGCAGGGCTCTGTGGAGCCAATCTC
Source organism: Serilophus lunatus (assembly GCA_013399895.1). Lineage (NCBI taxonomy): Eukaryota > Metazoa > Chordata > Aves > Passeriformes > Eurylaimidae > Serilophus > Serilophus lunatus. The sequence continues at coordinate 44,884 of VXBA01000209.1, forward strand.
ACCCTGGTGTTTTGCCAGGCAGGGGTGGGGGCTGCCCCCAGCCGTCTCCCTGTGGCTAGGCCGGGCTGTGAGCCAGGGCAACAGCGCGGGCAGTGGCGGAGCAGGCTGAGAGAGGCCTGGGGGCGGCTTTCCTGGTAGCTGCAGCAGGGCCAGAGTGGAACGGCTGTGGTGGGAGCCATGCTGCGCCACTGTGGCCCCGGCCCTGGGCCTGGGCAGCAGCGGGAGCAGTGCTGCCACCCTGCCGGTGCTGCTGGCACCCCAGGAAGGGCTGCCACGGGACATTTTGGCATGAACATCATATTGACCTTGTGGCAAGATCTCGCAGAGGAGGCAGTGCTCAACGCTGCTGCCTGATAGGGAAGTGACATGCCCAGGAAGCTGCGCCAAGAAAATATGAGAATAGGCAGCACATAAAAGCCAGAGGAATGGAAGTCTTGGCTCTTTTGGCTTCCTTTGCTACTGAGAGAAGCACGGCTCACCTCCTTACCAGGTCCCTTGCAACATGGCGTCATTGTGGCTTGCTTTCCCTCGTCCCCCTCAACGTGGGCAGAAGCGTGGCGTCACCAGCGTTCGGGCAGTGACAGTGGGAACCACCCGGTGGTGACCCGAGTGTGGTATCCTTTCCCTTAGGTCCTGTGGGATTCCTTTCACTGTCATTCTTTTTCAGAGGCTCCTAGACTGGGACTAGGACCATGCGTGGGGCAGCCTTCTCTCCTTTCCTTGCTCCACAGCCCAGCAGCCAGCTTGGAGGAGCAATTTGTTATTTTCTCCCTTCTTGTGTAGTATTGTTGGGTCATTGTTTCTGTAATCAGTTTGTGCCTTAGCGTGGTTCTATAGAGTCCCCAGATAACAAAAGGTTCTGTTGTTGTTTCTCTATTGAGCCTCTTGTCACTGTTGGCATCCCCTAGTGTCCAAACTAGGACCATTTCCCTCTTCTCAGGAATATTGTCAGGATCCAAACAATTCTGGATCTATTTCAACTTTACTTTTTATCTTTTGTGCAATGCTTTTGATTCAGTTTGCACATACTTCTCCTAGTGTTCTTCTTCCTCTTCTTTTTTTCTAGAGAATTTACAGGGCAATTTTACACAAACTGACATGATTTTGATAACCCTATAAACATGAATGGCTATGGTTGTATGTAAAAAGATGTTTAGGTATTTCGACATTACATTTCTTGATTCTTACACTAAATATACTTATGACTGTTAATCCATATTTTTCTTTAACATCTGTGTAAATTTTATGGTGAGCTTTATTATCAAGGAACTAGAGTTCAGGAGTGGATAGAGGTGGAATTTTTTTGGGGGGGAAGGACTTGAAAAGGATTACTTGCCTTTTGTTTGTAACTTTTTCAAGTAATTGCTCTACATTTATAGTATTAAGTTCACAATGTGATGATTTCTTTAGCTCCAATTTTTAAACAAACAATTCTAATAGTTCTGGAGAAAATACTGACAATACCTAATCTCATTGATCTTCAATTTCAACTCATATACAATCCTTTCTAGTTTAAAAATTAAGCATTTCCAGAATAGAAGACTTACATCTTGTGGGTTCTTCATCCAAATCAAAAGAGATCAGAGCATGGTACTCAGCTAAAACCCTCTTCACTGTTAGTCTTAATGTAACCATTGCATATTCTTGAAAGAGTATTTTGCACTTGGCAGTAATTAAGGCATACTGAAACAGAAAGGGGTCAATGCACCACATAACTACTGAGAAAGCAGAGCTGGAAAACAGCTTTGGCCATCCAATGGTTCAGGAGGACCAAGAACTCTGTGACAATTTCCTGTAAATATATCTGAAACCAGTGAGATAAACCACTGCTTACTGTTGGCACCAAGATGTCTTCATAAGGTTTCCTCAAAGGCTCATCTGTGATATGCTGAGCCCGGAGAATCATGATGAAAACAAGATCACATTTGTTTTCAAAAATTTTCACAAAATTACAGAAACAATTCAGAGTCCAACTCTTAGCCCTGCACAGGACCTTCTCAAGAATCACACCATGTGCCTCAGAGTATTGTCCAAAGACCTCATGAATTCTGTCAGGCTTGAGGCTGTGACCTTTTCCCTGGGGAGCTTGTTCCAGGGCCCAAACACCCTCTGGGTGAAGAACATTTTTCTAGTATCCAATCTAAACCTCCCCTGGCACAACTTCAAGCCATTCCTTTGTGTCCTGTCACTGATCATCACAGAGAAGAGATCAGTACCTGCCTGTCCTCTTCCTTTCATGAGGAACTTGTAGACTGTGGTGAGGTCTCCCCCTCAGTCCCCTCTTCTCCAGGCTGACTAATGACCTCAACCACTCCTGATATGGCTTTCTCTTCCCCTTCCCCTTCCCCATCTTTACCACCCTCCTTTGGTTGCTCTCTCTAATAGTTTAATGTCTTTCCTATGTTGCAGTGCCTAAAACTATACATAATATTCAAGGTGAGGCCGCACCAGTTCAGAAGAGAGTGGGACAACCACTTCCCTTTACTGAGTGGTGGTGCTTCGCCTGATACACCCTAGGACACGGTTGGCCCTCCTGGCTGCCAGGAAGGACACTGTTGACTCATATTCTACTTGCCATCAACCAGGACTCCCAGGTCCCTTTCTGTGGCATTGCTTTCCAGCATCTCATTCCCCTGTTTGTATGTATATCCAGGATTGCTCCATCCCAGGTGCAGAATCTGTCACTTTCACTTGTTGAACTTCATACGGTTGGTGATTGCCCAGTCCTCTAATTTGTTGAGGTCTCACTGCAGGGCTTCCCTGCCTTCGAGGGAGTCAACAGGTCCTCTCAGTTTTGTCATCTGCAAACATGTATTCCCTCCAGTCCTACGTCCAAGTAATTTATGAAGATATTGAAGAGCACTGGGCTTAAGATGGAGCCCTGCAGAATCTGATTAATGACACATCATCAGTCTGATGTCACCTCATTCGCTATTACCCTTTGTGCTTGACCAACGAGCCAATTGCTCACCCATTCCATGATGTGTTTGTCCAGCTGTGTGCTGGACATTTTGTCCAGAAGGATATTGTGAGAGCATTAAAAGTATTATTGAAATTCAAAAAATTAAATTAACTGACTTCCCTTGACCAGCTAGGTGGGTTACCTTGTCATAAAATGAAATCAGGTTTGCACAAGATCCTATTTTAGTTCAAATTTACATACCTATATTTTATTTTTGGTAGACAGTTTCCACTTTCCCAGATATCTTGGCAGTGAAATCTGGTTGGCTCAAATGATCTTCAAGAAAGCCGACACAAGTTGGAGGAAAGAGCTTCTCAAAATATCTGAAGCTTTTTCAAGCACCCTCAGCAGACCTCATTTATATCATTCTTTCTTGAAAATAGAACAATTTTGTTGTTAGTCCTCCTTTTCCATATTTAGTGATATAAGAATAACAAAGATGAAGAGGGGTATCTTCCAAATAGTATATCATGCTATCAGCCTAATAGATGTGAGCTTGACCACAACAGCAATTGTGTTTGTAACCTTGGTTTTCAAATATTAGAGAAGGTCATAAAATGATAGTCCTTCCTTTAACTGAAATTTATATATGTGTCTTAAAGGCTAAAATATTTTCCCTTCAGCATTTTTAATGTATATACACTTTTACAGCACTGCAACATGTCATGGTTATAACTTTTTCATATGAATGCCTAAAAGAATGGATAAAAAGCTTTCAGGAGTATTGAATTTGCTGGCTACAAAAGAAGATCAGGAAAAAAGAGGAATAAAAGATATCAATAATACTAAGACAGTTTTGATAACACTGATTTTTTTCCACATTATTATGTAGACCTTGAAAAACACATTAACACAAATAATGGAGAAATGTATACAGGCAGACTTTTTTTGGTTTAGTATGAATGTAAGTTCAAGATCCCTTCTCAGAACACAAATTCGTATGCAGACTGTACCCATTTACCATGTAAAAGGTGTCTGATTACACTAATTGCTCTTCCACACTGAATCTTCATCCTATGGGAACACACAGTGAAGAAGCAGAAAAATACATAGTTGGTTCTGCACCTTGTGACTTTGGGATTTCATGCCCTGTCTACTGGAGGCACATTTGCATACAAAGATTGAATCAAATGAAGCAGTCTAATACTAGTCTGACTTTAGTAATATTGGCAGTGATTGAAGATTTTTGTTACTCATGTAATTTCTGTTCTGCTTTTCATTTGATTATTTAACTGACTTACATTTGATTGAGTTGTGCTGCTCCTTTGTAGTCCAGTAATTTCAACAATTAGTTTTATATTTAAATGATCTATATGCAAACATATATATATATATATTTGATCTCACTGTTAAAAGAATGCAGTCTGCCCTGCTGAGTATATTTTAAAATTTGCTTCAGTCTTTCACACAGGGAAGAAGGGAGACAAATTTTAATGGAAAAAATTGAAAACTCCTACACACTTCAGATTCACTAATTTTTGCAGGAGACTAACAGTTAAGGATTTGTTATTTAATTTTACTAGTTCTACATTAAAGGGTCTAGTTTTGCAAATCTTATGCATATATTCTCCTTTTTATATATGTAGACACTGATTTCATTATGAGAAGGGATCAGTAAATAACTACCACAAGTCTACTTTTATGCAGAAAAGTTAAAAAAATTGAAACAGAAACATCTCTCTATTAAAAGAAAAAAATGTCTAATTTTAAAAATACACAGTTTTTAAACAATATTGCTAGTGATTTTATATGAGCTTGTACCAAAATACTTAGGGATTTTTTTAAAGACTTAATGTTTGAAATATGAAATCAACAATTGAAGGAATATAGGAATATATACAGGAATATATAATACATATTCAAGAACTTGTAAATGAAATACCAACTCTTTCACCAAACACTTAAGTCTTTCCTTTCACTTGATTGGGCTTCCTACAATTTATCGATTGTTTGCATATATATAAATAAAAATCCAACATATTTTCAATTATAAATGCAAGTCCGTGTCCTTATACAGTCTGATGACAACCACATCAATTTGTACCCTAACTTTCAAAAAGTGAACAAGCTAATGTATGAAGTAAAAAGTGGCCAGTGGCCAGTGGTTCTAATTTACATCAGCAAGTTCTTCAGGTAATATGCAGTAGGATATTCAGATCAAATAAGCTGTAATGTGAGTCAGCCTGAACTTTCAGCAGAGCATGGTTCTTATACTTGAAGTATCTTGCAGAAAACTGTTGTATCAGTTATGAAGCCAAGCCATCTTTTTTTGCAGAACTTATGATGTGAAACACAAACTTCCTAATAACAGTAGATACACCAGGATATCTAAGTCTAAGAGACTAATTTGATAGTTTAATATTGTGAAAAATGCGTTACACACAGTGAAGTAGGTCTGATAAGAAAGGGAAGAGGCAGAGAAAAGTTTCTGTTCTGAAGTTAAAGACAATGAACCAAAAAGATTTTCCTGTCACACAGTAGATTTTTTTTTTTCTATCAGGCAGCAGATTTTTCAATACACAGCATAATATTTTGTATATAAGCTTCAATTTATTACAAGTGACAGTGGTTTGAGGTTGAGATGACCCTCCCCTTTCTTGACTGAGCAGATTAGTTCCTGAGGATGCCTTAGAGGTGTCACTACAGTTCTCTTACACCTTGGTGTAATACATTTAATTTTAATTTCAAGTGGTCTGGCTGCTGGTACAGACCATTTATTCAAAAGATAAAGTTACAAAGTCTTTGAGCTCCTTCGAAAGGAAAGGATTTTTTATGTGATATTCTTTGCTGGCTCTGTTTTGTCAAGGTGACTGAAGTGCTTAGAGTTTACACTGAAAGCAAATAAGTTTTGCAAACTCACAGGAGGACCTATTAGCTTCCTGGTAGAGAAGATTAAGATTTAATAATTTGAAATGAAAACTAGAATTCTTTGAAATAAATGGTAACTTTCATTGATATTAGCTGAGACAGGTCATTGAACTTCTCTAGGACAAAGTCCTGGCCCAAGCATTACCTTTGGGTATGATCTCCCACTGTACTTCTTTCTATAAATGAGCTTAGATGTACAAATTCTTCGCACCTAAAGATGAGACATAGATACAGTGTAGACTAGCAGGGTTTAAAATCTCATGTTCTTTCGTCTCATTGAAGTATACTAGTATTGTATTATCTGGAAGAGAATATCTAGAGACAATGGTGACTGTGCATCTCCAGCAAGGAAATCGAGGCTTTGTTTTCTTAATAGTTCAAAAAATTTGCTGAAGTTCTTTTAGAACAGGCCCATACAATCTTACAACCATGTAGATTTGTTGATAATCCTGGGTCTCTTTTCCAAAATCCTGATAAGTAAACCTTCCTTCCTCTAGGAAAGTTTTATCCATTTCTCTCTCTCTCTCTCTTTCTTTCCCCCCATATAAACAACTGGCGTGACAGAGGAAGTGGACTTTTTTTGATGAGTAGTTCATACTATATTGTACTTGAATAATAGACAAACAGAATTTTCCTGGAAAGAAAACAGGATATTTAAAAGGATATTTCCCTAACTAGTCTTATTTAATCTCTGGGGAGCTTGGATTGTATGGTCTTTGGCTCAGTTTAATTTCAGAAAGACCCTGTAATATTCACAGAAAAATATGAGTGCCAGATTTGACTTATGATCTATACCTGCAATATAGACCTCTAAATCCTGTGTCAGTTCTAAAACAGATGGCTCACTCTTTTCTCTCGTCCTCCTTCCAACACTCATGCAGAACATTCATTTACTTGAATGATGAGCCCTCTGTAGTTCTTCAGGCTTAATTCTCCCCGGCTGTAGATTTTTAAGTTTAATGAAGAAATGGATCATAGTCAAGATAGATGCAGTTAGGAAGCTGCTAACTTTCTTCATCTGGTGCAATCAGGTGAAAAGTGTGTGATTCAGCGAGGGCAGTTTTAGAGAGAAATAAATATTTCAGGTGGAGAAAACAATATGAAATAAACAGGCAAATGTTTCTTGCAATGGTTCAGTTGCTTTCTATATCTCTTATCTTTTTTCAAAATCCTTCAAGTTTAATATTTATTCATGTTTTACTATTAACTTATTTTTGTATTTATCCAAATAAAAATCCTTATTGAATGTCAATGACTTGGTCATATTTTGGTGAATATAGCAATTTACCATATAAAATATTTGCCGTAAGAATAATAAACGTTCTTAATACTGTTTCTAGATTCACTCTTGAAAAAATACTACCTTTATAAATTATAAATACATTTCTTGGATTCATGTATATTATTGATACATATAATAAAAATGACATGCAGATTTGATGCTGATTGCTCTTAAAAAATGGATTCCTGGTTTGCAGAAATTAATTTCTTAAATACATGTACTCATGTACATTCTATTTTCATGCATAGGTAAATAAGTCTGAAAGCCAGTGACTGCAAACAAAGGAGACCCATAAATGAGAGCGAAAAAAGGCATTTAGTCCTCAGCCAAAGAAAACAAAACTGGTTATGGAAAAACATGATAAATTATCTTCATTCTGACTTTCAGATCTTTGAGAATTTTTATTTTCTGAAATGCTTCAGCTGTATTTACATGGACTGTGTTAACAAGTGATAATCTAAGTAACTTGCTCCATGTTTTTTAATGTTATGTTGTATCGTACACAAATGTGACAGTCTAATATTAATGGGAAGTGATGCTAGACCACTCACAAGAGACCTTTTAGAAATACACTGAGACAATGGAGCTAGTTAGGCTTGGAGAAAGAATATGAACTATTTACATTTTATCCATACTCGCAGCTTTACTTCTGTTTATTGGTTACAAACATTTGGAAGGAGAAATACAGAGAGATTGTCCAAGAAGCCAAGGACCAGTTTAGGAAAGTAAAAGCCCTGACAGAATTAAATGTGGTCAGAGATGTCAAAGTCAACAAGGAAAGCTTCTATAGGTACACTGGTGATAAAAGGTGGACTAGGGAAAATGTGAGCCTTCTCTGGAAGAAAATGAGAAATCTGGTTACCTTATGAAGTTCAATAAGGCCAAGTGAAAGATTCCACACCTGGGTTGGGGCAATCCCAAGCACAAACACAGGCTGGGCAGAGAATGGATTGAAAGAGAGAAGGACTTGTAGACGTTGGTGGATGAGAGGGTGGACACGAGCTGACAATATGCACTTGCAGCCCAGAAGGCCAACTGTGTCCTGAGCTCCATCAAAGACAGTATGACCAGCAAGTCAAGGGAGAGAATTGTCCTACCCTAATTTGCCCAGGTGAGACCTCACCTGGGGTACTGTGTTCAGCTGTGTGACCTCTAACATAAGAAGGACATATACTTGCTGGAGTAAATCCAGAGGGTAAAGAAGATGATCAGAGGGCTGGAGCACCTCTCCTATGGAGATAAACTTAAGAAGGCTGTGGTTGTTCAACCTGGAGAAGAGAAATTTCCAGGGAGAACTTATAGCAGCTTTCCAGTAACTAAAGGGGCCTAAAAGAGAGTTGGAGAGGAACTTTTCACAAGGACATGAAAGGATGAGAGATAATGGCTTTAAACTGAAAGAAAGTAAGTTTGGATTAGATATTAGAGACAGATTCTATGCATTGAGGGCTGTACACAGAAGCTGTGGGTGTCCAATCACTGGAATCTAGGGGATGATATGCCTGCCGAGGCAGGGATATTGGGATGAGATGATCTTTGATGTCTCTTCCAACCCAAATCTTTCTACAATTTTAGGAAGTCTTACAAAAAGAGCTTACAAAAATCAGGTTTCCAGAAAATAAATATGAATTACATTGTCTCCACTAGGACTTGGCATGAAAGCATTATGACCTCCTATAGAACTGAAGATACAAAACATGTTTTCTTACACACATTCCATTGGTATGTTAGGAAACTGTGATGTACTAGAAAATATCATTTTAGCCTAAAAATGGTTACATATATTGAAGGAATGATTCACTGTAAATTACTCACTTACCTCTGTAGTCAGCAAACCCAATACACAATTCAAGAGGAAATGCTTTTCCAAATGCGTGAATAGTTCACAGGCATAATTCCTGGAGTCTCTGCTCCCTCTAATCAGGAGTCATTAATGGTAGGTCAAAAATGGTAAATGAGATTGACAGAATTATAGGTTTAATAATAAGTATGATATTATTATGGGTGATTTTTATCTTAATTGGTTTTGAAAATTAATTGGGTGGTAACAAAAGATGGCAAAAAGCATTTGATTTAAGTCAGACAATTAAAAGACCCAGAAGACTTGTAGATGATAGTATTAACCAATGTTTAAAAGACTAAATTCTAGTTTCAGAACCTGAATAATTTTGTAATATACAGGTGAATAATTATCTTCTGCTAGTAACAAACCTAATGAAACCTGTCAATAAATTATCCAATGTTCATCCTCATTATTAAAATCTCTATTTGAAATTTTATTCTGGTTTTATAAGTTAAGTGTATTATTTTATTTTATAGCTATCATTATTTTGGAAAAAGAATCATACCAAACACATGATTTTACATAGTCATAGTTTAGTCTATGACATAAAGAGGTGATATTTTTCACATCCAATCTTATAAACCACTACAAAACTTCATATAGTTTAACATTTTGGGGGAAGATTTTTCAAAATATCAGTGAAGAAGTGTTTTCCCATATTTTGAAAGCCACTGCATTTATAATGGGCTTTCTATTTCTCATTCTGGAAATGTAGCTTATTGTCTTTATGTAGGTTCAGTGATGTATATTACCTAAATGTGATTGTTGCTACTGTTTTTTGAAGTTTGATATCATTACTGACAGTCTGTTTTCAGTTGTCACATTTGTGACAGTAGTAGATGAGCTGCAGCACTGACCAAAGAGTTTCACAAAGGTAACACTGAGTCGTGAGGAATCTAGCCCAAATATGCAGAACGTTTTCAGAAGATAGGCAAAACAGTACCCAGTACTTGTCTGAATGTCCCCTAGCACTGCTATACTGTCTGATTTCCTGAATAGAAAATGCTGTCCTGCAGTCATACGTGTTGGTATCCATACTAAACCTGAAGCTGTATACATATTGTCTGAGTTAGAGTATAGATAAGTATAGATGTATATAAGCAATACAAAAAATAGGACTTCTACATTTTTTGTATCATATCACAAAGTCAGTAGTTGCCTTCTTGGAGACCAGTTAAGAAAGTCATGTTCAGGGGATTCTCTTTTACAGAACTAGAAAATGAAAATGAACTGGTGCAAATATTTATGCCTAGAACACTGTCCAGGATGTGACCATGTGGAGAACCAAGTGGACTGGGCTAATACAAAGGATATCTATGACTTTTTGTGGTGGTTTGAACCACTAGGGGGCACAACAGTGACGAAAGACTGAATAAATTTAATAGCAAGTAACAGTTTTATTTTCTAGGGGACTAAAGATCTTATAGAACCCACTAGGCAATAAACAAAATACACACAATATAAAAAGCGAAAATGTTGCACAATAAACCAAGAAGAAACCCCTGCTCCTCTAAACTGGCTGGTCTGCTGAGGAGCAGGGGGAAGGAAGGAAAAGCTGCCTCTATGACAGTACCCTCCTGGCCATCGGAACCTATGCAAGACAGAAAAAAGTGAAAAACACCCCTCCCTCCCCCACCCAGGGACACCCAAGGGGATAGATAACACTTGCAGTTTGGCTGGTGGTCTTTGGGTGCCACAGCTGGGGCTCCGATGGTGCTTCACTGCTGCCTGTGTCAATGGAGGTGAGGGGAAGCAAGCTGCGTGGTCCAGGAGCCAGAAGGAGGAAAGCCGTGCTTTTCTCAGCTCAGAAGAAAGCCAAAGGAAAGGGCAGGATTTCCATTTAGGGTTTTATGTCCTGGAAGTTCCGTGGGAATTTGATGGCTTCATCCTGGCCAGGTTGTCCCCTGATTGGCCAGTGGCATTGAGCTCCTCCCTTTATCTGAGATCTGGCACTCTGAACAAAATGGTGTTTCCCACCAAAATGTCATGCAGCTGGGGCCCAGGGGCCAGCTGCTGCCATCGCTGCCAGCCGCGGGGGCACTCCTGGGGCCACTAGCATCACCCGTGGAGTACTCACCACTCGCAGGGACCCCCGAGAGGGATCTCCAGGGTAGTGGTGCCACTCATGGCCATCTGGAGCAGCTGCTGCAGGGCCTTCTCCAGCCACCTCAGAAGGGGCCACAGGGACCGTGGCTACACCTGGTGGGGGCAGCTCCACTGCCACTATGGCCTGGAGCTGGGGTGGTGGCATGGGGCTTCTGCCAGCTGTCCCCACTACCGCCGGGAGGAGCGGGCAGGGGTGACATCAGTGCCTGCTGTGCTCGGCCATGGCTGCCCAATAGGAGAAGGGCCAGTGCTGGTGTCCTGCTCCAACCCGGAGCAGGGGTGGTGAAAGCAGCCGCAGCCCCGCAGGACCGAGATTGCACCGCCCATGCCACTCTGCTGGCTGGCCGCCTCCTCACTGCCGACGCCACCCAGAGCTCTCCCTGTGCAGCTGCCAGAGAGGGAGGGTGGCGGGCGGTCCAATGCCACCAGTGCGGGCAACCACACAGTATCTGAATTCCACTGCCACTCCGTCCTGCCTGCTTCTGCGAGCTGGGACCCACTGTGAGAGGATCAGAGTGCCACACTGCCAACACTGCTCTGTGCTGCCCACTGCAGCGAGCCGGGACCTGCCAGGAAAAATGAAGCGCTGCACCAGGGCCAGCATCCCAGCTCCAAGTGCGCACACCACCAGGCTCCACCGCTCCAGTGCTGCATCCTGCTCACAACTGAGACAACGGGAAACCAGGGCTCAGTGCTGGCAGTACAGGGCTACCAGCGTGCTGAGCTCCCAGTCCCCTCGCTGCAACGTTAAGTGCAGAGGGAGATGGCTACATCCCAGTGTCGCTGCACTGCTGCCGGATGCCCCGCCAGGCGGGAGAAGCTCTGCAGATTTCCTACACTTTGTCTTTCCTTCAGGTTTTTAAAATGTGGTTTTACGAATAAGCAAACAAGTAAACAATCTAAACATTTCCCTCCCCCCCCCAACCTCATTTTCAAACCCATAACACTTTTTCTTCTCAAAAGTTCTGCAAGAAGGAACAATGCCCAAATTTTGTGTGCCTGAATATAACTTTTATGTATGAGAACACAAGATATCTCCTGTCCTCAGTCTGAAGAAGCTTGAATCCATGACTCACACAAGAAGAAAACTACTCTAGTTCATAAGTTATGGAGAATGTTGAGGCCATGGTGTAGACAAGGAAGTGAGAATCAATTGAGTTCAAAGGCAGCACAAAAAGAAACCAAAATACATTTGGAAAACTCTGGTCTATGTAGATATCCACACCCCACAACTACCATTCTACCAGTTCTTTATTATGTACTTGATATTATATTGTGACAATATATATGAAAATACAGGCATATTAGGGTTATATTAACACCAGCAATACAAACACAAATAAGAAAATGCTCATTACTGGTCACTGAAGGAATGCAAACCAGTGTACAAGCTGGAATTGGCTTTAGGGCATAAGAAAGACTAAAAAGAAAATTAATTCAGCATATATAAATCTTCCTTTATGTGGTGAAAACACAAAGGCATTAACAAGAAGTATAAAAGAAAGCTACAGCTCCTACAAGAATGGTAACAAAGGGGGAACAGACAAAGACAAATTACTCTGCCTTTTCTCCCTGGTTAAGAATGCCATCCCTAACTAATGCCATTATTTATCTCTTGGGTCCCCCCTTATGTCTTCCATGATTCTGCTTTTTGATTTGCCATTCACCACTTTTTGTTATTGCAGACTCAGCTTCCACATGTAAAGGATTAACTTTTAGTATATCTTTTGGTTATGCAAGCTGGAATTTTAAAGACCAAATATGTCTATGAGTTTCAAGCCCCAGCCTTCCCATGCCACAGTGTGATTGAAAATGTGGCAATGAGTCAGAGGTGCATGACAGTGTAACAGAAAACTGCTGCATAAAGATAGATATTCCTAAGAAAAGGAAGATGTGTTTTTCCAAATTATCTCTTCAGCCTTCCATAGGTAGTGTTCTGGAGTCCCACAAGATTAACACGACAGGTAACTAACTCAGACAAATAAGTCTCATCTCGGTAAGCTCATGTTTGTATTAATGGACAGTCATCAAAATATTTAGAAATTTAAACATTAAGTAGCCTGAAACCACTGAACTTTACTACATGGAAATATGCACCACTCAATGGACCTCACAGTGGACCCTCCAACAAAGCAATAGAGAGAAAAAATCCCAACAAAACCAAACCAACACCCACCGTCCTCAAAGAAGTGGAACAAAAATCCTCACCAAAGACAAATCCATCATTCTCTTTCCTTCAGTAACTGATATTTCTTCAAGATCTGATTGGTATGTGTGGTGGTTTAATCCACCTTTTAGCATTCAGGGGGGCAGGTTCAATAAAGGTGACGGAAAAATGAATAGAGTTTGAAGCAGGTGAACAATTTTTTACAAGGGGTTTAAATTAGGGAAGTAGGGATAACCCACAGGAGACCCCAGAATTACACTGAGGGACACCCAGCACGCAAGGAAAAAAAAACACAAAAAGGGAAAAAAAAAAAAAACAAACAAAAAAAGAAAGGGAACTGCTTTTTTCAGCTAAATGAGTAGTTGAAAAAAAAAGTGGGGGGAAGGGTAGGAAATCTGTCTCTCCCTTCTCTCTTTGGAAGCACTTCCGGCCCTTCAGTCTCTCTGAAAAACACAAAAAAGAATTAAAAACGACTCCCTCCCACCACATCCCTGAGGGTTACTTGCCAGCTGAGCTGGAAATGGCTCTCATGGTGAGAGAAATGGGTGGAATCCTGCCGTGGGGGGCCTACGGGCGCTGGGGACTGGAGCTGTGGTCTTTCTTCTCACAACGGCAGCCAAAGAAGGACCAGGGTGGGGCCGTGCCTTGACTTTTAAGCCTTCTCGTTCTCGCGTGGATCTCGTCGCCTTCTTCCTGGCCAAGCCGGCTTCCCGATCGTCCAGCCGGCCGGGCCCCGCCTCAGTTTCTGGTGTTTTCCTGACGAAGAACCACAAGTCTCAGTCATTAGGGCAAGAAGCCGCCCCCCGTGAGCACGCTGGGGCTTCCCCTCGGCTGTGCCTCCCAGGCGCAGGGAGGGACGGTCCTGGGCTGTGCACTTCGCAGGGAGGAGGGGGACAGCAGGCAGGAACAGAGGCCATCCCAACTCTGGGACCGAGAGACCACGCGCGGCACAAGACAGCCCCGGGGCCATGCGTGCTGGCTGCTGGTGATCGGCTCCCGTGCTCCTGGGAGCCCGGGGCGATGAGCTGCCGCCTGGCCCCAGCCCCGGTCCCATCCCTGCTCCATCTCGAGATGGCCCCAGGGAAATGAGAAGCCGTTGCTGTCCGGCCCTGGCCCCGATCCCAGCTTCCCTCCCAAAACCCCGGAATAGCAGCTGAAGCAAGGGCCCCCCTCCCGTTCCCCCCGCAGCCCACTTTCCCAGGACAGCTTTGAGGAAAATTGAATTTTATAACCAGGTAAGGGGGTTGCTCTCTTTCACCACCTTTCAAAAGCCCTTTTTCAAACGGCTACAGTATGTCTCAAAATTATTTGGTTTGTTTTATTGCTTGGCAAAACATCTTCAGAAATTAATAAATGACTTTGATTATTCTTCAGTTATAGAGTTGGTTCAAAGTTATTTAAAGTTATAGAAAAAAACTGGTTGTATATTTGTCATCATCATGGCTAGGCTTTGTGATATATATTTCTAACTGCATAATTTCTAACCAAATTTTAAAATCTGCTAACATATCTCTCAAAACCCCACATTTTTTCTAAATAGTTTATTCATTTGGAAAGTATAAAAGAAGTCATTTTTATCCTCTTGAAAAAAAGGAAAGGAAATCCATAAAAATAGAAAGAAGTAAAAACTTCATGTAAAAAATTAAGATCGTATATTTAGGAACTGTTTCTAGGTTTTGAGTTTAGAATAGGTGTGATATTCTGATATTCTGAGAAATATCAGAATGACTCAACTTTTATGAATTCATTATGTGTATTTGTTTTCAACACAGCTTCTCAAGGAATTCTATGACAAGTTTTTTATGTCTAAGGAAATTCAAAACTCTTCTGAGATTCCCTGAGGAGTCCAAAAATATCATCAAAATATATTGATGTAGTATGTGGAAGAGTGGGAAAAATTATGCTTTAAAGTTGGTTTTTTTTTGGCAGTGTGGCTTTTTTTTTTGTTTGTGGTGTTGTGCGTGTGTGTGTTTATTTTTTGTGAGGTTTTGTTACTTGTTTGTTTTGTTTTGTTTTTCCCCTAGAGATTGCACTTTCCATCTTCCTCTGTCTTTCATTTTCAAGTAAGATATGGGCTTGTCTGCTTTTGAGCCAGGCAATTTCAGAGTTGATTTCAGTCTATCTTGCTGTAAAATATTCTTTAAAATATTATGGTGGTCTATGCTATTCTGTGGTGGTCTATACTATTCTGAATTCTTCCTGAGAAATATCTGAGCCTTTGTTGTGCATTCAGAATAACTGAGCATAGTAAAAGGAAAAAAAATTCTCTAAAATAACTCTGCTTTTTTTTTTTTGCACACCCAACTGGAAATGCAAATATATGTCAATAAAGAAGAAAATATGTCTCCTGTAAATACTTCTGGTTAATTGACTATATTTCTATTTAGCGTCTGCCATTAAATTCTTTGATCTGCTTATGTTATTGTGCAGATCGTGTTACTGTTCTGTTTTCCACTTTTTGGACCCTGGCTTCCCAGTGAAATATATGGAGTTGCTTTCAATCAGCATCAACTTAATTCACCGTTGCATTCACCATCACCTATTCCACATGGCTGGGTCCCTCACACCACAGTATTTCTTTCACTAGAAGATGCAGACCCACTTCTCTAGCCAGACAGCAGGGCTCAAGTTATCTGTAGAAGGCAATGTTTCAACTGACATTTCTTTATTAAATCTGCCAACATTTTTAAAACCAGATACATACAGGCAGCAGAGCACACAAGCCATGCAAGGCAATAAAGTGGCAGCTGGAGTTTTGTTTCCTTAGGAAACTTTGGAACTTAATATATAAAAACACATAATATTGCTGCTGTAATAAAATAAAAAATAAATGAAGAAAATGTAAAGTGAAAGTTTCTCTTTTTATTATTTTTAATTTTTTTGGTCATACAATAAATTCAGTAGCAGGATGGTCAAGTACTTTTATCATTTACATGCCAATTTCTGCTGTTAAAAAGGCAGAGGAGGGAATCAAATCTTGATCACTCACTGCCCAGGTAAACTGAGTCTGGACCTAGTTTTATGAAAAAAATAACTAGTAATTGTGCAATTTTTGCCTGAGGTAGAGTAATTTTTCTGTATAGTAGCTAGTATGGGGCCATGTTTTGGATTTGTGCTGGAAACAGGTGATATTTCTCATATTGCTGAGCACTGCTTACGCACAGTCAAGGCCTTTTCCGCTCCTCACCACTCCACCAGAGAATAGGCTGGATGTACACAAGAAGTTGAGAGGGGACACAGCTGAGACCACTGACCCCCATCTGACTGAAGTCATATTTCATACAATATGAGACCATGCTTAACAATAATACTGGGGGGAAGGTTGAGGGGGAGTCTACTGCTCGGGGACTGTCTGGATATGAATTAGTTGTTGGTGAGAAATTGTTCATATGCTTCACTCTTCTTTCTTTGGTCGTAATTCTATCACTCTTTCATCTTTCTTTTTTTTGGAATTTTTTATTGTTACTGGTGATGGTTACTATATAGCATTTCAATTATTAAAATCATGAGTTTTCTCTCTTTTACCATTCTAGTTCTCTTCCCCAATCCTGCTGGGACAAGGAGTGCGCAAGCAGCTATGTGGTGACTGTTTGCCAGCTGGGGTTAAACCATGACAGTCCTTAAAGCAAGTTTAAAGATTCATGAGTCAATACACAATGGGATTTCTCAGTCATGTAGGAATGAGGTAGAACTTGAACATGGATATCACAATTTATTCTTGGATCTCTAAATATCTACTTTGAATTACCCTATGACCACGCTCTTAACTTTAAAAAACCCCAACTCTTTTCAAAAGATACAATGAAAAAAATCAAAACAACATTTTATGTTAAAATGTGGAAAAAATATAAGAAAACTCCACCAAGATTTTGTATCCAAAGACAAATATCTTTGTCCATACCATTTAATTACTGCACCTTCCATGATTGTGGATGTGTTTGTGTACAGAGATGCACACAGCTCTGCACATTTAGATGATTCCCACATGAAAGTTGTGGACAATTGCTCATGTATTCCTGAGGTGAAAGGATTGTCAGAGCTTTCAGCTGTGCCTTTTTTGAAAAATGTTAATCAAAGGCTCAAATAATTTTTTACCTGTAGACTTGCTAGATAGTTGATCATTTGGAGAAAATAGAGAATGAATAAAATAAAAATAGTGAAATAACAGTCTTCTCCCTGTCTGTTTTATGCCTGTCAGGATTGTTCTCATACCAGTAATTCCAGGATGTGATAAAACCCAGACCATCTCTTATATCGGGATTTATGTCTATTCATTATCCCTAGTAAATATCTCACTCCTTTTGTCTCTTTTAGTCCTAGCCTTTCAGATCTTTTAATCTGCTATGTCTTCAGTGCATTATCTCTCTGACCAGGTTTTTTGTTCTATCCTTTGATTTTCCAGGAAACTCCTGTTTCCAGCTAACACGAGTCTGAACTATCATTACTCCTTGCCCAGTAATTGACCAGCGAGATGATAACAAAAAGTAACTTTCTTTCCTGCAGTCAACTCACGCCTATTTGAAGGACAATAGCTCTGATAAGCAATATCAAAATCTGTACACCATATATCTCCTAATCTGATGTCTTTTCACAAATCAGATTTTCCACTCATTGTCATGACTGCATAAATCTTGTGCACACATGTACATTTGAAGTGTCATTCTTCTATTTTTTCACTAATTTTTATGAAATGAATTTGAGAAGACATAACCCCCCACCAGAATATAATTCAAAATGCCTCATTTCACAAGTAAGTTTCAAGTTATATGTAAATTATATGTTATTATTTTTCAAGTGCTGTCAAAAGTTGTTAAACTACTTTGATCATCAATAATAAAACCATTGACAGCTTCTTTAAAGATATCTCTAGAAAATAATGAATATTGCACTTGGTATTCCATCATATGTTAAAGACAAATAAAATGCAGAATATCTCTCATTTCATCATCTTTCTCACGTTACTAAAATTACATGCCTGCTTACCTCTTCACCATTCCTTGGACGAATTCTTATGAAATAAAAAAATATTCTCTAATAATTTATAATAAAATTTAAAATTTAATTTAAAGACATTTAATATTTTAGCAGTAAAAAAGTTGGTGGTGTTTTAGAAATAAAAGTTAAATTATATATTAATTTTTTAAAAATATAAAAACATTTTCTTCACCTATGAAATAAATTATTCTAAGAATAAATGACCTTATTTAACACCAGTTTTGATTTTTTTTTAATAAATAAAAGTTGAATTTATATTTTCAAGTAACACTTTTGCTAAAAGATGCTTCTCACTATATCTTTCATAGCAGAATTTCATACTGTGATTCCCAGGATGCTGTCCAAGGGACCTTTTATGCTTCTGTTGACAAACCACACATTTGATCTGTGTTTTAACTATTGATGAAGATAAATGCAGAGCATGAGAAATGGTAGTATTATTTTCCTATGCGTGACTGTGAGTATATATTTGATTTAGGCAAAATCAGAAGGAAATAACTGCAGGGAAACGCCATGAATAACCCATGTATTTTCATGTATCACTAAAAGCCTAAATGAAAGAAGACTGTATCAGAGAAGATATAAACTTACCAAGCTTTGCCAGAGTTAAGCCAGGTGCACAAGCTGTGCAAACTGTACTAAATTATCACATTTTATTAGCATTTCTTATCTCTGAGTCAAATGACATTTTCAAGGATAACAGAATCAACTCTTGAGTCTCTCTGAGCTGGAAGGGAAGTCAGGAGTGAAACAAAGTTGGAATACTTACATATAAACCAATGAGTTATGTCTACCTGCTTTTTCCTTCTTTGAGGTTCATACCCATCTAATGGTTTCTTACCCACTACTTTGGCACTGAAGTTTTCAATGTCTCTTGAAGTGAAGTTGGAGATGGCAGCCCTCCTGCTCCCACTCAGCTCTGAGAGAATGGGCCATCCCTTGATCTACTGGGATGGATGAGACCAGATGGAAAACAGACCAGATGGAAAATGCCTTGGACATCAGGTACATAATGCAAATTACTTTTATTATGTTTGCCAATATTTTAATGTACCTCTAATAATTCCTTGACCATTTTTTTTTCTGCAATGGTAATTCCCGTCTTCTTCAAATACTCCTTCATACAAAATGGGAGAATAAAGTGTTCCTTTTGTAACTGACCTTGAGAATCCTAGAACAGTTTTGAAAATCTGTTACTCTGCTCTGTTATGCTTAAATAAACAATAAATTAAACTATGTTTTCATTTGGCTGAAATCAGATTAAGGAGAGCAGCTCTCTGGGAACTAGAGCTATAAACATTCAAATAAAATGTTTTGTAGTCTCAATTTGTATGCAAGATGCATTTTGTGATAATTTTCTGTAATCAGAAAGATTTAAAGAAATTAAAATTGCTTGTTGATACCTTAATGTTTCGCTATTGCTAAATAAGGTTTTGGAATTCTTTTAGAAGTGAATATGGATAAATCTGACAGACACTGTCAGTACAATGGTCAGTTGTTATCAGTCAGAACAGTAATAGCATAATAAAAAAAATTCTGGAGGTATTTACTGGAAAGATGCCCTCAATACTTAGAGATTACTTCTCTTGAAAAAGTGGCTTTATTATGTTTTTGACTACACATTGGCAATTTCCAAAAAGGTAAACAAATCAGGCAATAAAAACATGGATATTAATTCAATTTCTGATGGAATCTAATTTCTGAAGCCAAAATAATTTTCTAATACAAATTTCCTGTCTTTTTCCAAGCCAACTTTTCCTTAAACAACTTAGTCTTAAAATCTTACTTTCTAGGTTTAACTGTGACATCCTGTTAATGGCTTTGGTAATTTAATACAAAAAACCCCCGTGCACTGTCATCCTTCTGAAAGGCCAATAAAAATAAATCCCTACAAATATATTCTTGTCCTAATGGTTAGTTCATGCAAATTTAACTATTGTTGATGGCATGTTTTAATTTCTGTTTCTGCCTCTGACAGCTATTACATGCAGTTTTACTGACAGCATCTCCAGGATTGTGTGCAATCTGAGAATTATCAGACCTCAGGATATTTGAGAAGAATGAAACTATGTACTTTGCAGACCTTAATGCTTAAGCCTGTTTTTTTTTTTTTTGAGAATTTTTACTTTTTCTTTAGCATGTAGTACAATCTTAGGAAAACATGAAAACATTACTTTTTGTTTCTTGTTCACTGATTTTCAATGAGTAATGGATCAAGTCTGTGGGAAAAAACCCAGAGATATCACAACAGGACTGAATCTCTTAGAATTCCCCTCCCCCCTAAACTTTGTTTCTTTTGCTTTGAGATCTATGTCTTTAAGCTTCTCTTGGAGCTCTCAGAAACATTGAGATTTTTAGGTCACAAACAGGTTGACCTCATCTCCTGTATTCCTCCTAAATATGTCCTATTATTTGTATGCTTACAGTTCAGTATGTCTTTGTTATTTGGTTGATTAGAGTGCCCTTCACCTTGTGAGTCCAAAAATCAAGGTGCTGGCTGAGGCTGGTATTCCCAGGCAAAGCTGTGTCTCTGTAATGTTTTGAGGATCAGATTCTTTCTCCTGTGTTATGATTTGTAAAAACAAGAATTCTATAGTCCTAAACATTTTTACTCATACCTTATGATATCCAATGAGTGAATGAGGAACACATTCTTTTAGAAAGTAAATTATTCTGTACAACAGTGAAATAAATAATACACATGAACACCTCTAACTGGTATAATAGTCAAATAAATCGTGGATTCAGATCCAAAATAAAGAATATTAAGACCATCATATGAATTTGAAACTACCATCTGGAGAACTAGGATTCATAATCTAATGAATGGATTACACCTACCTGTCAAGGATTCATCCCATAAATGTGCTAAGAGACTAGATTCCAAAAGAAAGCAGAACCATCTTCAGCAAATTGTGACATACCAAACTGATTGCTGGAAGATTCTCCTGAAAGTTTCTGAGACTTCCTGAAGATTGTGTTACAGACACACTATTCAATAGAGATCATATTCAAGTATATATTATGTGTTATTTTCTCTAGAATTATTAGAATGCCTGAAATTAAGCTATTGAAGTATGACATACCAATGTAGTTCAACTCTTTTATCAGTTTAATGAACTATTCTCAAAAAGCATCTGTGACCTGTAATTCTTTCTAAGACATGAGAGAAACACCAGAAGACCACTTACTGAGCAACATGCCTTTTAAAGCTACCCTTTACTGCTCACATTGATGCTGTTTCAAACTACCAAAATTACCTCCAAAAAAGGTTGGTTAGATACTGGCTGTGATCAAGAGAACAGACCATGTGTCTGAGTAAGGGGTATCTTAATAGCCTCAAACACCATTTTCCTAGAATGTAGCTATGGTGTAACAATGAAAACTCATCAGTTTTTGTAGCACTCGAGGACTTACTTAATTTTTGGAAAGTAATTTTTGTTTATTTCAGTGAACTAAAACAAATACCTAAATTTAAGTACTCTTTTTAAAGCTGTGTTAAATAAGGATGAATTTTCTACCCTATTTTAGATGTTAGCAAAATATATTCTTAAAGCTAAGCTTTGTGGTAATATTGAGGACTGTTGAACAGCTATCTTCTGAATAATAATTTTTATTATACTTTCAGAAATTTGATTCTTCCTTGCTTGTGGAGTATATAGAAAAATAATTCTCATCAAGGATTTTAGTCCTAAGCAATTAAAGACTAAGTATCAGCTACTTACAAAGAACAATTTCTACTAAAAATATTTAATGGAAATTCTTTGGGAAATATTTTTACTTCATCAATTCCAGACAGTTGCAGTTCAGCAAAAATAAAACTCAGTTATAATTTTGATATTTTTTGTCTCAAGCTCCTTTGTGATTTTCCCCTCTGGTATTTTATGTTCGGTTAAATCCTTGGTCTATTAAAATGGTTGTATTTAAAACACCTGTGTTTCAGGAACTTGAATTTCCCAACATCAGAAGAAAGTTGAACGATCAATATTTATTGATTTTATATTGATTTATATACTGCATATTGAGTAACGAATCAACTCTGCACTATGTCACAATACCTATAACTTACACATCAATAAGTTTCCCCTGAGTCTGCTAATATTTTTAGCTTACATGTAGTAAATAAGGAGGATCAGGTATGGAGATACAAATTTATTTTTTTTTAGTATAAAATGAGTATCTGCAGTAAGATAGGTACTTCTTGGTGAGAATTGCCTTACACTGAAGTAATTAACTTCTAGACAGGTTAAGTCAGGACAGAAGAATCATAGAAAAGATAAAGGAATATCCTTATCACATAAAAAGGGACTAATTGCACATTAGAAAAGAAGCACATAAAGCACAAGAGATATTTAAACTAAAATAACACGATATATGACGTTCTATTGAGCTGTGATGTAGAACTACTGTTAATTAACATCACTTTAGGTGGCATACCATTTGTTTTGCTACAGGATATTCGTAGTGTTACTGTGATGAAGACAAATCTTTGCAGCCTGTTTTGTCCTTGTCCTCTATCTTGCAGAAATGGTATCTGTATTCATAGTTGTTAGACGTTGGTGAAATCATGACAGGGGCAAGGCTGCTGCAATTACATACTCCCATCTGACACTGCTCACACACAATGAACAGAAACCCCCCCCAACATGTCTTACATAAGCTCCTTGTTATACTTTCTTTTTCTGGTGTGATAACAAGACAGGGAGAAGTTAATAATACAGATAAATTATATAGGTACCATAATGTAGTCAAAATCCTCCATCCTCACTTCTTGAATATACGAAGCTGATCATACTGTACAAAAATTTTAATTTCCTTTTAATCTGATGCTATTTTAGACTATGCCAATAGACATTAGATGGCTAACCAAAAGCAGAATATTCTTTAACTTTTCAGATGTCACAGTCTTTAGGCAACCAAATGTGTAATTCAGTTGTCCAAGCACTCATTTTCTAGAACGATTTTAGATCCCCAGCATCATCCAAAGCATCCAGATGGGACATGGGTAAGTGACACAAAAATGCGAGAAGGGGATATATTTGGAATAAGTGCTAGAAATCTACAAGAGAGGGATTGAAACCTGCCCAGAGGAGTCGCTTTTTCTAGTGCTTTTTTAAAGAGACTCATCAGAGAAAATAGGTAGAGAAAATACGCAGAAGTATATATGTGTTCTTTTGCTCTGTGTGTCTTCGCTCTGTGATATACATGGCTGCAATGAAATGGAAAAGGCAGATGCTATAGACGAAGTTTTCAGAAGGGTTGATAGGACAATTTCATAGCTAATAATAATATTTGTAGTTATCTATGTAAGGATGAGGGCAATCAAATGTTATACTTCAGGTAGTAAGAGGTAATATAGAGGAAAACAGGAATTTGTCCACTTCACCATCTTTTTCCATGAGTTGCATTTTATACTTTTTGAAATGTATCATATTGCTTTGTCTTTTTTTGAAGGAACCATGTGGTTCAGTGTTCTGTTTTCATACAGTAAGCATCATGTGTTTTTCTCTTAACTTAAAATGCAATGAATTTTTAAGGTTATTCGTAATGTTTATTTGACTTTGAGAAATTTACGAATCAAAGTAACCACGGATTATCTAGAAATAGTATCATGTTAGTATCCAGAAACTGCAGAAAGCACTATGTATTTTTCTTGAGAAATTTTCCGTAAAGAACCTTTACTCATTCTTAACTTCAAAGTAGTGACTTTTCTCAATGTCAACTCATTTATATTTTTTCTAGTGAAAAAATACCATAAATGGTAAGTATTTAATAAAGTATGGGTCTGTTCAGAGCTAAAATTGTAATTCCTCTATCATAAGGTTGATAACAGCTATAAAGTGCAACAATACTTTCTGCCCACACAGAGTAATGACCTGTAGGAGATAAATATGCCAAAAGGGAAATCCATACACTGTTTGATTTACAACTGTATTTTTAACAATGAGACAAAGAAGTAGCAACAGAATGCACTTGGAAAATCTTCTATTTTTCAGACTGAGTTTTTGAAAGGAAAATATAAGTAGTTTAAAACTGCTTGTGTCAAATGAAGAGTAGCTGTACAGGCTGTGATTTTATAAATGATTAGAGTCTTATTTAATGCATTACTTGCAGATTCTGTAGTAAGAAAGCAAAATAAATGTTTGCCTCACAATAGAAATTCAGAGTTTGTTTTGAAGAGACTATTTTCTTCTTCCTGAAAATGAAGTGTTAAAGTGATTTACAGCTGATGAATAAAACTTTCAGAGACTTCAGTCAAGTTTTGTGTGACCAATGGTTTGACACGCTTTTCTATTGTCACAAGCAGGAATGAGTAGCTGGAATCAAAGATTAAAGACCAGGAACATTGGCTGAGTGTTGCTGGAACTAGTATCTCACTGGCTTATTTCTGACTTTTTTCTTTCTGATTTTGATTAGGACTGTAGGACGTTTTTGCTTTTCAAGCCAGGTATGTTCTTAAAGGTAATACTTCATCTAGAAGTAGGACATAACAGATTTTTGTATGAGTTAATGACTGTGGTTCCTTCTGTAGTCCAAGAAGCTTAAACCACATAACGATATCATACGGCTTGAAAGGAAATACCTATTCTACACTAGCTCCATTTAAATTGATCTAAACAATGTAGAGTAGGGGACTGTGGGGTGTCTCACTTGAGGCAGGAAGCAGGAAAAATATGTTGTCTTAGGAGGCAGGATGATCTACTCTGAGAGCTATCTATTCCATACCTTTGAATCAGGGCAACTTCTCCAGTGAATAACATCTGCAACCATTTTCCTGGGGATATGCTGCAGCTTTTATCCCTACTAGTTCACTCGGAGCTACCATAGGTATTTCTGGATATCCTACAGTCATATCTACACTGGTTCTACAGAGGTAAAAATAAATGTGGATGCAGTGCATCAAACAAAGATCATCTTTCTGCAGAAAGCTGATGCTTGCTGTCTATTTGGAAGTATAAAAATTGTAGTATAGGAAGTATAAAGAAATTCAGCAGTGATATGATAGTTATATCCAAACAGAACTTCAGAATATTTCTAAAGGCATAAGGCAAAATTCGAATCTTTGCTTATGTATGTTCCAAAGGAGTTTCTCTATGGTTTTGCAGGGAAAGGCAAGAAAACATTTGTTGGAAGGGCAAATAAAAGCCTATGACAATAGAAAACATATTTCTTGCTTTTTGTACCTCAGATATATATTTGCAAAAGTAAGAAACATGATTCTTAGCTGTAAGGAATGTGTGTTCTTGGATGTGTGTACATCTAGAACACACAAATTCACTTACGAATATATTAACAGTTAACATACATTAACACACATTTTGTTAAATGTTCATGTTAAATTTATTTACAACCAAATTCAGTTTTAGTTTGTAAAAAAATGCAGATTATGGCATTCTTTTTACCTAGAACAACAGAATTGATTAGGTTGAAAAATACCTCTTAGACCATGAGACCTCTGAGATTTGTTATATCCAGTTTCTAACAAAGAATGCAAGGCTTCATTGAATCAAATCCCAAGATGTATACAGAAAAAAGAAAAAAAAAACACTATCAGCCCATTAGACTTTGACACATTTCAAAACTATACAGATACATGCTAAATCTAGAAAAGTCTATTTAATGCTGTAGTTTGTTGTGAAAACAGCACATGTAATGAAATTTAATAAGGGAAAAACATTACATTACTTTTGCTTCAATTAAAATAAGCAGGTGTTTTGTGTTTCTGCTTTTGAAAAGCAAATAGAACTTAAGAATTTCTCAAAGAGTAATGCACAATCAACCTGGATAACTTCAGTAGAAAAAAGCCCAAACAAACCCCAAAACCAAATTAGCCCAAAGAAAATTCCCAGCCACTTGCAGAAACAGCTTTATCTATTATAAAATTGGCACACACAAATACTTCTGCAAATAAGGAAAAAATTAAAATTGTGTGTGTCAAGCAGGAAAGCTATCTCAGAGTTGCTATATGAAGTTTCTAGGAGCAGATCATGCTTATAAAGTACAATGATAATTCTATAGAAAAAATGCATTTAAAGTGTAACACATTTCTACCACATTTACTAAAATTTCATGCATTTTGATAGATAGCATAAATCAACCACAGGAGCTTCCCATTATCCTGAAACTCTATAAATGCCTGTATGTTTTGAGTTCTAGACAAGAAGAGGTATATATTAACCATGTATTTTATTGTTCTGTCTCAAGCATCCAGTAGACCTTTTGGACTGCCATTTAGAATGAAGGAGATCGCACTGTTCATTTCATCTGTTGTGGTTACATGGGACCTTAAAAGAAATGAGAAGAAATTACCTTTGCCTACAGGAGCTCCCACACTACAGATAAACCAAAGACTAAGTGGACAGGAGATCACCATTTAGAAGCATGCTGCTGCTAAGTATAAGTGATTATAGCAGTATATGATATAGGATTTAAAAATATCTATTTCAATGTCAAATGGACAGCAATGTGTACATATTTGGATGATTAACTATATGGAAATCTGGTTGAAAACAAAAGGAGCAGGGTTTCCAAAGCATTATAGAGAAAAGTCTTGGAAAAGTCTGAACAGATAACAGTCTAAAATAAAGTCAGAGAACACCAACCAGAGATATGGTTTTGTTAAACTTATAATTGCAAGATGCTTCATTTAATCTTTACTAGACAAATAGACAATACATTTAAGAGTGGTGAAAACTTGGAAAACTGTCTCCAGTAGATCTACTTGAGCAATTATGGAGAGCATCAAGGAAAGAAGAACAGGTTGTAATACAAAGTTATTATTGTCAATGACGGGTAATGTAGATTGAAATGCTTCTATCTGCATATAGAATCTAAATAATTTCAAATTCTGTACTGCTTATGCCCATTTTTGTAATCAATAACTCATATTAACCTTCCTTGTCACCAGCTGTGCACAATTGCATAAGCAATTTTGAAAATAATAGGATATATTTGAATTTGTGGTCATTATTTCAAGGGCTACCAGCTCACATCAAGTGTAAAGATGAGTGCTTCAGTCAAACTCCAGACTTTTCAAACTGATTATCATGCATCATATATTGTCATGTAGAGATCATCATGTTATTTTAAGTCACTGGAGAATATGTAATAAAGCATCTCACATCTAGACTTTTTTTGTAGAAATATCACAAGTGCATTAGTACACCTATCTTTGAGAACAAATTCAAAGCCTTAGCAATGAGTTTACAGGAATAGGTCATATCTGCTGTTTTGAAAAAAGAAAATTCAAATCTCATGTATTTTCCATCTGGGAGATTTCTAATACACCTTTCAGTCCTATATAAAAGAAGATTCACCATCAACCCATTCAGGCAAGCAATTTAATTTGGCTTAATAGGTACTTTCATTTTATGCATTGCAGCATGCTGTTTCTTTGGTTCACATTAACAAAATGCTGTTTGTTATTTGAATGGAAAACCAAGCTTTGTAGTATTCCAGTATTCACAAAAGCAATAGCTTTTTCTTTCTTTCAAACATTAACTGAGTTAGATTCAAGTTGATATAGAAAATTGTGACAGCATATTTTGTCTTTCTCCATGTCCTTTCTCGTGCAGTATGTTTACATCACATATTAAGTCTAACTGGGTTAAATTGGAAAGTGTGACAAATTACACATATTAGCCTACTTCCAGTCTGGCCTGGTTTGAGTATTTATACATTATAATTTAAACCAGGAAATATACATGTCTATTTAAACTCATTGGAACTCATTATATTGTCAGGTGTTCAACATTACCACAACAAAGTATGCAAAATAAGGATGGTTTTGTCTTTTTTGCATTCTTGTTTTTAAAATGCTATATAATGCCTCTGTATTTGTGTAGTTAAACATTTAAAATAAGTTATGAGCTATAACCCATATGCACTATCCGGAGCAAGTACATCTTGTCAAGCTGACTATGAATATTTGCTTACTATCATGAAAATGATAGTAAACCATTCATTCAGTGCAGAGAGTTTAAAACTTTTTAATTCAAAATTTTTTGGTGCCCTCAGGCATACTTAGGTGAGGAAAATTCTGTTTTCCCTTTCATATCTATGTAAGCTGACATGATCATAGCTGTGTGTGACTCCTGAAAACAGACTTTATCCTCCTATTCAAATGCAATAAAAAACATTACAGAGAAATCAAGGTTTTAAATGTTCCATGTTTAATGTAATCACTTAGCTTCCTTATTTTAATTTCTGAACTTCATCCCACAAAACCTGAAGTTTGTAGGTGCTTGAATCAATTGAATGTCCTATACTTTTGCCTACAGTTTAGGTACATTTTTCGTAGGTAGCATATTCTCAGTATTCTGAGAGATATTTTTCATTGAGAATCTTATCACCAGGAGGTGCTGACATGAGATATAAAGTGATTGAAGCACTGTTAAAGCCCACAGTATGCAATGAGCAATTATTTCTTAGGTTTTTCAGGCACAGACTATTGGTGAAGTTTTGGAATTGTTTTGCCTTCTCCCATATTTTCCTTCTCAAGCCTTTTCCCCCTGTTCCCTACAATCCTGGAACATGTGTTCCTACTACCTCTGCTGCAATAGAAAAAGAAAAAGCTAATGCTGTAAGAGCTGAAGATGAGAGAAGTGGAGCTTTCAGTCAGAGTTTTGTTCCTGTTATAGTCATTTGTCCCATGGTGAGGGTAGCAGGCAATACTCAGGCTTGCCAAGAAGAGCCTACGCTTGTGGGAGATTGGAAACCACCAGGATATGGACATGTTCTAAGAGACCTGGTCTACCTCAGTGCAGTTCATGTATCCAGGTTCTATCTCTTCCTCTTTACCAGAATACTTGCTGCTGAATGGATGGCAAAAGACAAAACCCATTGGCCACTGCAGTGTTACATACTGTCATAGTTATCTGGTACCTACCTCAACTGAGACGTGAGTAGAGGAATGCTGGTGTGTCTTCTGATCTCCAGGGTTACTGAGTCAGAGCTTGTGAAAAAGCCTTGAAGAGATTCAGTTCCTACATCTCTGAGATTTGGTGAGATTTTTTCTAGCCCATTTTGCTGGTCATAACCCATCATAAAAGAACCCTAGGAGCCACAGGAATCTCTTTCTATGGCTTTAATTTTTCTCTCCTATGTAGCACTTACACAAAGGAACATTATCATTTAATCTGGCAACACAGCATGCAAACCACCAGAAGCTACATTTTGACTAGAGAAAGATGAACCTCAAAAACCTGAAAATTCTTTTCACTCAAACAATAATGTCTAAATGGTAGTATTGTTATTTAAATATATCCAGTCCATACATTTGAGATGGAAATTTTCCTACTTTATATTATGCATTCTCATACAATTTCCTGGTAAAATGGAAAAACACAAAAAGGTTTAGATGCATTTTTAAGCTTCAGTTTTCACATCAGTATATTTAATCCTTACTTTAATTTCCATGGTTTTTTTACCCTGAAATTAAAATCCTGTAAATTAAAAATACAACTGAAAACCAGAAACATGATTTAGTTAAAAAATGAGTATTAGAGAACTTTGCCAACTAAAAAGACCTTTTAAAAGTTACTTTTTATGCTATTTGCACTAGCTGTCTATGGAGTTAAATGATGGAATCAGTGGTTTCACGTAAAATATGGTTGTGCATCAATTTCTTTTTCAAATGAATTCATGGCTATGCTTTTGAATATAATTAAAGCATAAATTGCAGACTAACAGCTGCTTTTGAGTGAATATCCATGTGAATACATCAGATAGGAAGTAAAACCTGGAAGGTAAAAACTCTTTCATTGATAAATAAATTTTTTATTGGGGTTTATGATGGCTGACTAACCTCTAGTTGAGTGATGTAAAGCTGCCTATGTCACATGGGATTGATTAGTGCTGATTTCAGTAGTTATCACTACTTGGTGGGGTAAAATTGTAGAACACGTTTCTCAGATTGCTTAATCCTGTAGGTCAGAGTTTTCTTCTGTCCTTTTGTAGTTCCAAACACTTTATTTGAAGGTGAATGCAGGACAAGTCATCCTCTGGATAGTGAAAAGATGCTTATATTCAGCAATTTACATGGTACAAATACCTGAGTGTCCACTGTGCTTTCCAAGGGATTATACTAATGTCCATAGTTTAGTTGTTTCTACTCTTTTCTTTGCCTTGTTATTTCAACCTTATGGAAAAAAAAAAAAAAAAAAAGGAAAAAATCCTTAAAAAATTCTCTTTATAGTTGTGATATGATTTGGCATATACCTTTTATCAGCTTGGACCAGGACATTAAAGGAATGTAAACTTCCTTTCTTCTGCAAAAAAGCAAATAAAATTGTTGAGAGGTAAAAAGCCATCTCAGAATCTTATTTTAGATTGTTGGTCAAAATAATCTGAATATTGGTCAATTACTCAGGTTGCTAGTGGACAACCATGCATAATTTCTGTTCATGTTATCTAGGAAATCAGTCTCCGAACAACACAAAAATTGCATTATAGTTCTCAGACATAAGTAAAACTAGGCTAAATCTTCATATAGGAGTGAGTTGCCTTCAACTGTTCTTCAGATTAAATATTTATCAGCCACAGTCTTCGACACCCTAAACAGTAACAATTTTCATAAAGGTGTTCTGCTTGAGATCCCTGGGAGTCTGTGTTGTCTTTCCCAGTGACTTCCGCACACATTACCGTCTGTCTCAACATATCCATAACTGTGAATCACATTTTCTGACATCCAGCTGTCCCTGTGCACTTTAAAGGGAACTTGGATGTCCAGAAGTATTTGTGCATTTCCATCTAAAAGCTGTGAATCTTAAAACTCATGTTTAAGTATTTGTTGTGTCTTACTAAGTCCCTGTGTCTTAGAGGAAAATAAAATCTTTGGTGCTA
This sequence comes from Serilophus lunatus, assembly GCA_013399895.1. Classification (NCBI taxonomy): domain Eukaryota; kingdom Metazoa; phylum Chordata; class Aves; order Passeriformes; family Eurylaimidae; genus Serilophus; species Serilophus lunatus. Next base: position 75,947 of record VXBA01000209.1, read on the forward strand.
CTAATTCTGGAAGAGACATGCTTTCTACATTTGGGAATATTTTCTAGCAGATATTTTACTTGAGAGATTTTTAAGGCTTTTATTTAACATGGAGACATCATGACCCCATACTGACCAAGAGTTAATAAACAATGCAATCAAGAAGTGACTGTTGTAACTTTACATTTCTCCGGGTAACAAAATGCGCTTTAACATATTGGGCGCATTTTCCTGAACAGGGTTTTCTTTGAAACTTAGGATTAACAGTTATATTTTGCAATTTTTAAAGTTTAGCTTATATTTTACCTGCATAACCATCTTTTCTCAGCTGATATATTTATCTCTTTTCTCCCTTCCCTCCATTCTCTTTTTCTTAAGGAGCAATGTGTGTTTCTTTGGACTGATTAGTTTCCTGAGCTAAACTCCAGAGTTTTAAACTGAGCAATAAAATTTTCAAGTATCTTCAAGGTTTTTCTAGCAATGGAGTTAGTCCTAATACTGCTATTTGTTGTACCCAAAATTTAGGCAGAACGTTTTTGCTGGTTATCATTTCTATGATAACCCTAAGTGAAGCCCCATGTCTGAAAGGCTCCTCCCATAGGGAGTTTCTTGTAACACTGAGGCTGGATCCTATGTGGTGCTGTATCTAAAGCTAATGACACAGCTCACAAAGCAAAGCCATATTTTTTGCGTATTGGGCAGCTTCCCAGTGGACAGATTTTCATTTCATTCTTAAGATGTCACAAAATGGAACTTTGTGATTCACCATTTTCTGATGCAGGTTACTTTTTCTGCTTCTAACTGAAGTCTCTCCTCTCTTTTCACAGTCACAGGGCAGTGTTCTGCCATGCATCTCAACCGGAAACTGATAAATAGAAAGAAATTAGAAACCAGTCACTCCTATTGAACTTTGAGTCTTGGTGACAGCAGATTCAGCACAAAGAGCACAACATTACTGATATTTTCTGTGATGTTCTCATAGCGGTGATAGACTATTGGGGAAAGAAAGAACCAGGCTGTAGCAAGTGTCCAAGCTTCAATGCAATCTGGATGCAAAAGAGAACCCAGATCTCAAAAAAATGATGGAAGTGTTTGTCTTGGGTTAGGTGAGGCTGAGAAAACTTTCCCTGTTTTGACTCAGGTTTAAATAAAGAGATTTCTTTTTTTTTTTCCCTTGCCCAGCCCCCCTGTCGCTCCTTTTTGGCTCACATGTTTTCTTTTGTTTTCTCTTGGGGAGGGGACTGNCTCGTCCCTCTTCTGGCCTGGGACCTCGCTGAGAGAAGCAGAGCTGCCAGCCTCTGTGCTTTTCTGCCATCTTGGAGTCACCACGTGCCTGCCTGTGCTGCTGCTCTTTCCACTCCCCGCCACCGCCATCAGCGCCTCCTGCCACCTACTTCAGATTAACTGAACTTTTTCAGACATTGAAATGAGGAATAAGTTTTTTTTTGTTGTTTGTTCACTTGTGGAACCAGTGGGGGTGGGGGTGTTGGTGGATTTCTTTTTGGGTTTTTGAGAGGTGGTTATTGGGCTTTCTTCAGGGAGATTTTCCGGTATTTTAATATTTTTAAATTAATTTTTTTCTTTCCTCATAATAACTTCTTATTTTCTTTACTACCTCTGTATCCACGAATTATTAATCAATAATTTTGTCCATCAAACCAGGACAGTGTTGGATAATTTTTGATGGTGTGGAGGGAAGGCATCACTTATCATCTTTATTGGCTTCTATGCAATATTTGATGCAGACATGATCATGAGAGATTACTGAAGGGAATGCCAGGGCTGCATAATGAATATATCAAAATGGTCTAACATCTCTCTGGGGGTATATAGCTCTAATAAGGTGACAGGAAATGTCATATTTGTCTCCTTACTTCACAACTATAATTGCTCTGAATCTACTCAGCATCTACAGACAGATCCATAAAATGACGGGCTCAAACTTAGTGCAGCAACAATGCAGCTCTCATCATACTTATCTTCACCAGACAGTGCAAGATGAGATCAGATGTTGACCAAGAAACATCCTATGAGTGAAGACTAGTTGTGCCTGAATGGCTAACAGTGAACAGACATAAGGCAGAAATTCTGCTGAAAGAAAAATAAGCCAGCAATTAAAATAACTCTGAGGAGTTTATAGCCTCATATTTGAAAATACATTTTGTTGAATGGAGTTTAGTATAGCAAAGTAATATCAAAGTGATTTCAAAACAGCCAGTCTGTCTTTCAGTTTTTTCCACAAGATCCTGATTCTTGATGAAGTAGTGAAAAGTAATGAATAAACTGTTTCCTAACTTTTAAGTTCTTGGTTTTTAGTATTTAAAATCCTCATATACTGTAACTTGGATATATTAGTGAGAAGGAAAAAAGAGAGAGAACATGAGAGAAACTAAACTATATTATTTAGGTTTTTGACAAAAGTGAATGAACAAAACTTATAAATTTGCTAAAATCTCCATGAGCCATTACCTGTCTTAGAATATTCAGAGCTTCTGCCATTAACTAATTAATTATGAGATTACAATATCAGATTTTTTTTTTCCACAAGGGTCAGGAATGAGTATGTTTGTCTTTGTATATAAATACATTTAACCTATGAGTTTTATGATCATTACCAGTACTAATGGAATCTTAATTCCAGATCCAGCTTCTGTACGTTCTCACAAACACTGTATTCACCTCGTGACTATCTTTCATTCTGTGCCAACCTTCTTTTCCTTAGCAAACCTGCTAACATTTCTTAGTGATACAAGAGATTTCAACTGCCTTCTTAGGCATCGTAGTCTCAGTTACTCCTTTTGCTGCCTCAGTTCATCTCTACATCCTCTTTTAGAAGTGGTATCACTTTTGTCCATTCTGGTGCTGATAACAAAGGAAAGAAAGTATATCTCTGCTCATTTAAGTCAATATTGTATTGAGGCCTTGCTACTACTGTATTTGCATCCATATGAAAATTATCTGAGTGTTCAATGATTGAAGTTCAGTGCCTACAGGAACTGAGTGAGAAGAAGCAGAACTCTGGTTTGTAGCTCAGCATAAGACAGGGCCTGGGAACAGGCCTTTTAATGGTTTGAAATCACTTGGAAGCTGAGACAGGACATACATGTGAGCACTTGCACTTTAGAAAGAGGCAAACAAAATTTAGAAAAAAAATTTAGAAAAATACAAACAAAAGTGGAATTTTTCAAAGTCAGAGATTTTGTTCAAGGGCCATTTAAAGAAATTAGCTTTCCTTTTATTTCCTCTTTTTCACATTGCTCTTCAAAAGGAACAAAGATGCAGATGCATCTCTTCCAAACAGCAGATGCCAAGCCTTTAATCCAAAACACAAACGCCCCAAACTACAGTCATAAATTGTTAATAGAATTGTTTTAAAAAAAGGGAAATAAAATGTCTTTTTCAAAAAAAAGTTTGTGTATTTTTGGAAAATGAAAATATCAACCTGAGATTGTTAGCAAAAGGCAAGGCATACAAACATGATTTCTTGTTGAAAATTACTAACTGTTTGATAACGTTATATATAAGTGGAGCTATCGAAATACCAATTGAATGACTGACCAGGGGTGGGAGAAGCACAAGGAAAAATATATTGTAAAGAACCATCAAATACAAGTACCTTTCAAGACAGCTTTCATCAGTAGTGAAACAAGTAAAATGACATAACATATATGACTATTTCTGGATCTTATTTTTTTCAGATTTTTATCACAAGTACACAAATTAGTCTAAACCTTTATGTCACAGGCTGAAATCATGTTTGAAATTAATCCAGTTTATTTTTTTCTCTTGTGAAAAAAAAAGTTTGACATGATTAATCAAATTTAATCAGAAAAACAAACCTTTAGGTATGTTGTATTTTTTAAAAATATAATTGTCTAGTAATACGATCAATTAGTAGCAATGAAAGGTCTTTAACCAAATTAACAACAGTAGCTCTGTTACTTAATAAGCATGAGTGCAACTTTTCATCACATTTAATTTGATGGATTTTTTTTAGATGACATTCTGTCTTCACTGTAAAAGCTAAATGAATAAATTGAATTTAATTCCGAATCACCAATATAGTTAGCAGAACCAAATGCCCAACTTTAAAAGTGAACACAGAACAGATGTGGGAAGACATCTTTGACCAAAAATGTTACATGATGGCACACAAATAATACACAAGCAAGTGGTAACACCAGAATAAGATGGTACAGCATACATATCAATGCATGTGGCAATCTCACCTAAGACTCATGTCAAACTAACTAAGAAAGAAGTCTGTGGGAAAGTGAAGCTTGGAAAATTCTTTAATTACCAGTTTAAAGAACAGTCAAAAGATTAATTCAAAGAAAAATTTAGACTATGCATTGATATTACAATTGAAAATAATGCTTTATAATATTCCGGTTGCATTTAATATAACTCCTGAGACCAGTGAAGAAAACCAGAAACTCTATATAGTAGACAATAGTGTTCTGTAGTCTTTGGTGCAGGAAATAATTGAACTTTCTTTGGCATTAAAACAAGCAAAAAATTGATGTGAAAAAGAAGCTGTTGGTGATCATGACAGATAATGATAGACTATAATATTTGTATGAATATACATGGAAAAGCTGTGCTTCATAATGTGTAAGAGAAATTGTAACTCTTTCCTTGTTGTTTCTTTGATTATTTGTTTTTTGTTTTTTGTGGTTTTTTTTTCTAAAGACAGAAAAGTGAGGGGTGGAGAATGGGAGGAAGGCAGAAAGAACAAGAAATTTGAAGAAGTTAATTCATTTGTAATTTGACAAAATTGAGAAAGTAAGGAATAAATAAAAGGGATTTGTTCTTATTTTGTATTTAGTTTCATATTGTACATAATGGACCACTAAAACATAAAGCATTGGAGGGAATAAAGGGAAGCCATATCACCCCAAGATATATTAAGCAACAGATCTCTAGCTTCCATAGGCTACACTGTTTTGGAATCGCCCTCTTCCCACCTCAAAAAATATGTTTGATATAATGTGATCCTATCTCGCTGAAAAGGCTGCTGTCTACCAGAGAAGAAATCTTATTCTCAGGGGAATCCTAGGGCTGCAGTTTGCATTGAACTCTGGACAAGTCTTACTGGGAGAGCAGTAGAAATTATTTGCCCTGAATGTATTGCTAGGAAAAAGTGGAATCCTTTTTATACAGAAATAAGGACAGGAGAGGTTGTACATCGTTATCAGTCTTCTAGTACAATCAACGAGCCCTTGCTGTTACTTGATATCTCCTGTAGTCATGCAGCCAGACTATTGTCCTGAGAAACTACCAACTGCAGCAAATGAGTCAAATGTAAACAGCGGCTCCTTTATATTCAAGTGATGAATTTATTCCTTTTCTTCATGCCTCCTCTTTTAATAAATTTTTCCAGATGAAAAGTCCTTCGTTATTTTCAGAGACAAATGAGCTAGGGAAATGACATGACAGAATTAACTCCTTAGTGATAACCTTGGTTCATAAAACAAAGGAGTCTCTGTAATATTTCAGCCAGAACATTTCAGGTACCTGACCACCTTCACAGAGGAGCTGCTTCCAGAATGATCCCCTGAAGCCATCTGTCCCCAGGCTGAGTCAACCCCATCCCTCAGTCTGTCCTTGCGAAGCAAATACTTCAGCCCAGACCATCTTAGGGGCCCGTTGTTGAATGCACTCTAGTTTGTCGCTTCTCACTGGGAGTTCCTGTTACCAGCACTCTGTATTCTGACCCATTAAATTTCGGATAATTGCTATGCCACAATAACTTCAACAACACAAGTCTCCAGGGAAATGGAGACAGAATCTTTTGTTTTCTCTTCTGCACTTGAAAAAAAGCAGAATAATTTTAATTTTGACTATATGAATGTTTTTCTGACAATTTTAAAGCAACTCTGAAATATTTGCAAATGTTAATGAAGTTAATACTTATTTTGATATTTAAGATGATAGCTTTGCAACCTAAATGTGCACTGATCCAGAAGTTGCTCTTTCCCTCTATCACACATAATTGCATATTACTTTGCATTCATGGCAGATTTGAATATTTTAGCAAACTAATATGAAGATTAAGGCATGTAAATAGTATTCTCCCCAAGATAAAGCACCACACAAATCAATACAGTTACAGAGAGATAAATACTGTTCAGCTAGTGAACTGTGAGATTATTTCACTTAGGTTTGGAAAAAAAAAAAAAGTGAGATCTTGGAAAAGTGCTATCTCTGCTTATTTTTAGTTATATAAGTTTATTAATAAATCTACCATTCTTGGAAACAGCAACAAACCCCATAAAAGCAGTAAACAACTTCTCTGCCCCTTTTGTGGCTGGTAATTCAGTGCGATCATGTCTATGCTGGAGGTTTTACTTAGCTATGTACTGCACCGCTTGTACTGTACAGTATGAAAATTTAGAGAAAAAAACTCTCTCCCGCTAGGAAGAAGATCTTATGAACTCTACAAGGAAGAATGTAGAAAAAGAAGGGATCAGAGGTAGATGAATTATAGCAACTGAGCTGAGGATCTCTGGAATTCTGCATACCGGTGAGAGGAAGCAGAGGGCTGGTGATAGCAGATGATGCCCTCCCAAGAAGCCAGCTCATGGCAGATGATCTTGCCCTAAGAAGCTGGCTGCAGGGGTGCCAAGCCAGTCTTCCTTAACCTAGGTCTCCAGGATTGAAGGAACTCTGGTTTTCCTGCCTGTGTTCTCCCTGCTTTGGTGATTCAGAAAAACACTTCCTAATTTGTCCTAAGATAAAATCAAAACCAAGATCTCACAACATGGAGGCTTTCAACGTCCAAAGTGCAGCTGCCTTCGTCATTCTGTGACATTCCAGCATCTGAACTTGAAATAATGGACGGAAAACTTGCAGAATTTCTGCAAACAACATCCTGGATCCTTCACACATATCTGTGCATGGCTGAGCTATGACTGTAATAAGGTGGTGATATTTGACTTATTTGGTTAAATTTTGAGCGAATTAGGAGGACTTTACAAAATTATAAATAAATCAAATATGAACATAAAAGTAGGTCACTTGCTCATTATCCTATCATGTTTTCTACACAAGTCCTAAAAAAATTCTTTCTCTAAATACAAATTTTATATTCAGAAGATATCAGGAAAGAGAAAAAATCAAAATGTAAAAGTCAAATATCTTCTCTATTTTTTTTCATTATAACATTGTTTATATAAATTATGTCAATAGTGTCAGGGGAGGTTTATGTTAGATATTAGAAAAAGGTTCTTTACCCAGAGGGTGGTTGGGTGGTGAAATAGGCTCCCTAGGGGAGTGGTCACAGCACCAAGCCTGACAGAGTTCAAGAAGCATTTGGATGTTACTCTCAGGCACATGATGTGACTCTTGGGGATGATCCTGTACTGGGCTAAGGGTTGGGTTCAATGATCCTTGCGGGTCCCTTCCAAATCAGCATATTCTGTGATTTTGTATATATATATATAAACACACATATGCTAAGCTGTAGTAACCATTCCCTGATATGTTGGGTTTTTTAGACAAATTGCATCCTTTTTCATTTTTTGATTAATGTGCAATATAAAAATTCCTAATAAACAACTTATTACAGTATAAATCTAGAACAGCTGTATTTATGCAGCTTGAAAATGGTAGTTTTGATTGCCTTCTCTTTTTAGAATTAGAACAGAGTGTTTGTAATGACAGGTCTGCTATCCGATCTATTCTACTTTTTGTTGACTGCTGTTTTCTAGTTTTTGTGTTCTTGGTTTTTTTTGTTTGTTTGTTTGGTTGGTTTTTTTTACCTGTGCATACCAGAGAGCAATATCAGGACATACTATGACATTTGCAATAATGCTTTCAAAGAAAACAAATTCCTGTGGGACAGATATTAAATGTTTTGTAAATATCGGGAAGAAAAGCCTTCAGTATGTGTGTTACTCAAAGTGAAGTGCTTGTTGGGCAATGTATATTATTACTGTACTTGGGTTAAATGATATAGATGCACTTAAGTGATTCATCAGTGCAACATTTGAAAATTACCTGCTCTTAAGAGTCTGGAAATTGCCTAAACAAGGAAAAGAAAAAAAGCAATTCAGATAAAATCATAGATGTTTTCTTCATCATTGCTGAAACACTAATTTTCTCGCTTATTGCTTGAGATGATAAAACAAATAAAAGAAATCTAGGAGAGAATTCTTTAATATGCAAAATGAATTTCAATGTTCTGTCCTGCTGGTAGTTTTATGGAAAACCTGACTAGATACTACACATGGAACAGAAAAATCTGCATTTAGATGGAAATATTATGAAACGCATGATACGCTACAAAGTAAGGCTTTTAATGGAGATAGCAAAGTGTTGCATTATATGGTTGAGTGGAAAGACAGCATGCATACAGGCTTTTATGTCCAGCTGCCCTGATATGCCCAAGAGAGCTTACTATTTGCATTTGAACCTAATACTCTGGAAGAAGAAAAAAGAAGTCTCACAAAAATTAAGCAGAGAAATTATTAGTTCTTTTATCAAGTAAAATATTAAGATCTGTTTGAGTCACCACTGTAAGCAATGATGTTTTGGACTTGCATGGCAGTTTTTCAAAGACTGCTTAAGTGTTTTACAAAAGGGAATTAATTAAGCCTTTCAGTACTGTCTCTGTTATATAGATAAAGTGGTGTAAGGAAGATTAAATTTATACCCATAGGTTTCAATAACTGTTTTAAAGTCATCGTGGTAGGTTATTCAGTTTGAGCATGCCCTTAGAGACATGTTTTGTTCAATTTCTTTTTTGTTTGCTTTTGTTAATATAAATGAGCCAAAAATTGCAAAATCTCTCGGCAAACTGGTAATTTATCATTATGAGTCATTGAAAGCAAATTAAATTAATAAAATCCCATAAAATTTAGTATAAGAAGTTCAAGTTGCTTGTCGTGGGCAATAGATTAAATATTTCTCTTAAATTAAAATTGAGAATTGTATCCTGAATATTCACATATTTTAGTTCGACCTCAGTAAACAGCTAAGTACCACACAGCTGGTCACTCAATTCCCCTGGCCCTGCTCCAGGTAGGATGGGGAGAAAAAACAGGGAAGAAAAAAACCAAACTCATGGGTTGAGAAAAGAAACAAACAAAAATAATAGTACAAATTATAAAAATAAAAATTACTGGTAATAATGATAATAGTAATTATCACTATTTTAAAAAATGTCATGCACTACAAAATTGCCCACCACATGCTGACTGATGATTGCTTCACCCCTGGGGAGTGATCATTGGCTCCACACCAATTTCTCCAATTTTATATACTGAACAGGATATTCTGTAGTATGGAATATCCCTTTGATCATTTTGGGTCAGCTGTCTCATCCATGTTTCCAACATCTTGTGCACCTGTCCACTGGCAGAGCACAGGAAACTGAAAAGACCTTGACTTAGGATAAGCACTACTGAGCAATAACAAAAACATCAGCTTGATATCTACATTAGACTCATACTGAATCCAGAACACAGTACCGTACCAGCTACCGTGCTGTTGTGGATGCCCCACCTCTGGCAGTGTTCCTGGTCAGGTTGAATGGGGCTCTGAGCAATCTGGTCTAGTGGAAGCTGATCCTGACCATGGCAGGGGATTGGAACTAGATGATCTTTAAGGTTCCTTCCAACACAATCCATACTGTGATTCTATGATTCTGTGACAGTAATAAGAGAAATAATTCCATTGCAACTGAAACCATTACATCACAATATTTTATTGAATAAAACTAACTAAAAGTGATTGCTATCAGAGATCACCACATATCTGATCATTCAGCATTTTTAATCTCTCAAATTCCGTTGCAGTTGTGATGATGTGGAACTCATGACATTGAATGGAAATACTGTTCTAGTCAGGAATTTTGTCCACAATTATATCTGCTTAAAAAAAGATAGATAAAAAGATAGAGAAAAATGGAGCATAAATGAATAAAGGAAATAAGTTTAAAGCAGAGGGCAATATTAAAAAGAAAAAAAAAACCTTCAATTTATTTTGTGGCAGTTTTGAAAGTGTATTTGCTTGAGTAACTTGGGTGTTTTAAAAAATGGCAGGATAGGATTGTTATACTGTACAAAAAGAATTTTATAGCCCAGGTTATGACTTCCTTTGTGATGCTAAAATAGCTTACGTAATAGGACCTTGCTTCTGACTGTACTGTGTGATCTGCAGCATGCTGATGCTGGAGTATGCTTTCATCAGCTTACTGGTGCTTTCTTTAAAACATTTTTCTGCTAAGAGGGGAAGGTAAAAAACCTGAGAAAGTTAATTATGGAATATAGTTATTTGTTTACTGAATATTTTAAAACTCTTAAAGCACACTTTGCGTGTATATTTGACCCAGTATTTTCTCTACATATTGAAAATACTTTTTTATTAGGAATTCTTCAAAGCAAGAGAAAAGTAAAAATTTATCCTTCTTAACCACAGGAACAACATCCAACAACAAACCAACAAACCTTACTAGAATATCTGAGTTCTAGTACAATAAAAACCAACTATTAAGACCAATAAACCACTGGGGAATAATTTATAATTTTTTTTTTTTTTTTTTAGGGAAGAAAATAGCAAAATCCTCTCATTCTTCCAGAAAAGTGGAAATACCACCTTTGTTCTTACGAGAACACTTTGGGGTTTTTTTCCCCATTGCTTTAAGGCTCAAAATTGCATAGGTGTCTTGAAACCAAGACACCATTGCTTCCAGCAGTATTGATCCTTAACTCGTGAATGCCCTTGAATATTTGTGCCAGATTCCTCCCTCATGTTACTGTGCTGCTGACTGCAGCAGCATTGCAAAGGGGATACATTTTCTTCCATAACTTTTATTGAAATGACAGAATGACCTTAGGGTGTTTCTGTATGGCCTAGTGTTCCTTCTATAACATTTAAAATAATGGGGACACACTGATTGGCATAACCTCAGGCGTGCCGAGGGAGCTGCAACTCTCTGGAGGTTAATGGATGAATGTTTTTAGTTGAGTAATCAAACATAATATTGTGCTGCAGAACTCCTTTTAAGGCACATACCTGCAGGCTAATGGCTATTACTCTAATACGCTTTCAACCTTGAAGATGCTTTAAAGACATTGCTTGTCATTTCATCGTTGTATTGTTGCAGTCTAAGAAATAAATTTCACTTTTCTTTTGCATGGATTGGTGAAACAGAAAACAGTTGTGACTTTTTGTCTGATTCAAACAAAGAACTGCTCCAATCAAATCTCCAAATGTAGTGCTGCTGTTAAAAAAGAGCATCAGTAAGCAGAAGTATAAGAACAAAGATAACACTAGCATTAACATGAAAGCCAATGCAAATGAAAACTTTAAGAAATCCCCACATTTTGTCACATTTTCTGTAAAATAAATTAGTCTGTATGTTTTCAGTTGGATCCTGTTGAAGACAATTAACTAGGTTCCAGATAGAAATTTCTTGAGATGAAGATGGGAGGAGGAGAGTGTAAAAAAACCAACAAAAGTTTTTGATATATTTTGAAATCTCCAGCTAAATAAGAGAATCAGATACTGTATTTAGAGTCCCTTTCTCACATAGCTACTGGAAAACTTTATCCTTTCCAAGCCTTCTCTGGTAGCTTGGTTGCCCCCCACACTCACAGGTGCTCCAAGGTTGTCTGTGAAAAATTTATCTTTTCAAGGAGTTAATTGCTCTGCAAGGCTGGGGAAAGAGAGCCGTTTGTGGGAAAAATGAAAAGAATGCCTCTTCTAAGCAGGAAAGACCTCTAAGCCAAATGAGCCCTTAAAGTCTTCATAAAAATCTTGTGGAAAAAATTGTTTGCTGCACTTACACCTAGTCTTCCAGTACTTTCTCCACATTGAGTGACCAAAGCCCTTGAATCTTGCAAGTTACACTTGGCAAGACATGACTGGTCAGATTTCTCTAGATATAAGTTATTAAGGTGTATCAATGCAGTAATAACTGAACATCATCTAAATGTATCAGCCTCTGTGAGAATGCATAGGACCCACAGCAAACACTGTCAGCTCCTCTCTCATTCACAGATAAATCAGGCACTTCTCACATATGACAGCATTATATGACAAAGAAGTGCCTTATGTTTTACCTTTGGCAGTATATCCTGTTATGTTAATGTTAGGCCATTTAGCACGAGCTGGATTAAATCTCTGTTTAAGCCACAGATGCTGTCCTGATTTGGTGTACCTCTTTCACTCTAAAAAACGGATGGGAAAGTGGTTTTGATGTTCCAGTGTGCAGACACACTGCAAGGCACCACATGAACTATTGTATGGAAAGAGAGCCATGAAGACTGCTAAACTTAGGTACCTCTTCTCCCAGTAAAAGTATGACATTGTGACAATCAGTCAGAATCTTCTTCTGCTTATCATTACACTCATTACACATATTTGTTTTCCTAGATCAAGGTTGGAAATATTTTTCTTCTGCTATCATCAGTAATATATAAATGTGTATATATTTCTAGGACAGCTATATTTCAGCATCTTTTTTGGTTTCAGCATGATGTTCAGCAGTTAACGAAATTAGAAAATAATCATCTGACTTCAAGCAGTTCAGTGTGAGAGATATTTTTTTGGCTCTCATGGAAGAATGAAATACAACCAACAGACACACAGAAATTATACACATACAAACATAATACACACACACTTGTTGACTCTAGGACAGAAACATGAAAAATGTGAGCAATAGAACAGATACATCAGCTTTAATAATACAGGCATTTTCACCACATCAGTGTGTCTCCCTATTTACATCATTGAAGCTTTATTCATAGTGTAAATTATATAATTCAGGTCATTATTTTCAAATTTTTACTTCTCCTTTCCTCCACTACAGAAAGAACAATCCAAAGCCCATTGCTGTTTAGGGGAATCCAAAGAGGGCTTCCAGTGGATTTAGAGCAAGGATCCTTAATGAATAGTGGCTTTGTTTGTGTCACTTGCCATATATGATTTATGATACCTCTTAATGAACAGTTCTTTAGCTCAGAAATCTGAGATGTTTAAAGCTGATTTATTTTCTTCTTGGAGGAAAAAAGCATTATGATTACATTACCATAATCAGATTCCTGGAGGCCCATTATACTGAGACCTTCTGGCATCTTTCATTATCTTTGTGATCTAGTATGAAACACCTATTTTAAATCTTCAGGTTTATTGGTGATGAAGAACTCCTTTTGGTATAACAACCCAGTAAGAAGCTCCATTAAACTCAACTACTAAACCTATTTCATTATATTTCCTATTCCTCCAGACAGAGAGATTCAACAATAACTGAGACTTGGAAACTCAGCATTCTGTGATGGATTAAAGATTGATAATTTTTCATGCAAATGTTGGCAGTCTAAGACTACAGGAATACATTACTATTATTCATTTCACAATCTCTCATAATAAACCTAAGCAAACTTGCTTCACTTTCTCCTGTTTAATAGGCTGTGAGGTATTGAACAGGACTTACAGCACGCTCATTTCCAAGATTGATGTTTTTCTGCTAAAAAATTTTTCCTGCAGTTGGTGTTGCAGTTTTGATTGCTGTGGAAGGGAACTTGACATTTCATAAAGCCGTCATCAGAATTCCTGGGTTAAATAAGTGTGTCAGAAACCACAGGCATCATAAGGGAAAATAAAATCTGTTTACAAAACAAAGTGTAGCTTTTTATTTTTTTCCTTTCATTACAGGAAGAGAAATTAAAAGGTTTTTATAAAGTTTTTATTTTATATAATGAAATATTACTGACATCCAAAACTATTAAACCAACTTATTTACTGTAAGGGAATGCATGGAAATGTAAAGTAGTTTTAAACAAGATTGTGGTCATGTTTCGATATTTTTTAATATCTAGCAAAATATTTAGTTAGTACTGCAAAGAAGGACTTCTGTGAATTCAGAGGATGACATATACTTTCATAATTACTCAAACATAAATTACATTCTCTTCTTGAGTTTTTGAAATCACTTCTAAGGCTAAAGACATTTGATTGCACTTTGTTAGTGCCTCAATAGATGAATGATAGTTCATATAGTCTGATTAATTTGCTTATCAAGAAAATTATAAGTGAATTCAACCTCTTTTTCCTTGGCAAAATGTTTCTGAATGTAAAACAAACTTATTTAACCTCTTCACTAGAACATGAATTCCTCCAGGTCAGAAAAATTTAAAGATTTTCTGTTTGTGTGCCCCTCTAATATGCAAGATAATTCAGTAAAACTTTGCTTTCATACTATGAAACAACAAGGCTGAAATCTGTTCAAAATCCTGAGGACTTATATACGTGTTTGTATATATTGTATGTATTTGTAAGTGTATGTGTTAAGTTCTACTAAAATATTAATATTTTTTTCACGTGGAAGGCAGATTTTTTTTACTTTTTTAGATATATATCACTCATTTAAATGTGAAAATAACATATTTTCCCCCATGTCTCTATTTTCACTAATTCCTTGTTTAATATTAAACAAGTAGTTCTAACTTCTAAGAGTTTATTGTTAGCAAAACAATCTTGAGTACATTCTACAGCTCCAGAATTAATATTTGTGTTTTATTTCTGAGTACTTCTCTGTGTGATTCTTCCTTAGTTTCTTTCACTAGTTTTGGTGATGCAGTGGCAACCTATTTATTTCAAAAATATTCTGTGTTTCTTGAAATATTGTGCATTATTAGCATCCTGCAATCTGTTTATGAGGTGTAGAAAATGTACCCAAGCCTATTAACACTAATGAAGCTTCAAATGATCAAGTTTTGAGTATTACAAGAGCAAAAGAATTGAAAAGATTTTTCAATATAGAGCAGAGCAGTATGAGATGGTACCACTACATATATCAGAATACAATGTGCAATCATACATCTATAATATACTGTCATTATAGTGCATAACGCAGGTCTATATTGTTTTCATAAATCATCTGAAGTTCTTGAAATATTTAAATTAAAAATTTCCACTTATAGATTAAAGTGAGTGTTTTTGATAGTGAAACTGTGCATTGTTCATTAAAAAAGAAAATATGAAGTACTTCTAAATAATTTTGAAACATGAAATACAGTTGTGTTTGTTGAAAGAATGAAGCTCAACCATATTAGCTAAGCATTCCCTTTATTCCCATTTCTTATCCTCTTTCACACAAAATTTCACTTATTAAAACTGTGAAAAATGCATACACATTTCAGTCATATTGAATTAGTCGTTCTGCACTACAAACAGGTAATTTGAATGCATATTCTTTATCTCTAGCTCTCTCAAACAAGAAAAAAAAGCACTAAATATCTTCACATTAAAAAATACATTAGAGGAGTTTGAGCTTCACTCCTTTAGCAAGATATAGATAAGCCACATGTAATTCGGCATGTAATTAAGTACTTTACTAATTCAGTACCTCAATTGCTAAAAAATGAACCTTCAATGTGAACTTGAAAACTGCACATGCATCAGCTCCCTGTGCAAGGTTTGTTTTGTAGCACAAATCTAATTTAAACCTAATTTATATCCAGATGTAATCAAAAATAAATCTAATTTCTCCCACCTCAATTCTATTGGAATCTTTCTCAATCCATTCTGTGGACTGAAAATTAAGATTTAGGGTTGTGCTTCTTTGCTTTTAAGTCTGCTTGTCTATTTATTTTTAAAGACATTACTTTATAAAGTGTATTATGTCTTATGGTCTATCTGCTTTAATCTGTCCTATCCTGGACTTCATCCAGCAATATCAACTACAGGTTAAAAAAAATATTTTTGTTCCATCTGATCTTCCCACTGACATTCCTCCTTAGACACAGATTCTCCTTATCCAAGATAATTTTTTCCTACCAAGAGAATAACCTATGTGAATGAACACACATCGTAGAATTATCAACATGTACCAACACTCTTCAATCTATTCTACTCGTTTTCTGCAATATGCTTTTAGATCAAAGTCAGAGATAAGAAACAAAGTAAAATAAGACAGCAACAGTTTGCTTCAACATTGACGATAATACTCCATTTCATATAATGCCATGTACTTATGCACTTTCACAGCATTTGCTACTGGTCATAGATAAAGATCAGATGATTGGTTCTTTGGTCAAATGCACAATTGTCTTAACTTGAGAAACTACTATGGTACTCTTCTGTTTTCACTCTCAAGCTTTTAAATTATTGGGAATTCAATTCCAGATATTACTTGGCAAAGAAAAATATATGAATTTAATTACTTATCAGAAAACTTAAACTTTGACATGCTTCTAGATTAGAAATTATTAGGATGAAATCTTAATTTATACAGGTCTCTAATTCTTTTAATATGGAAATCCTAACTAAACAAATATAATGCATGCTGAAACAAGTGCAAAGAAAGGAATATGATTCGGCAAATAGTCGACTATACCCCTCTTTTCATAAGACAACATATGTTTTGCTCTCACTATGGGTCTCATCTCTTCTGATTCAGCTACATTTCTGATATACCTCTGGATCCAAATATTCTTCTGTTGAAGAAGAATATTTGTGAATAATAACACCAGCAGATTTCCAGTTAAAGGTCATTAATGAAAATACTTGACATTACTGTGTAATTCCTAACAGATTTCTTCCTCTGAAAACATGAGATCAATACTTAGATCCATTTAACTGGATCTCAGTGAATTAAGATTTCTGAAATAAAGGGAAAGTGGTAAGATAAAGATTGGTGAAAATCAGAAGAAAAATTTGCTAAAATTATATTGACAGGTTTAACACAAACACTGGAGTCACATATTGCTTAATTTCTGGATAGATCATCTACACAAAGGCATGAAGGATTTAATGTTCTCCTGCCCTCCCACTCTTCTGTTGATTGTCTAAAGATTTTTCTTCTCTTACAAACTTCATACACTTCTCTTTTCTATGTAAATCAAGATTCCTAAAAGATAGTATGTCTTGAATTTTGTGAGTGTTTTTAATGTAGGAAGGTCTCACCCGTATTGTTCCATATAGTATAGTGCATTTGTAATATTAAGGTAAATATTAAGAGTAACCATTGTACAAAAAATGTTGATACTCATATTTGGAAACATTTCCTTTCCATCTTCTCATTTCTTCACTTGGGTTACAATAAAATAACTTTATAGGAAATCTCATATTGAATATCATTTACTTATCTCTACATGTATATTTAGATACATGTTACAATGCTGCTTTACAAAACGGGGAAAATAAAAACAAAGTATCAACAAAAACCGACTAAGTGGCATTGCCAAAAGATCGGGCTGTCTGCTTTTCTGAACAAAACCAAGATAGATAACCTTCCTGGAAAAAGTCCAAGAACTTCAGAAAGTAGGTCAGTGCTCTGATTGCCTGAAAAACTCAGTTGATAGCTTAGACTAAAAGTGATCTTCTATGATTTTTTGGTGTCAGCCTTGTCATTTCTGTTGATTACTTGCCATATTCATTTGATGATTTGGTAATTTCTCATGTTGATTTATTGACTCACTCATAATCATGACCTTGATTGAATCATTCCATCCTTAATTAGTTTTGTAAAGTTGTCATAAGGAAGCTCAGTAAAATGCTTGCTGAATTATACAATTGCTTATTCATCTCTTAAAAAATAAAATCCGTGAAAAATACAGACATTATATTAATTCAGTCACATTACTTCTTGTGTCATGAGCTCTGAGGTTAAAGTTAGTTTTAGTTAAGAAATTAGCAAGCCTGTGCTTGCAAATCAGTACCTAAGAAATCCTTAGGTTTTTTACCTTTGTGTCTTCTTGTGTCATGGATCATGTTGCAAGTAGGTAAATAATTTTCAGAAAATCTTGGAAATTGCAATTTTGTCAGTATTCTTCTGCTGAAATAATATTAAACTCTTCTGTCCTGAGCAAAGGATACACTTCCAAAGTAACAAAACAAAAAACCCAAACGACAACAAACCAACAACAAAACCCCTCAAACAACCTAAGAAAGGGATTATAATCCACTTCACCTTCTGTGCAAGTAGAGGGAACAAGGTCATCAAACGATCAATTTTTTATTACTTATTTAAAAGTAAAGATATATGTATAATACAAGTTGTCCTTTCCCAGTTCTGTCCAAAGATACTGTGCAAATGCCACTGCAGTACAACTGATATTTCTTCTCTCACAGGTATCAGATATAGATCTTTTATGTAAAAGCAGAGTCATTTTGTGAAGAATCAGTTATAAAATGTTAATCAAATGTGAAATCTTTACAGAATGTGGCAGCAGTAATGACATGCAAAATGAAAATACATTTTTTAGAAAAACGCTTGAATAAGAGAAAATGTGTCTTTTAAATCTATTTGGAAAAAGTACTTTTAGTCTTTTAGTTTGTGTAGTGTATAATTTTTCATTTAGACTATTAATAAAAAATAGCTATAATTTCATTTTAAGACATAGTAATCCTTGCTTTTATGCACAACTAATAAAGCCTTTGGGATATCTGGAGATTCCAACTACACCATACAGTGTACTAATATTGTTTTTTTTTCCCAGTTCTTCAATGGGTGTCTGATATCGAATATGTATAATTTCTTTTAAGGAAAAAGTGATCACCTTTTGGAAAATGTAATCACAAGTGGGGAAACTTGTACTGAAACAGCATTCTCCAAGAGAAGTAGAAAGATAAAATCTCAGTTCTTCCATGTGTTGGTTACTATATCTTTGGAATTATTTTTCTTGCACATCTGTGCTATAAATATTCTTTTCCTGAAAATTTTAATGTATTGATTGCTTCCATTGTGTTTAGGTTAAGTCTTATTAAAGTTGATCTTAGATAAATTCACATCAATGAGAAAAAAAAAATATCCAAAACGTAAGTTTTGACCCTGGCATAACAAGATAGGATATCACACAATTCCAGATTGGAAAAAGCCTGCAGGATGACTGCTGGTGGTAAAACCAGATGAAATTTCTGCTCAGAATGAGTTTTACATTATAGATTAGATTAATAAGTAAAGATATCCTTTACTCATGTTCATCTGCTACTTCTTTATTTGAAGACGTGCCTTTGTCTGCATTTCTTAACCAGTAAATATTTTCTAGTGTATCTAGTGCTAATTTTCACATTACTGTCATGGCATACAACAGCTCATGTCTTCAAAGATTTAGAGGAGCTTTTCCCACTTTCTTAATAGCTAATGATTTCACAACAGACTTTTGTGTCCTCACCCAAGCTTCTCAGAAATTACTTTTGACACGGATCACTTTGCAATACATGCAGTATTAGCCATCTGACCTTTACAGAATCATCAGGGTTTAAGTATTTAATTAGTGTTTTCATTGTCTATGAGGAGTTATTCCTGCTGAGAACCAAATTTAATCTTTCTCTTTGAAAAGAGGAATATTTTCACAAATTGTAGATTGACATATATTCCAAAGTTTCAGAATATCTCCCTCTGGTTTTTCTGTGCATTTCCTACTAGGTGACTTCATACTCTTTCAGTATGAGGGTAGCACATTCGAGCTTAATTCTCACCTTTTTCATTTTGATTGGCTTTACATATTTTTCATTTTCCCCGTGGAAAAATCTATTCAAATGTTTCTAATCTCTTGTATTTGAAACATTTCAGGGAAAAGCAAATACTTTCAATAACTTTTAAAAACACCTTTAAAACAGCCTTCAGTATTCTCAAGTACTATGTCAGAATCCTGCCGTGAACTTACAAAAATTAAAATCATATTACACTTGATGAAATCATTAAAACTAGAACACTTTAATCATAATATAGACGTCCACATCGAATAGCACTAGATGGAATTCTAGAAGAAACATTTTGATGAAAAAAAATTATATCTAACTAAAAAAGAAGTGCATTTCCTTTTGCAATGTAAGTTCGGCTTTTGGTAGTAAAAGGGCATCAAGGATTTCTGGCTGGCTATTCCTATGCATCAAATTGCAATTTTCGAAAATTAAGGTTTTAAAGTTATCACTCATAACCTCTTGTTCACTCAAAAATGTATTAGTTTTTGAAAGTTAAGAAGTTCATAGAATTTGTAATTACATCACAATTTATGAGCATTGCTGTGACAGTCACTACCCACATCCAGGCAAATAGCCCCCAACAGGAGCAGTTTGCATTCTAAATAAATCATGAAGGCAAATATTTTTCTTTTCACTTATCCTTTACAAACAGTATTGACAATTTAGGGAATTAAGTAGACTTTTATGGTATTTGAGACTATAATTGCACTATTTAGCATTCACAAGAATGCAGCTGCCATTACTCCTGAGGGAAAGTCAATCATGGGTATGATTACAAAGAAGCTGTGAGAACTGAGTTAATTGAAAAAAAAAAACAAAACACCAAACCTAAAAAAACCCAGGTAGACTTGTAGGTAAGAGCAGGGAAAAATGTGATAAATTATTTTTCTTGAGACTTTGCAAAGAATGAATCAGAGAAAGTCAGTATACATGCTAAGTTATGCATTTCCAGTATGAAAATTACAAGAGAAAATAATACACCATTGCACTTCTCAGAGAAATATCAAAGGCTATTTAGACCTGATAGCTTAATTAAAAAATATAAAATAAATAAAAATTCAACTATATTAAAAATCCAAGAAGACATAAACATGACTAAAATTCCTCTTTGAAACTGCCCCCACCCAATAAAAATCATCAGACTAAATTTACTTGGACTTTGAAGAATTGTTCAAACTTCCTGACTTTCTGCTGTTAAAAAACAAATAAAAAAACT
This sequence comes from Serilophus lunatus, assembly GCA_013399895.1. Classification (NCBI taxonomy): domain Eukaryota; kingdom Metazoa; phylum Chordata; class Aves; order Passeriformes; family Eurylaimidae; genus Serilophus; species Serilophus lunatus. The sequence goes on from VXBA01000209.1 coordinate 96,582, forward strand.
GAAACAAAAATTCTTCATGTTCAGTCTTTGATTGATATGAAAAATCTGAAATACCTACCCTTTCATTTTAACTCATTCTTTTACCTTACCTATTTTTTGTTATGTATTTAACACATTAATTAGAAGAAATATATTTTCAGCATTCCCAAATCAAAGTATTTTCTTTTAAAAATATCATAAATTCAATTCTTATAACTTTGAAATCTGGTCAACATCTATTTATTGACATTTCTACTTACATTTTGGAGGTAGCAACTGAATGTTTACTATTCAGTTGAACTTTGGATCTCATTTACCATTACCCTGTTGCAATGTTTTCCCTATGTTTCAAATCTGCATAATTCTAAAAAGTACTTCTTGAATTATTTTTTTTTTTTTTTAGTAAAAGAAGCATTCAAAATTTTAATTGTTAGGTGATATGGATGAAAAAAAGGACAGATTCAATGCAAATTCTTTTATTTATGAATTTTTTACCATTTTATGACACGGGGATCATAAATTTGATTATCCTTTTTGCTCTATTTGTGTATAACATTGCACAAGTCAGAATATGGTGACTAAAGAATTTGCAGGAACCAGGGTATAGAGTGTTTTTTGATGGCTCTGACTTGCTCAATCTCCCCTGTAAATTCAAGGCTGGGAGATGATTAAAATAAATTATTGATGATCTCAGTAAAGAGATCAGCCCTGAAAGACTGTCTTTAATTGAGGTCCTCACAAGGTCTCCTCCTTAGAACCAAAACCTCTTCAGAAAGTGGCAGTTTCCTGTCTTAATTTGTCCACTTGTAAACAACACTGACTAATTTTTCTAATATTAATACTCACTTTGACTCAGGCATTACATTGCAGTTGGATACAAAGCATACATGCAAAAATAGAGAAAAATTACAGACACCACCTTCACTGTAGATTAATATTCATTTGTTTCTCACTTGCTGATTTGAGTAGGGAGAATAATGCACTCCTGAGGTCTCACGACAATATAGAGATAAAAAAAAGAAATCCAGGAGTGGGGATTTATAGGCATTAGTTGTAAATAAAATCCTTTCAATGATACTAGCTAGACACTAGATATGATATGAACAGTTACTGATCTTTAGAACATTTGTCTTTTGTCAGACATATACCTGTTTGACCTTTGCTTAATATTCTTTGGTCAGTATCCTTTGCTCAGTGTTAAGAGAAGATAAAAAAGACTAAAGTCCAATGCTTTTGGTCAAAAAGTCTCAAATGTTTTTACCTTCATTTTTTATTGTAAACAAGGGGTCGATCTGATGATATAAAAGATTCAAAACACTTGATGTTAAAACCAGAGGAACATTTTTCTTGCTACTGAAAAACTTACCTGCTGCAAATTTTCCTTGCTTATAACAAGAAGAAGAATGTTTCCAAAGCAGGTAATGGGTGTGAGGCATGCTGAAATCCTAGTTTAGTATATAAAAATGTGTTCTTCTTCTATTAAAGAAAAGCAAATTTTAACGTAACTCTTGGACAGTACTATGAAAACCTACGAAGAGGAGGGTGTACAGAGGGGAGAAAGTATGTTCTTCCGGCTAAATAATTGTTTTATTCTATACTGCCATATAGACTCATAGAATGGTTTGGGTTGGAAGAGACTTTAAAGGTCATCTAGTTCCAACCATCCTGGCATGAGCAGGGACAACTTCCACTACACTACCTTGCCCCAAACCCTATCCAACCTGGTCTTGAACACTGCCAGGGATGGGGCATCTGCAGCTTCTCTGGGCAACTTCTTCCAATGTCTCGTCACACTGACAGTAAGGAATTTCTTCCTAATAGCTGACCTAAATCTACCTACTTTCAGTTTAAAGCCATTTCCCTTTGTCCTGTCACTACAGGCCTTGGGAAAAATTCCCTCTCTAGCCCTCTTGTAGGCCCATTTTAGCTACTGTAAAGCTTCTATAAGGTCTGCCTAGATCCTTCTCAAAGATTAACAAACTCGTTTCTCAGCCTGTCTCCATAGGAGGAATGCTCAAGTCCTCTTCATGGCCCTCCTCTTGACTTGCTCCAATATGTCAATGCCTTTCTTATGTAGGGGATCCAGACTGAGTGCAGTACTCGAGGTGCAGTCTCAAGAGAGTGAATGAGGAAGAATTGCCTCCCTCAACCTGCTGTCCACACTACTTTTGATGCAGCCCGAGACACAGTTGGCTTTCTAGGCTGTAAGAGCATATTGCTGCCACGTGTCCTGTCTCTCATCCGTCATCACTCTCAAGTCCTTCTCCTCAGGGCTGCTCTATATCCATTTTATGTTTAGCATGTGCTTGGGATTGCCCCAACCCAGGTGCAATACCTTGAACTAGGTCCTTTAGAACTTCAAAAGGCTCACAAAGGCCCAGCTCTCAAGCCTGTCAAGGTCACCCTCAATGATGTCCCTTCCCTCCAGCATGCTGACTGCAGCTTGGTGTAGGTAAACTTAATAAGGGTGCATTCAATCCCACTCTCCATTTTACTGACAAAGATGTTAAACAGTACCAGCTCCAATTCCTACCCTGAGGAATATCACTTATCACTGGCCTCCGCTCAGACATCAAGCCATCCACTAAATCTCTTTGAATGAGACCATCCAGCCAATTCCTTATCCATTGTGTGGTCCATTCATCAAATCTATGTCTCACCAGTTTAAAGGCAAGGGAGGATGAATCTCTCCTGCCTGCATAGTACACTAACAAGAGCTTTGCAGCTCTCTAAAAAGTGAACAGCTGGTAGATCTTTTACCTAATTCAGAATAAATGGATGTTTTAATGTTATTTTCTTATATTCTTGCTGCTTCAGACTGATTACTTGTCTATTAGTATGACAGTGCACTAGATTAATTTTACTTTTTGTCAATTTTTTAAAATAATCTTTCAATGTAACATTCTGAGTAAGTAGAAACAGGACAGGAATATTTGAATCCTTATCTTTCTGAAATGCATGTAATGAAAGAAACAAGTGGAAAAGAGGAATTGGGGCTAACAACTCTCTTCTATGGTCATATTTGTCATTTATTTTCTCTGTCAAACTAAGACATAGTCAATGAGGTGCCAATGCTTGGATCAAGGATGCATCCAGGTTGTCTTCAAGCTGTCTTTCTGCTGAAAGATAGTGTTGGTGATGGTGAGCTCCTGCTCTGCACAGAACTCTAGCAAGAAGTGTCCGTTGTCGTAGTTCCCAACACCATGCTTGCCAAATACTCCTTTCCAGGCTTCAGAGCTCTTTTCTTCTCTGACATTAAAGTCACAAAGGATTATGATCTTATTTTTATCTCACTCACTTTTGAGTGAGGCAGCAATGGTTAGTGTAGAATTTGTCCTTTTCTGCAGGGTCAGCTTGGAGAGTTGTGGCATACACGCTGAAGAGCACAACATGTTGCTTGTTCGTAGTGGGAGGCGTAGGGAGATAATGCGGTCAGAATGACCGATAGGCAAGTTTTCAAGTTTGGAGGCAATGGAGTTTTTAATCATGAAACCAGCTCCTGAAAGGTGACTTTCAGTTTTGGGTTTGCCTGACCAATAGAGTGTATAGCCAGCATGGTGGCCTTTGAGGCTGCCTTCCTCATGGAGATGAACTTCACTGAAAGCAGCAATGTCAGTGTTAAGTTGTGATAGTTCGTGGGCAATTAGAGCAGAACAATGCTCAGGATGTCCGCTATCTACAGTATCACATATGGTTCTGATGTTCCAACATGCGAGTGTCAGTCTGGACACACCTTTGGAGGGAGGTGTATGTGTTTGTCTCTTTTTGTTTGTTCGACTGCATCAGAAGATGTCTGTTGGCCACGGTTAGCCAACCAGGTGGAGGATGGAGATGAGCTCTGGTTAGGCCACCTTTTCTAGGCCCCTTTCCATGTGGAGCAAGCGGTGCTGTCCTTGAAAAGGGCTGCTTGGTCATTCAGGGTGTTGCCGAACAAGACTGTCATCTCTGGGTCAGTCTTCAGCAGCCAGTGTCCTGAACCGCCTGCATGCAGATTTGGGTCTGCAGCTTCCAGTGCACCTTATCACCTGCTGTTCGTCCCTCATCTGTCACTACAGGACTTTATAAATGTGGGTGTACCCTTCTAGCCTGTGCAATGGATTTTTTAGGTAAGGGTCAGCGTGCGTGATACTGGCCCCACCCTTTACTCCTAAGAGTCATCTGTCAGGGCCTAGCAAGCTTGGACAGTGACAATAAAGATCTCAGGATGCAGGTTTAGTTGGAGTATCCTTCTCTGAGATGGATGGCCTTACAGGGCTAAGTAAGCTCCATCTGCCTGGGTTTGGGGTTAGAGTTATCCTTCTCCTAGGATAGTTGCCAGGAGGCTAGCAAGCCCATCCTACCCCTGGACACATAGTCCAGCCCTTCTGTTGGGACCTGTCTAGCATGGGAGACCCTACTGGAGGCATATGCCAATGCCAGTATAGCTCATAAACTCACAAGGGCATGCAAGCTTCTCCCCTGCGACAAGGGGGTGTCTGTGAAGATAGGATAAAGTTTTCCAATGTGTAACTACCAAATAACACAACAAAGAATCTATCCTATAGTGTATCCCTAGTGAAATCCCCATCCTTAACCTATGAGATTATATAAATAATTGGATCCAGAAGAATTAACATGCATAACTGTATTGTAATATTCTCCTGTAGGAAAAACAGAACTAAATTCAGAAGTCATTCCCAAAGTAATTATATTTTTATCCTCACTAGAAATAAAATATTAATAATAATAACAAGGAAGAATATTTGTGTTCCTTCTAGTCTTTGTTCACATCCCAGAAGTGTTAATTTGAAGCATCAAGTGTCACAGAAAGTATATAGCTGATACTTCTGATACCTAAGTCAACCAATTAGTTAAACTCAAATCTTTCTTGCATCCATTGATGTGCATATTTCATACATTTATTCAAATATGACTTAATAGTCTACATATGACATCTAAAGAACTCAGTTCATACAATAAAACAATGAACTGTAGCTAACAACTTTTACTTGGAAAGGCAAAAGCTCTACAGAATCATGTCAAAATTGACATTCATTATTTAACTCTGAGGATACTTGTTGGAAAATACTGTACACTAAATGTTTATGGACTGGTAAAGAATGGAGGTCAGGAGGAAGGGGGTCTCTTCAGTGTTTAAAGTTTATATCAGTGTTTAAAGTTTTGAGTAAATTACTCAGCTAGAAACTGTGAAAGTGAGTGATATAAAGTCTCTTTAATTACTGGCCTACATTTGGTTTCTAGACCAATGAACAACTAATAATCACATGTGCATGAATAGCTTTTAAAAAGCAGGCTAAGAGTGACTCAGAATAATTTATTGGACACCTTTCTGAGAAGTGAGACACAAAACTTATAGCAGAGAGATATTTTGAAACCTTACTTCTCACATTCCATGCAAGTGCTGGATGTATTGTCAAGACAAGATTTGTAAGTGGATGCAATAAACACCAAATGTTGAGGAAGATATAAGAAGCAACCTGAGGTTTTGTGCAGCCAAGATTAGAACAGTGGCATCTCTGAGGGGGTTGTTTCCCTTGTACAAGCACAGGAAATCAACATCAGTTTTTGTCTGGACTCTTTCTTTTCCGTGCCACATACTCCTTGTTTTAAAACACATTTGGAAAATCAACAGCACTCTGGAAAAAGCATTATTAATGTGTCAGGGGAGGTGATCCTCTTTACTCAGCAATGTTGACACACACCTTAACTACTGTGCCTAGTCTGGAAATTCCTCGTGCAAGAGAGTCATGAACAAAATGGAGTGAGCCCAGCAAAGATGCATGAAGATGACTAAGGCATTGGAGCATCTCTTATACTAAAGAGAGGCTATGAGTGTTGGGACTGTTGAGCCTAGAGAAGATGAAATTCACAGACATTTGACAGATATTTAAAAATACCACATTGGAGAAAGTAAAAAGGATGAAGGCTATTCTTGGTAGTATCCAGTGAAAGGAACAGAAATAACAGGCACAAAAGGAAATACAAGAAATATCCTTTAAATAAATGAAAATATCTTGTTTGTGAGTTTGTTTGCTTTGTAAGGATGGTCAAACACTAGAACATGTTGGTCAGGATGACTATGAAGTTTCTGTTCCTGAAGATGTTCAAAACTCAACTGGACAAGGCTCTGAGCATCCTGCTGTAACAGACCCTGCTTTGAAGAGGGAATGTGAGCAGTGGTCAGATAATACACAGAGGTCTTTCCACTTGTAGATATCTTGTGATTCTGTGATTGTCTAACTTCTGTTCTTGAACCAATATAACTAAAGAAAATATCACCAAATATTGGGATATGCTACAGATAAAGAGAAAAAAGATGCTGAATAGTTTCTTCCTCAGAAAAGAATAAAAGAAATGTCCTTTCAAATTGTTTTGCTCTAAGATGTGGCCCTTAATTGAAAGCTGAGCTAAGCTGTTGTGTTGTTTGGTAATTTTCTATCTTTGAGGGACAGGTCGGACCTAGAAAGGTCTACTCAATCTAAATTCTGTCTAGTTTATTTGGGTCTATGACCAATATACTGACTTTTGTGAATCTCTTTCTTGGGACACTAATTAGGTTAGATGAGAAACTGAGGGTCATGAATTGTGAATTATCAAAAAAAGTGTTGAGTTTTTGGTGCAATACTGCTAAATGAATCTCTAGTAAAGCTCACAAAAACAGAAAAAGTGAGAATCTCCTTTTAAAATGTGCTAATGTATTTCACAAATAGATGTTTTTGTTAATTTAAGATATTATTTGAGATACTGGAGGATGCAGTATATTTGGAAAAACAAGGTATTTATTACCAGTTGTTATGGTGCAGCTGATCTTGCTAGATTAGCATATAGTAGAAATAGGAAATGATCTGAGCTCAAAGTTTATATCTTGAAAAATGGAATAGCATTCACTTTACTTTCAATGAGACCCCAACTACGACACAGAAAAAGCCTGCATTTATGTAGTTTGTGACTATGTATGCTGCCAAAGAGCACAAGCACATACTGTCTTAGCAAGTCAGAATATAGTTAAATGCTGAAATCCTTCCAACTTTACATTGGTCACATGAAAAGACTGCAAATATCCATTGCTTTTCTGATTGAGATATAATTGTAAAAAAAAAGGATTAGCAAACACATGTAACAACATAAAATCTAGCAGAATTCGTATATATTTCCAAACTTCAAATCCATACTCTGAACATAAAGATGATATTTTAAACATTTTTGACTAGGAAGCAAATCATTCATTTAGAATTTTGACTGAACATGGGAAATAATGTTAAATCATTTTGTATACTCCAGATCTGTCTAATCAATTGCATGAACTAACAGAGGAATTGGAGATGAAATAAAGTGTTGTGTATGTGTGTTGGATTTTCTGTGGCCAGGTTTTGCTAGCAATGGGGAGGGGGCTGAGGGGAGGCTTCTTTGAGAAGCTGCTGGAAGTTTTCCCCATGGTCCAGCAGAGCCGATGCCAGACGGCTCCAGGCTGGACTTGCCGTTGAGCAAGACCAGGCCAATCAGTAGTTGGCGGCAATTTTAGGGTGCGCAGCAGTATGACATGCACTCGAAAAGCATTGATTAATCTATTCTCATGGCAACAATACAGATGAACCAAATGTTAGACTTTCTATTCACAAGAGTGAATTTGACTCCAAGATGAATTCACTGAAGTTGGAAGGTTCCTAGCTTTGGTTGGTCAGTTTGAAATGTGCTGTTGAAACTCAGAATATCAGAATATGCAGCTTCCCACTGTAAGCCTTTGGCAGCTGTAAATGATCCACAACTGAGGATGCTGGCAAAGTCGAGCATGTGTCACAAGTGGATGACACATCCAAAGTGACCATTTGTTTTTTATCTTGGCCAGTGTGATTTTGTTTGAGCTACCAGGGGATTGATGAGTGTCTCAGCCCACAAATGTTACATTTGCTTTTGTCAAAAGCAGCTCAGGTTGTGCTTGCAGGCTACAGAGAATAAACATAAGAGATGAAGGCTAATTTTGAGCATGTCTTTTCTCCTTCATTATAGAAGACAGCCTTCTCTATGCATTTATGTCCCTTCAAACAAAGTAATAGATATTATTATGGAACAGTAATGGCCCTAGTTCAGCAGATTAGCATTTGCCTAGGTTTAAATTGAACAGTCTAATTGAAATCAAGGGGAATATTCATTTGTTTTATGTGTTTAATCAGCTAGCTGAAGTGAAGCCTAAATTAATGAATGTGACCTGTGATTCACCAAGCATTTGTATGCTGAATATGTAACGCCAAGCACAGATTTCTAGGGCAAACCTTAAAGGTTTTTACTTTCATGTTAGTCTCATCTTCCCTGCTGTGGTGCTGGCATTACTCAGTCCACTCAGCACACTCCTGCAGTTTCTGGCTCTGCAGAGAATCTCTGGTGCTGTACTGGGAATCAAAATTATGCCAGCACTGTAGCAGAAGAGAAGAGAGGGACAGTGCAGCCTGAAAACCAGAAGGGCTGAGGGTACTTTTTCTCTGCCAGCTTCAGCTAACTGCCCTGGAGAAAGAACCCATTGTGGCTGGGGCTGTGGGGCAATGCTTAGGCTCCAGTGGAGGATGAGATAGCAAGTGACAGTACCCACAGTAGGGCTTCAGTCACCATTTATGCCATAGTTGCATTCATCTTTCATATTATAAAATTCACTTTTACAGAATTGAATTTAATATCAGAGAACTAATTTTCACACTAGACTAAGAGTGATTGGGAGCTTGTGTACTGTTTCCTGCAGCACAGCATATATCAGCTGGACCCAGAATGCTCATAAGCATCAAATAGCAACCATAAAATAATTAAAACACTCTAGTGACATTCAGGACTTCTCACACTACATTATTTCATATTCGAACTGCAGCTCTATTGTTTTTCACTCATCTAAGAGGTCTCTTAGAGCTCAGAGAAATACAGTAATCTAAAGAGGCAGGTGGACGTTTAGTGGAAGCTAGCTGTGTCCTATTTCTAAAATCCCTTTTCTCATATAACTTGAAAAAAATCTGAGTCTGCCATACTTCTTAATATAATAAATGGAAGATATGAAAATCAGGATGTTTAAGCCAATTTTGCTGGTAGAAGGAGTCTAATTTTAAGGATGCTGAAACTAATGATCTTCCTGGCAGATTTTGGTAACTTAATTAAGAATGAGAACAATATAACATTCAAATGTATATCAGCAGAACTAGTATGTTCTTTCTTGAAATCTGCTTTTGTTATTGAACATGCAAGGTATTGAAACCTTTTTAAAGCTCAGATGTCACAGATACTTTAAAAAAAACAGATCATTTTTTGGAACATTTTGTGAGATTTATTTTTTTCGTAACCTCTATCTATTTTATCATTACAATAATTTCTACTATTCTACTATTCTGTAATTTTCCCATAGCAAAATCTTATCCTTTGAAATCTCTGGATTTTACATTTCTTGGAGTTTTGATGTATTTTGTTTTGTTATCAGTGAAGGAATTTGGAAAATAAAGACAAATCCTCAGTACAATCTTTACTGAAACAATACTATTATCTCCTCACCTGTGTTCCTGAGGTATATACTATTTTTTTCAATTTTTGCTGACTTATCACTAAATTAATGGTGTTTCTTCCTTTTCCAGTCTCCATCTGCCCATTATATAGAAAGAATAACAGCAACCTTTCCTATAGGTACTTATTTAATAAGTAACCTGTCTTTTCCTGACTTATTGAAGTTGTAGGCTCTGTAAAACCATTTCTTTCATCTCTTCAGTCTCAATGAGCACTCCTGGACTTGAACTACTGGTAACATACAGAGGTCAACTAACTCCAGCAACATCTTTCTTACTGCAGAGCACAGGGAGAATGAAGACACTGTAAATAATTGTGCTGGGCTCTCTGAGTTCATAATGGAATGTAATCAGTCTCCTTTTATGGCTACAATGCATCCTGCAGAAAATCCTTTATGAGCCATAGAAACTAATTACAATATCTTTGTTTTGTGAGAAATTGGGTGAGGGTGAACAGTAAAACTATTGGTTCAAAAAAAAAAAAATTACAAAAAAACATGTTTAATAGATGTATGTAAAGTGATAATGTTAAAAGCAAGTTACCATGTAACTTTCCTTTTTGTTTACTCAACAGCTGCTTGAGCAACAGAAGCTTTGCCTTGGCTGGAAATGTATCCAGGATTGACTAGGATTTTTGAGACAGCATATATCCACCTGTTAATTTTTAAATCTCTCTTAATAGATTTGAAAAAATATATTTTCCTCAAGTTTAGACTGTGGGAGAATCAGAAAAGCTGAAGAAGAAACAGCTTCCTGAAAGGCAAAACCAAACCAAACCAAAATGGAAAATCTTAGCTGCCATTTATTATTCTATGTTGCCATTATTATTCTATTAATTTATAGCACCAAACCTACCTGAGTTCAAGAAGTGTTTGAACAACACTTTCAGGCACATGGGATGATTCTATGAATGCCCTGTGCAGGGCCCAGAGTTGGACTTGATGATCCTGATGGGTCCCTTTCCACTCAGTATATTCTATGATCCTATGATTCTATGATTTATTATTTACTATCCTATTTAACAAAAGATTACATTTAGATGGAGGTAATTTTACAGTAAAGACAACTTTATTATTTGAAAACTCCAGCTGAAATAATTCTGCACTATACAAATTGATATACAGACTTTTAAAATGGACAATAGAAATAACTTGTAGAGTAGTTTGACTGGTACGGAAGAAATGTTGAGTTGGATTATTGGACATACTCTTAACCAGAAGCTCTTTTTATGTTTCTTCTCTAGGACAGTCTTGGGAATGACAGATTAGATCATGGGAGCTTGGTGATGTTGATGAACAAATGAAACCAACATCAGAAACCCAGATACTTTTCTCCGAAGGTACACATAAAGTAGCAAAAGATATTGGTAAGACAGCCAGATAGCAAGCTCATGTGAGTAGTGGAAATCAAGAGCCATTTTCCATGCCACCCAACATATTCACTAGACTGGCAAACACGGGTGTAATACCTGTGGAGGGACTTATAGCCACTGTCCCGTTCTGGTGACTAGCACAGCCCCAGTGACATAGCCACATCCCTGGCGCACAGTTACAGGCAGAAGAACAGAGGTGGTATATAGCTACACAGATTTAAGTAAGAGAGTTGGGACGTGGACAAAGTCTCTTTGTTCATATTTAGACAGATGTTATTTAGTATGGCTACTCTGGGGCTTTTTGATTCCGTTTTAACTCTTCAAGTGAACTGTGGCGGCTCAAACCCAAGAGCAGGGAATTCAGGTAGTGTGCTGCAGCTTGTTTGTGCACATTTGGCCAACTGGGTCAGAAGAGGCAGATGTATTTCAACAAAACACTTTAGAAAACAGAAAAGATAAACTGAGCAAAGAAGACGGGGGAGATAGAATTCACCTTTCCTAACCAGGCTGAAGTCCAACTGTTGTTTCTGGCAGCAGGAATGCAGACTAAATCAAACCCAGGTGTAGAATAAGCCAGCTTGGAGGAGAAGTATGTTTACATTCACCCTTTTCTCACTCTATGGCTCTGCTCAGAGGGAGGACTATGCTGTTGGGAGATAAATTTCACTCCTTCTAATTATAGGCCTTGTCATATTCTGCCCACTTCAAATGTAAATTGCCTAATCATAAACAATTCCTCTTTGAAGCTCAACATAGATTGGATGTAATTCCCTGACAACACCAATCTGTTCACTGTATTGTATGCAAAGGACAGAATAGCATTAAAGATCTTCTAGCCTGCTAAAAGACAGAAGACTGAAGGAAGAAAATAAAATAATGCAACAGTAAAACACAGAAGACATTACTTTTACCACCTCTAGCAAGGACTACAAAATCTCAACAACTGGTCAAAGCAGAAGCCAGAAAAAAATCTTTTTTGACTGGGAAGAACCCCTCCCACCTTCTTATACATATTTTCCTTTCTAGTAATTAGCAAAACAAGTAGAAGTCACATAGACACTGCTGATAATGTTCATCAGAAAGTTCAATTATTCAGAATGATCAACTCATTCTCACTACTAAACTGTACAAGGAGTTCACATTGCTGCCATATTTGCCTGGTTTTTTTCCTCCTCCTTTTTTGTTTTCTCTTGTGGTATCTGATCATAAATTGCACTGTCCCGCAGATCTGGAATTGCATGTTGGCGAGGCAGATAACAGAAGCATTACAGACAGGAGACACTACATTTTCCAAAGCATGAGGATAATAGTGTGCTGCTAGTACGTGTCTTGTGCAGTAGCACCTCAATCCTGTCATTTCCCTTTTGGGAAAGATCAAAATACCAATATCAAGTCCAACAATGATGATAAAGCATTACTATTGGTAGTGTTTTTGAAGTGATAGTTGACATCAGGACCAACACCTAATTTTATATTGATGTATCTCCCCTGAATGAAATGGCATTCTTCCTGATTTATGCCAGCATAGAGAGGGAAAAAAATTAGATCTTAAATTTCATACCTGTCTCGAACTCCTTGCAAGAAGGCTGGAAATGATCATCGTATTTTAGCACTGCCAAATTGCTGAGTCTAAAAGTAATAACACTCCAAAATGATCAAACCATATTTCATAACTTAACTTTACAAAGTTTTCTGTTTCTTGATAGTAAAAAACCATAAGGAGTTATTTATTTATATATTTGGTGGATTGATCTATCAAGAAGAATTTGGGAAAAAAAATCTTTTTGTTTTTAGATTGCAGAGAATATACTAACTTTACATGTGATTATCACGTAAAATGATCTGAACATATTTGGTGCTACCACTTTTCTATATTTATGAGAAATTGACAATGAAGGTAAAGAGAACAGCAGAATGCAAAATTTATGAAGTACAAGAAATAGAAGAGGAAAATGATAGCTCAGTAAATCACAGTTCCTTAGCGCAGATGGTTTTGCAGTTGATATATACTTGGCCAAAATCGTTGACTTTGCTAATTTGCACTGGGAAGGTAAATTAAACACTATACAGAGAATCTGAAATATTTATATCTCAGAATATAAACACTGTAATATTATGCATATACACAAATCAAAAAAAGTCTTTTTTAGTTATCACAATAGCCGATGTGTATGCACATGTATATCCATATGGAGAATGCATTTCTAAATGGGTAGTCTTAAATAAAAAAGAAATCTTTTCTAATATTGACATTATTGCCTTATATTGAAAATATTATCCCATGAAAAAGTGATTTAATGAAAACAGTCTGAACAAACAATATTGAATTAAAAAAAAAATCAGTAAATTGGCCCATTTCCTCAGCTGGTAGTAGTAGAATTTGCTACTAATATTACAAATGCTTTGTATGAAATTTTTGTTATTATTATAAAAGTAGTTAGTCAGAAACTTGTAGAGGAAAAGATATTGACTTTTGCAGCACCATCTGGTTTGGGTCTAATTATTTAGCTGATGTGCTGAAGTGTTTTCTGAGTGATCATTGTTTTACCTTATACTGTCGGATGTCATCCAAAAGTCCAGCACAGGCAGATGGGGCTGTAATATAAAACAAGAGCTGCTGCAATAAAGCACTTCTCCCCTTGCCTCCCAACACCCTTCCCCCTTACATTAGGTGATCCATTACTGGAAGTTCTGGATTTGATTTCGTTGTTTACACACTGTACAAATATTACAAGGGAACCAAGAAAGACAAGGTTGATGTAAGCCATGTGAGATTTGTTAATTAACACCATCTAAGGGAGAAAGAAGAAAGAGAACTGTGATTTTTTCTCTAGTGGTATACAGTTCAGAAGGAATACATATGTCACCTAAATATTTATGAAAGACACACTTTTTGACTAGTGGAAAGATGTAAAAAGAATGTAAAAACCTATTCTCTTTGGAGGAGGGAGGATGAATCTTAACTGGGTACTAGAACTTTTAGATACAAAGAAAGGAAAGGATCATTGTACTTTTTAATATACATTCATAGCTAGATTGTTATCTAAACTACTGGAAGTAGCTTCAGGTTTTGGAATTTTTAAATGAAAACAGAATTCAACTTAGGAAGGAAATAGGTGCTCAGTAGGAATTAGGGACACATAATTACATAGATATGCATCTACAAGTATGAGGCACAGATGGGGAATCACGCAAGATTCATCTTACCTATATTTTGGATTTAGCTTAGCTGAAATGTCAAGGACAGGATCTTAGGCTCAGTTAAGCAATGAAGTAATCTTAGTAATCAAGAGAGACAATATTATTGTTTGGTATCTGACTTCTAAACCTAAGGCAGATGCCCAGTATCTCAATTAAAAGTCAAGTGAGAAGAAAGGTATTGTGGCTTTAACAGCCAACTATCTTTTGATATCTTGATCTTGATCTATCTTGTTTTGAATCTACTTTGAGATAAACAGAAATAACTGTTTTACTGCAAATAATGCTGAGAATTTAGACAACTAGATCAGATGGTGGTATACGATTCTATGCACAACACAGATTCTGGCTTCTTACCAAAGAAACTCCATACAGTCTCTCTGAATTGCAGAGCTGGATTCAGATTTTGAGAATGGGATGAAATGCCCTTATAAAATGCTTGTATCACTCCATTGACTGCAAAGGAAATTTGAATACTGAAATTACACTGCAATTCTATCTTAACAAATAGAAGTAACAAGAGATGGGGACAGAGAGATTAACTGAGAACAGAATATATAGGAGAATTTTAGTTTTCAGACCATTGCAATGCAAGTCTTGAAAATAAAAAATAAGTAAGTCAGTTCTTTGAAGGGCCAAGCCATCTACATCGAGCATAGTGATTTTGCTATTAGACTGTATTGTGAATAACTAGAGATCCTTCTGTGAGTCTCCATACAAGTAGTTATTTAAAATAAAAGGGCTTTTCTTAAATCAGAACAGTTGTTTTAAATGTCTTCCATTTTTAGATTAGTTTCATAGACTGTGTTTTCCAAAAATACATGGTTGTATTTGGATCTTGTAGTAGAATTCATTCTTTGAACTGTGACAAGCTGTTAAGGGCAATAACAACAACAAAAAAGGTGTAATAATGTTTACTTAAGTAAATGTATACTGCTAGAGAAAGTCTAAAAACCAAAAAAATCCAAATATGCATTGGACATGTTTGTACTACACTGGACTACAGACATCCTGGTTCTTGCACACACCATAGTGTCATGCAGAGTGTCTAATTTGCCTCTGAATTTGAGATAACTACGTTTAGTGAGTTAACAAGCCATATATGTCTCCATGGGCCTCATCACTCCAAGACTATCCTTAGCCTGGTGTGCCAAGACTCAGTTGGCATTAGCTGGATGGTAACTGCATTTTGCAGGTGTACCAATTTTCTTATCACTTTTTATTGCTACATTTAACAGATATTGTGCCCCTCAACCATTGCGATTCTGCCATTTGGCATGCATCTCAAAGCTTACTGGGTAGTTTTTATCCAATTTCAAGATACATGTTCTCATTTGAGATCCTGATCATATTCCAAATGCAGTCAGGCATTGCTCCAAAAAACAGCAGAAATAACCTTTGTTTAGGAGAATGCAGGGTCCTAGCAAATGAATTCTGTTCATAGCATAGAACTGCAAGTTGTGTACCTGAAGAACTTAACTTTTAGTCACCATTTGGGCATAAATAGTTATAAATTCTTACAAATTCACACAAGGGATGCCAGCAGTCTCACAAAAAACACATATCGGAAAGGAAAAATCTTAAGCTGAGAGTAACAGAGTAAAAGAAACGATGAAATATTGACTCTGTAGAATGGAAGGATAAAGACAAGAACGAAGAAACAGTTACTGTAAGGAAATATTGATAAAGCAGATATTGAACTTGATTTTTGGACTACAAGCCAGGACTTACCATTATTTCTTACAGTTACATTGCATAAATGAATGAGAAGCTGAGAAAGAAGCAGATCTTTTAGAAGAACCATGTTATTTTACTTGACAAATAAACAGAGTTGCAATTATCTCACTATTTTGCATCATGCAGAGTGCACATTGTTAATCTAGATACACATCCCTGAAAGTGGCCATCAATGTCTTAATTCCTCAATGGTAAGGCAATGAGGAAAAGTACTTCTTTAAATGTGGCTTTTGCTCTTCTCCATGAGGGTAATCCTGTACAAGGATATTAATAAATCAAGAAAAATGATCAGTATTTTTGGTTCTATTACACCCTAGTTTTCAAATGGAATAATGAGGTAGACAAGAGATAATGAGACTTTTTAATCAACGAGATTTAAAATAAAGCATTTTCCAAGGTCTGTATTCATGTACTGTGGTATTTATGTAGGTTAATAAGTCCCTCTTGTATTAACTGAAATCAAGCTCTAAGGAGAATCTGAAAGCAATTCTAAGGAGGATCTGAAAACATAGGTAATATTAATTCCATTTCAAGTGTTGTATCATGGTAATTCCTCAATAAAATGGATTTTATGTATATAAATAAGCTTTGTCTTGAATTTCAATTTTTAACAGAATCTATTACCATAGTTTTTATTTTATATGGTTACATAATATATTACAGCCTGTGAGTGCACTTTAGCTGAAGGACATGCTGATGATTAATGGAGCTTAGAGTCCATATATTCTAAATTAGCTTTCAGAACTACAGTGTAATTTTTATCATGCAAAAATAAAATTCATTTACAAAGACTACCCCACAGGTTTGAAACTCACTATAAAGATTGAGTTCTGTTTGACAGAAGGTGGGAGATTTAATTTTGATTTTTTTTTAAAATCTGGTTATAAATCACCTCAAGGAATGCTAAATATGTTGTCAACAATGCTGCTTTTTTTCATGGGCTTCAAAATGTATTTATCAGATATCTATGTATCTGCCGAGGTTTCTTACACCGTTGTAATTATCCCAATGATAAAAACACAGTAATCTTCTAGATGGTCAGTTTTATATCAGTGAGAAAACAAGCAAGAAAATCCTGCTATAACAATGGTTCTGGGGGAGGTGAATTGCAGCAAAAGGGACACTGAGGGGAAAATGGATATTGAGCTTTTCCTGGTGCATCGAAGCTTTAGCACTGAAGAAGCAAACAATGCAGGAAGGGAGGTCTCAGGATGGCATGAGCAGGAAGTTGCAGACATGGGAAGAGGGCAAAGAGAAACTTTGAGTTTTATTTTCACTGGACCAAAATAATTTCTCAGACAGAATGCATTTCAAGACAAATACATCTACTTATTGCAGGTTTCTAAGTTCCCCTTATAACCAGAGAAATCTTATCAGTGCAGATAATGGTGTCTAAAGAGTGGAGAGGTGTCTGTCTTAGAGTGACAGATGAGGATGGTAAAGGGGCTGGAGCACAAGCCCTGTGCAGAGTGACTGAAGGAGCTGGGGTTGTTCAGCCTGGAGAAGAGGAGGCTCAGATGCTATTGCCCTCTACAACTACCTGAGGAGAGGTTATAGTCAGTTGGGTGTTTGTCTCTTCTCTCAGGCTCAGTGACAGAACAAGAGGACAGTCTTAAGCTGCGCCAGACGAGGTTTAGACCGGATATTAGGAAAAACTTTTTTAGAGAGAGAGTGATTTCCCACTGGAATGGGCTGCCCAGGGAGGTGGCGCAGTCATCATCCCTGATTGTGTTTAAGAAGAGATTGGATGTGACATGATTTAGATGATGGAATGCTATTGAGTAGTAGGTTGGTGACAGGTTAAGTAATAGATAATGGGTTGGACTTGATGGTCTCTATGGTCTTTTCCAATCTTGTTAATTTTGTGATTCTGTGATTCTGATTTCAACTAGTCTCTATCCTTCACTGTCTGCACTGATTAGGGACATAGTTCAATTTGCAATATACTATTTGAGATACTAGAGGATATCCTGTCTTCCACACCTAAAGCCAGCCCTTAATAGGCAAGGCCTATTTCCACATCTGATTTACCATGGGAGACAAGCCCCAAAATATCTTTCTCTCACATTGAACTCAGAAGTGAATAATAGGAGAAAGAAATCTGAACTTCTGTGCTGTACTGGGCTACAGTGGAGATGACAAAGAGGATATTTACTCTGAAACATCCTAAAATGAATAGACTATAGGCTATGGATGCTTTAGGGCTGCAAGAAGATGGTGACAAAATATGACGTGATTGAGAATAAATTATTTTTTACTTCACTTTAGAGAAAAAATAGTCTGAAGAGCCAGGAATTAATTATAACATTGCAAGAGATTCATGTATAGCTTTGAAAGAAGACCTGAAAGAGTAGTGCAGCAAATTTATGTGCAAGACACATTTCAAAAAATTTGCTTTGGCCTTACTTGCAACACTCATTTGCCTGCATCATGCAGATATTTAGGGAATGGAACTGCACCAGCTTGTTGTTTGTAGAAAGCAAATTCCAAAGTTCCATTACGATTCAGAAGAAACAAATGTTACATTCAAACATGTAATTATAAACTGCTGGTCTTCTCTCTTACAGCCCTTAATTGTAAACCTACCCAACTTTCTATTCTTTATTTGTCACTGAATCATCAAGTGGAATGCACCAGGAAACACCAGCTTGCTTCACCCATCAAGCCAGTTTTCCTTCAAATATCTGTGTCCTTTCTTCCACAATATACCATGATATTCCATGAATCATTCCATATACCACAGCAACTGCTTCTAAGATGCAGTGCATTAATCACCTTCAGATGGCAAGCTAAAAATCTTCTCTTCTATAAGGTCTATAAATAGGGTAAGTAGTATGTTGTGACTATACTTGTGTGAAACAGATAAATTTATAATTTTTGCCTCATATTCCCCACATCTCTTCAACTTCTAGGATGAAAGAATCATAGAATTATAAAGGTTGGAAGAGACCTTTAAGATCAAGTCTAATCATCAGCCCAGCACTGTCACAGTAACCCCTAAACTACTAAACCACATCACCCAGCACCAGATCCAGATATCTCTTAAACACCTCCAGGGATGGTGACTCCATCAGCTCCCAGGGAAACCTATTCCAATGCCTGAACACCTTAACAGTGAAAAATCTTGTTCTAATATCTAACCTGAATCTCCTCTCACTTGTTTAAAGCCATTTCTTCTTGTCCTCCCACTGGAGGCACGGTGGAAGAGATTGGTCCCTTCCTCACTACAACCTCCTTTCAGATGGTTGTAGAGAGCAATGAGGTTCTCTCTCAAGCCTCCTCTTCTGAAGACTAAACAACTCCAGCTCCCTCACCCATTCCCCATAAGATGTGTTTTCGAGATCTTTCAAGTGCCTTGTTGTCATGGGTTTGGCAACTAATCTACCAACTGGCTGACAACTGGATTTAGCTCCATTTACCATAGCTCTCTGAGCCTGGTTATCCAGTTTTTTACCCACCAGTGTCCACACATCCAATCTTCAAGCAGTCAGTTTTTCTGAAAGGACAGTGGCAGACAGTGTCAAAAACTTCACTTAAGTCTAAACAGACTACATCACTTCCCTTCCCTCATCTACTAAGCAGGTCACTTTGTCATCGAAGGAGATTTGGTTAGTCAAGCAGGACCTGACTTTCATAAATCCATGTTCGCTGGGCTTGATCCCCTGGCTGGCCTGCACGTGCTGTGTAACAGCACTCAGGATGATCTCTTCCATAACCTGGCCTGGAGCCCAGATTAGGCTGACTTGGATGAGCACAACTGAGCAACAACTAAAACATTAGTGTGCTATCAACATTATTCCCATAATAAATCCAGAACACAGAACTGTACCAGCTATTGTGAAGAAAATTAACTCTATCCCAGATGAAGCTAGGACAATCCTACAGGGAAACGGATTTTCTGTGCTGATCCACAGTATAGATAGAGGTGTCTGATTTTAGCTATGATTTAGAACCTCTCAGAAACTCCTACCAAGCTCTTGTGCCTTATGAAATCATTTACGTAATGTAGGATAGTCAGTGACATTTGGAAAGACAGTTCGAATCACAGAAGTCCAGGTTGTTGATTTATGAAACAGAAAGGACATAAACCTCAAGTTAGAGTTCAAAGCACTGCAGAATTTTTCTTTAATTTTAACAGCAGAGTCAGAAATTTCAACTATTTTAAGACTATTCTGTATCTTTGAAAGTCACTACAATGATGAACTTCTGTTAAACAGAAGGTAGGGAGGGAATTTAATTTGAATTTGAGAGAAAAATAAGATTACTAATCATCTTGAAAAAACATGAAAGAGTTGAATACACGGAAACAAAACATAGAGTAAAGCTAATCTACAGTAAATGTAGGTTTTTTTCATGTGACTAAGTTTTCTCAGTATTCTTATCAGGATTTTTAATTTTTGTGTTCAAATTCTTCTTTATTCGAGATGTGCATGGCATAATTTTCAAAAGAAAACTTAGTAAGTGCCCATTAAAAAGCTGTTACAACACCTTTTGATACAGTAATTTTGCATATTCACCACAGGACAACATGTAATTTTAAGGGAAAAGGGTGAAAGTCTTTTAAAAAAGCAGTATAGCTCAGTTTTAGGGCTAAATTGTTTATTGAGAATCAGGTTTTCATAATAGTATGAGAAACTGTCTGAATGCTATGAAGATAATTATAAGTTATTCTCTATTTGTTATTTCTATCTTCAATACAAGGATTGCACAAGTATACTGCATAGAATAAATAGTCCAAAACTTTAAGCTCTTAACAAAGTCTAAGGGAGATACTACATCACTGATCTAAATGCATTTAATCTTTCTGTGACTTAACCAAGTTTGTTAGGACAGTACATTTTTTAGTCTGTATATGTGCTTATAAACATTTGTTCCTCTTGTCTATCCATCTCCTGAATCCAGATAATTTTTCAATTACACCAAGACCAATTACATTTGAAAGAAAGGACACATTTGGCATACTTTTATATACATCAAAGGGTGTATAAAAAACAAAAATATAAATGTAAAGTCAGGTTTTTTCATGTTGATAAGGAGCTTCACAACTATGAATTGTGCTTGAGAGCAGTTAAACACGCTAGTTCTCATCAGAAGGATCAAGAAAATATGTGAGTTAACAGTGTGATCTCTGGAAAAATATTTAGATCATTTTATAATTGCATCCTTCATTACAGAAATATTACTTATTTGCTAAAAAAATCTTGACCTGTTATCCCCAAGCCTTTGGGAAAGAGTTAGATTTGACACTCCCCTGTTAAGAGTTCTTCATATAATGGAGATTTTGGATGAAGTTCATGAGAGATGCTGTATTATTCATACTAATAATGATTATTACCAATCAGGAATTGCTAGTCGTAGTTAAAAGAACGGCAAACTATGTCAAACTCTCAGTTGAAATCCTTATTTGGCTTCCTTGTTTAGTGTATGAAACAGTCATTTTACTGATTGGGTTCAAATGGCAGAGATCACAAGGCTAAGGAAAACTGTAAAACTGAATCGCATATATTAATTTCAATTTAAAAAGGAGAAGATCTTAATTTTCTCTCACATGTTTTTTATTTGAATATTTCCAGTTTATAAAGACTACCGTTTTTCCATTTCACAGCAAGTTAGCATTTCTTGTGTTTTCTGTTATTATTATTCAATACACCATAACATGCTGCAGGGTGTCTGACACTTCTTCCCATATGTATAGATAAGTTGTAGGCAGCAGAATATCAGCTTAAGGTAATTGAAATCAGAAAGCCTTATATCTTCATTTTTTTGGTTCAAATTAGTCAATGAAGTGTGCAATGCTCAGGGTGTAAATAACAACAGAATCAGAAGCCCTTAGTTTCTAATTACATTGTGTGAAGTTGTATATGAATAAAACATAAGAGAATGTTGACATAATTTGTTGTAGACATTAATTGCTCTCTCAACTGGATGTTCAATGCTGCAATTTTTGAGGGGTTAATTAATTAAAACAAGCTAGAGCATAATGCTTAGGCACTACTGAATTTAGATTACTCAATATGCAATTTGATCTTATCCAATGATGCTGTTACAAGTCCTCTGCTGGAATGGGGAAACAATCTTCACTCAAAGTAATTAATATTTCACAACTTGCAAAGTATAAAGCATTTACAAACTGGTTGTAATAACCAAGGCCGGGTACCGTCTTTTGCCAGGGATTCCAGGAAGAGTGTCAGCCAGAACTGCAAGATCTCAAATATTGGTACTTTTTGGCATCTAGTTCCTTTCAAGATCTACTACCAACATGAAGTGATGTATTGGTTTTGTACTGGTTTTGTATTTGTTTTTATATTAGTTTTTTTTGTTTGATTTGGTTTTCTTGAATGTTTTTTTATTTTATGACAGTACATTCCTAGTCCTGCAGTTAAATTTGACTTTGGCGTACTCCAGTTTTTGTAGCCATGGAATGTCTAGCAAGAAAACTATCTCTGTGTTGCAGTTTGAAGAGCATCCTTATACTTGCCATTTTTTCTTCCAGTTTCTCATTTTGCATCACTAAGATCACCTTCCTGAATAGAACATCTCAGTGTGATTTGGAAATGCTTTGGTAGGACTTCACTGCTAAAGGCTAAGGGGATGTTATTGCGCTGGAAAATTGAAATATGAATTAAACACCAGAGTTTTATATTGAAACATTTTTAATCTGACTTAGTAAAGTTAAATTCCTCAAGTTATATTTAAGAACATACAGAAATATCTTGATTTTTTTTTTTTTCAGAAATATAAGCAGCTATAAATCTTTTCAAAAGCTAAGCTACAAAAATCTGGAAAGATTTTTTTTTTTTTTTAAATAAGCTCCTTAATGCATATTTAGAGACCATACAGCTTTAACTGTAAAGGCAATACTTTTCCTTTTGATTAGGATTTCTTTCTAGCTCTGCTTTTCATATCATTAATCTATAAAATAACAGTCCTTTGAGTAGAGATATTAATTTCAGCCATAGACAAATATTTAAAAGAAAAAAATTCTCACGCATTTGTTCTGTCTCTGAATTAATGAATAAAAATAGTATTAATCTAAATCAAGACATGCAAAAGGATGGTTAATTCAAATAAAATACACTCAGAGGTCAGTAATTTTTCAATAAACAATGTTTTTCAAGGAATTTGAAGAAAAATTGACATAATTTATGCATAGTTAAAACTCTGGTAAATATTTTCAAGAATGGATTAATGTAGCAGTTTTAAGAACTAAAGTCTGAGGGAAACATAAATTTACAGGAGTTGTCTAGAACTTTATGTTGCAGCTCTAAATTCACTACCTTTAAATTAAGAAGTATCCTGATTGCAATTAAGATGTCACACATTCTCTTGTATTGTCCGTAAATCTTGCAGGCATGTGTTCTGCAGTAAATTGTGTAGAGTAAATGCCAAGTAGTAAAAATGTGCCATTTCATCTTAAATATTACATCCAGTTCAATATTACATATGGTTACAATTTTACTTAGCAAGATGGCACAAAAATTATGGAAAAATTAACATAAGAATTGGATGTTCTAGGTGAAAAGGCTTTGTCTTTTAAGAAGGGGACCATATTTTATTGGAGCACTGCATTGATAATTAGGCAAGGGTTGGCAATGCTACACAATTTCCATGATCCCCCTAAGCAGCTCTGTGCAAGCATCACAAGTGACTGTTAAAGGCTTTGTTACCCATTGTCAAATGTTGATTCGAGTGGGAGAGATTTGTGGAAAAGAATATGCTTTCAGTCTTCCAAAGATGTAAGTCTGTGTCACTATTGTGAGTGGCTGAAATGTAGAATTCTGTGGACATGATTTTAACTGAAGATACTTCAAGATTTAGTTATTTCTGATTTTGGACTGCTGGGCCATCTTTTCAAAGAACTCTATGATGAACTAAAAAGATTCTTGGTTCAATACAATAAAAAATCTCTTTTTTTCAATATGTGTTTCTATGTAGAACACAGGATAGTTTTCCATCTTTAAACTACTACACTTACAAAAATTTAACATTTAAGAGGTCAGAAATTGTCCTGTATATTGTTTTAGATAATGAAGAAATATTTTAAGGATTTTAAAAAAAATTATTTTCATATGCTGTTCTGGAGACATAAAGAGAAGATATTTGCCTTCAATAGCCAGCAAAGAATCTTTAGAAGAGGCCATTTGATAAGACTGATATTTCAGAGTGAAAACAGTATAGCTATGCTTTTAGGAGAAAACTGGTATTAAAAATCTACTGAATTGGTTCAAATTTATCAAGCTAAAAAGTTTTCGAGAACATTTAGATGATTGGCTGTTAGATTATGGGTTGGACTTGATGATCTCTGAGGTCTCTTCCAACCTTGCTGATACTGTGATACTGTGAAATGTCTACAATATAATGAATAAGAATAGAATGAGTCTTTCTTTTTCATATTATCAGATTGTAATTTGGTATGCTACCATTAATTTATGAAGAGACAGAAATCCTAGCCAGATAACAGAGAACTAGCTTTGACTCAATCGCTAACTTGCTATGTCACCTTGATAAAGTTGGAGAAGCACTCTATATCCTTATTCTCTTGAAAAAACACATTATAAGAAAACATGAAACCCCTTTGTTTTCTTTCAATCTTTTCCAAAACAACAAAAGTATTTTTGTGATAAAAACCATCTTTACGACAACTTTGAAATCTTATAGACAGATGCACTCTAGTCTATTGAGCTAGTTTATGTCCACGGTCTTCTACAATATTGAAGACGCATTTGCCAGCATTCCAATCACCCATGCACCACTGCCCGCATCCAGCAACATGAACTGGAACTCAGACCTGAGACAAGCCCCTATTTTTGTTCCCATGTTTTAGTGGTTATCATCTAAATATAAAAGACAGGCTCTCCTTTTGAACTTAAAGTTCTTGTATGAACAACATGGAACTTATATTATTAAATATAAATCTGCAGGTCTTGTGAGGCTCACTGGCATTACATATTTTTAATCTTTGGCTGCTTTTCAAATACATTAATCTTTGTTATTATCTGTCTCCAAGTTTTTTCTGGATACCACAAGAGAGGCAGAATCAGAGAACAGTTTGTGAAGTCATGATCCAAAACATCCTGGCCTTGTTAGGAATCTGATAACAAATTGGCCAGCTAGAGGAATATGACAACTTTCCCTTATGAATGGCAGTGACAGCCGGCTGCCAGCTTCAAGGATGATATAGCTGTCCAGGTAAAACACTTCAAATAATCCTTTACAGGTTTACAGCATGCCTGAAGTTTTTATGCTCTCTGGTTTGCCGCATGTGACTCACAAACAGCAGGGTTGTCATCATGGTGGGAATACTGCAGTTATGCCTGATGGGAGGTTGCATGAATAACTCAGGTCTGATTAGACCACATACTTGGCTAAGCAGTGGCTAAAAAGAACTTCATATTGACTTAAGTTCATATTAAAAAAAGTACTAGAAATTAGTATTATTTCTGAAATTTCTTACCAATGGAGAGTTTCTTTAAGCAATTGGTGGAAGCAACGAATGAGCACAATAAGGGACAGCTGCAGCTCTGGTGCTTGAGGATTCAGGCTGGAAAACGCTGATGTGCACACTCACACACACAAGAACCCATCGCTAAACCCCACTCACAATTGGTGCCTCTTGTTAGAATCTCCTGAGTACATCTGTATGGTTAGCTCTCATCTCAGCACACTGCTTTGTTGACTGCATACAGACAAAAATCTGAAGCTGATATGCACTGAGAAGCCAGAGATCGTCTTGTTATTCATTGCTGAGGTGTTCAATGAAATAATAATATTCTGTATCTTTAGTCTATGAAGTACCTCAGGAAAAGCCGATTGTGAGTGCGGATGAGAAATAAAGCCTAATGTGTATTGTAACTCGGTAGGAAATAGATTATAGAAAGATAATACTAAGAGTAACTAATGGGTTTTCTATTATGATAATGCAGCAACTTCAGCAGAAGAATAATTAGAGACAGACGAGGAAGCCTGTAGAGCAAATATTGAACTATGTATGTCAGATTTTCATTCAGAAGCTACAAGAAAAAGAAATAAGCAGTTTCCTGAAGTATAGCATTTTAGAGCTCAGTGAATATTCATACTGTTTTATAAAACATGTAAACAAAGTCAGTTGTGGTAAAATAGAGATTTTTCCCACTGCATTATCTTAGTCAATTATTTCTTCTACACCAGTTCTTTTGTGAACACGTCATCTTTTAAAAAATCAATAGATGAAATATTAATTCTTACTTTTTTGGCTTTTACTGAGTTTTAGTTAGTTTGTTTGTTTCAACAGTGTAATTATTGGTCCATGTATTGCTAGTAGGCTTCCTTATCAAAATACTCAAAAAATCTTTCTTTAGCTGCAGCTTCTATTTCTCCAAGGTCCATACATTAAATTGAAAGAAAAATAAACAAAATTATATCCCATTTATATGATCAGTATAGGTGTATGGTAGGCCAGTGAAAACTTGATATCATTCTCAAAGAGGATGTCCCTATGATCTCTTTAAATAGAAGACTGTTTTCCGAAGGGATCAGGTTCTGCTTTGTTGCTTACACTGTATAAGAGTTTACTCAGTGAGTCATCCTAGTTAATCATTGGCATTATGCTCACAGAATGGTATTAATCAGCATGATTAAAGGGATCATAGTATGGCCTAAATTTGGCAGTCTTTACAGTGAAAATCAAAGATAACTAAATAGATTTTCTTACAAATGCCAGATTGTCCTATCCAGTCTCATGTCATGACGGCTTCAAATTGTGTTACTCTGGGAATTTATTTTGATTAGCAGCTTAAAGTGGTAGCAATTACTATATGCATTTGTGTGTAATGCTATCTGTTATACAAAAAGATATTGGAGTATGTTGTGATAACTTAGACTTTGTGATTGCTATTTTATGATACAATTTTTCATACTAAAACTGCTAGTAGTCATGTCTTCCTTTTTCATTCCACAATATTCCTTAGCTTTAGAGGAATAAGATGTCTAGAAATGCTGGAGAACCTAGTAGACCCTTCAGAATCCTTCCTTTCCAGACATGACTTCAATTAAATAAATTATCTATTCAAGTGTATCCATTCTCTCACAAATGGAAAAAGGCATTTGAAAGACCTATTAAAGGAAAGGAAATATTAAAGGTACAGGAACAGGCTGTTCCTATGTGCCAAAAGATGAGCTGTCAGGGAAGAACTTAGGCCTGGCTGAACAGAGTTTTGGCTGAAACTCAGGGAGAAAACACTGGGAGAGTTTATGATCTTCGAAAGAAGGGACAGGTAACCTAGGAAGACTACAATGGTGTTATTAGATCAAATTAGAAAAGTGAAAGCTGAGCTAGAACTCAATCTGGCCACCACTGTGAATGGTAATCAAAAATGTTTTTATAAGTACACTAACAACAAAGATGTACATAAAGAAAATCCCCACCCTTTATTGGACGTGGGATGGACCATCATCACCAAGGATGAGGAAAATGCTGATGTACTTGGCGCCTTCTTTGCCTCAGTCTTTAACAGAAAGTCTGGTTATCTTCAGGATAACCAGCCCACTGAGCTGGTAGACAGGGACAGAGAGTAGCATAGACCCCCTACAGTCCAGGAGGAAGAAGTTAGTGACCTGCTGAGCCACTTAGATCCTCACATGTCTATGGGCCTGGATAGGATCCACCTGAGGGTACTGAGGGAAGGTGAAGAGGAGTTTACAAAGCTTTTACATCATTTATCATCAGTCTTGGCTAAATGGAGAGGTCCCACTTCACTGGAGGTTGGTCAATGTGACGATCATCTGCACGAAGTGTTGGAAGGAGGATCCAGGGAACTACAAGCCTGTCAGCTGACCTCAGTGCTGGGGAATGTAACACAACAGATTATTTTGAGTGCTATCACATAGCATGTGCAGGAGAATGAGGGGATCATGCCCAGCCAACATGGACTTGACCAACCTGACCTCCCTTTATGACCAGATAACTGCCTAGTTTTGGGAACAGTTCTGTTTAATATCTGTATTGATGGTCTGGATGAGGGCATTGAGTGTTCCCTCAGTAAGTTGGGAGACAAAACTGTGATGGGCAGAAGTATTAATCTGCTAGAGGGTAGGATGGCTCCGCAGAGAGATCTGGACAGACTGGTTTAATGGTCCAAGGCCAATTGCGCGAGAATCAATAAGGCAAAGTGCTGAGTTTTGCCCTTGAGTCAAAACAACTCCATGTAGGCACTATGTCTTGGGGTAAGAGCGACTGAGAAAGGATCTGGAGGTGCTGGTCAACAGTAGCTGAACATGAGCCATAAGTTTGCTGAGGTGGCCAAGAAGGCCAATGGTGTCCTGCCTTGTATAAAAATAGTGTGGTCAGCAGGACTAGGGACTGTCTTCAAGTTCCTCTACTTGGCACTGGTAAGGCCACACTTCAAGTTCTGTGTTCATTTCTGGGCCACTCACTACAAGAAGGACATTGAGGTAACTGGAGCACATCTAGAGCAGGGCAGTAGAGTTGGTGAAGGGTCTGGAGCATAAGCCTTATAAGCAAGGGTTGTTTAGCCTGGAGAAAAGGAGGCTCAGGGGAGACCTTCTTGCTGTACAATTGCATGAAGGGAGGTTGTAGAGAAGCAGGGTTGGGCCTCTTCTCTTACACAAA
The DNA here is from genome assembly GCA_013399895.1 of Serilophus lunatus. Classification (NCBI taxonomy): domain Eukaryota; kingdom Metazoa; phylum Chordata; class Aves; order Passeriformes; family Eurylaimidae; genus Serilophus; species Serilophus lunatus. Next base: position 125,005 of record VXBA01000209.1, read on the forward strand.
TAGTGACAGGACAAGAGGAAATGGCCCCAAGGTAGACCTGACTTTACCCATCAGGAAAAATTTCATTCCTGAAAAGGTTGTCAAGCATTGGAACGGGATGCCCAGGGAAGTCATGTCATCATCCCAAGGTGTTCAAGAAATGACTGGACGTGTCGCTTAGAGCTATAGTTTAGTTGATATGGTAGTGTTTGGTCAAAGGTTGGACTCGATGAATTTGGGAAGTCCTTTTCAATCTTAATGATTCTATGATTCTATTCCATATTTATGTATATCAAATGAACAGCAGGCCAAATTAGACCATCAGTGTCCCTAAATCATGGCCTTTTGGATTATCACTCTCTGGGAGCTGAGGCTGTAAGCGGACACACTGCTCCATAGCAACTCAGGAAATTTAAGAGGGTAACATTCCATTTCCACCCACAAGGGTTTAACAGTGACTCCCTGTGAGAGATTACCTTCCCTGGAGCTGTTCTGCTATAACTGTATGTAATTATGCCATAAATCCAGACCCATCAAAATAATGTGGATTAGAAAGCCCGACTAATATAGGTGTGTAAGGTGGCTGTGATTACTCTGGCTGAACTAGGTTAGGTGCAACTCATTCAGGTTTTTTGGCAGATCTGAGGACTAGGTGATCTGGGCAGGTAACGAGCAATTCCTTGATCCAGCTCAGATATAACCAGAATTGAATTTCTGATTTGCTAATTTAATGGATTTGCTTTTCCTTTTTTTTTTCCCCCTCCTCATTTTAATACTACAAATACAGTACTTAATTCAGAATGCTGTTGTTAAGGATTGACTAGCGTCAACAAAATGATTTGAGAATTTCAAATGAGGTTATAGGAAAAACATTCATATCAAATAGGTGTGAGTCAGACCAGTGAGAGCCTGCTCATGTGAAAGCACAGGAACTAACCCTAAGGCTTCAGGAGAAATATTTCCATCTGATATGAAAGAATGTCATCATGTCAGGGCTTTGCACAACCCAGATTAGGCATGGAAAGTCAGAAATTAAACAGAATAGTCATCATAATTGTTATCAAATAATAATCCAATAACTCAGAAACCTTACTATTTTATGACTTTTAGCCTGGCTCCTCGGGAAAGTCAGGCACATACATTCACAACTTTGATCAGTATCTGTACTTATATTGATCTTTCTTTCCTTTCTTAACTTTGCAATATCTTGGCCGATATCAGCCAGGAGCAGAGATCTCTGAGGAAATGAAATGTTTCGTGAAAAGAGCTAGCCAGGTAAAGGAAAGAAATGTTATATATCTATGACTAAGAGACTTCTCAGTTCACCAAACCTGAGAAATTATCATGGCCACACCAAACACAGAATTAATTAGAGGAGAAGCAGCTTACAACTCATCCTTAAGAGAAGAACTCCAGACATGGTGAGAGCCAGAAATTCACACATTATTTGGGACCAGATTTGCTGAAATTAATTACAAATCTTTCAGCTGCAGGAAACAATTCAGTTGGACATGCAGGAATGAATACCTCACTTCATTGTTTCTCATTTTTATTTTGATATCAGAAATAAGTCATCACATTGGGTGTGAGATCAAAAAGGGCATTTGCAGCTTAAGATTCTTTCTTCCTCTACCACATTTTTGGTGTACTACGCAGCCATGTAGTACATCATGCTTCTGCTGTTCTTTAGAAGCTCACTGAAATGTTTGGTGAAGATCAAACATTTGGCTATAGGACCTTCACTTCTGTGGAGAGTGACTGATGTAGACATATTAATATATGTAGCAGCATATTAATATATGTGTAGCAGCCTTTTCATTCAGGCCTCTTCATTTCACCAGGATTGAGTGATTTCTGAAAGCTAAGAGTAGGAGATGATCCATAGGAGCAGCATTCTGAGATTTTTCTGTAAGAATTGAAGCAGATGGTGGCATTGCTGGAAGTCAAGCCAAGGCGTGGGGAGATTCTAGATGGAAAGCTAGAGACTTTCCTCCAGAAAATTGTCCTGATTCTTTTCTTTCCTGCTGTGTAAATGAAATTTGAAAAGTCACAAGCAGTAGTACAACTATCCTTAGATGAGGTCACATCTCTTATGTATAAGTTTTTAGAAGACAGGGGAAAGGGAAATGAATATTCTTTTTTAAGAATTCTTATTTAATTTCAAGACATTACAGAATTTATTGATGACAAATAATGTGTACTTGATTCTCTAGCAAACAACTTTCTTCTCCATTTCATCAAACCATTATTTTTTATTGCAGAAGACAACTGTAATGGCTTTCTAAAGAGCTGAGACATGCTATTAGGTAGATGTCCAAATTCATCTCCAAATTTCCTTCTCTCTTTTCAAACACAGTGCTGAATCATGTATACACCTTGATAGCGCAGAGAATTAATATAAACTATTTTTATTAAGAAGCGTTGAAAAAATGTGTGGGATTTCTTTGGCAAAATTGTTTAGTCCAAATGTGGGTACCCTGATGGAAAGAGTAGTAACTGTGGAAAATTGCATGAACACTGACAAATGAAACTTGTCACAATGCCCAGGAATTGACACTTGTTAACAGTGACAAAACATGATGTCTATCACTGCATTCAACAGCAAGGCTTACAAATGAATAGATTAATCATTGCTCATTTTAAAGGATTATTAAGGGTTTAATGAAATTGTCGGAACAGTTGGATACTCAGACTAGCAAACCCAATGATATTTCATGCCTTGCATTGAGGGAACTATTATAAATGGTGTTTAAAAGATTATTTTGGCTGTAGACAAGTATTGGCACAGTTGTTTTGGCTTTTCTAATTGAAGATCATCTCACACAGCTTCTTGCTTTGGATGACTTCATCTCAGGGCTATATCTAGGAAGCAGGATGCCTTAGGTTTCAGTATGCTGACTTATCTATGTTAAACACATGAAATCCTGCTCAGTCAGGAACAAACAGCAAGAACACTGACTGTGATCTGGAGTGAAGCAAAGCCTTGTGTGTTTTCAGCAGGATGTTGCAGCTGCCTGTGTTGCATCTGACACCTCACCTCACACTGAGCCCAAGGACCAACATGATCATTTTCTTCCCCAAGACCTAATTTATTAGCTGTTACCTTATGTTGGCTATAGGTTAGCAATAGACTGTTTGCAGCTTTAAGGATGGATCCAATAAGGAGGATAGGAGTATTTGAAATCATGTGCTCTTCTGGGATTTTGGAGCTCTAAACAAATCTGTGAAAAGACACTACGTCCCTTGGCATTTGGCATTCGAATCTCACATTGAAAGAGAGATACAGCTTCTTTACTGAAACAAAGCAGACCTGAACCTCATTTTAAAATGACAGTGTAAGAGAAGAGCTATCCTCTTTTGCGTAGCAGACACCCGGGTTTAGTTCCTATCTCCCATCCATTGTTGCTACTAATCTTCGTTGGACGAGGTACTCTTCTTCTTTCCTGTTAAATCTGTAGGTAAAACTTTACAATCAAAGCAGAAAAAAAGGGAGCGTGAATAACACTCTCACAGCGTAACATGTCTGGTAAAGGAAGGAAAGAAGATGGTTCTTCTGTCACCTCATCCAGTGTTTTAAACAGAGGTTATCTAATGTAAAGGTAATGCCACAACCGGTTGATCTGAGAATTGCCAAACTATGTTCTGCGAGTAAGCCCTTTTCTCAATAATACTTCTGTTTTCTGAATATGGATGAATATTATATGAATATTTGGATGAATATCTTTTCCTTTCTAACTGCCATCTTTTCCCCTGGAGGGCATTTTTCAGCAGCTTCAGGGGGAGTTTCTAGACTGTTTCCTAATATTTTCATTATGGTACAAACTTGTGTGTGTTCTTTCACTGCAGTGGACAGTTTTACTCACCTGGAAAGCAACCATCTCTTTGTTTAAAATTATATTTTTATCTATTACACTTTATATCTTCCTCTGTATATCTGGTGGAAGAGTCCGAAAGAATCATTGTGGGAATGGAAATGAATTTTAAAGCAACGAGACGACCTAAATTCAAGTCATCGGTATGCCTAACATTGTTGGATAAATTTAAATTTGTTTTTTTCCATTAAGATTCTTGTTTTATCTGAAGGGTATACAACCTGGTACACATAAATAGCAACATACCAAAATCCCATTTCATAACATTTGTGGCTTGAGGAGACAAAAAAGAATTCAGATAAGAGAAATCATGTTTAGGACAGCAACTGATTACTTGGAATGATCTTGTACAAAATGAGAAATCCTGATAGCAGTTCTTGCAAAGGGTAGATAAATACATTTCATGGTCTTTATTATAAAGTGTTATTTTTCCATGAACCTCTGTCAATTTCAGAACTACGGAGAAGCAGGGACATGTCCAAAATTTCTTTTTATACATACACTACAGTCTCACACTAGACTGGTAAGGTCTCAGAGAACCTTAATGAAGCGTTTCTTTAAAACTGAGGTAAAAGAAAAGTGAAAGAGAATAACAAGAATATGACAGTAGCTAAACAAAGTCAATATGACTAGTCATGCTAAATAACCAAATAAGAGGCATTTAAGAACTTATTGTAGAGGAGTTCTGCGTTTAATTACATTTATCAATTTACTTGCCACAATCCTTTATTCCTTCTAAGAATTATTCCATATATAGGGATGCTTATCACACCCACTGTGTGGATTTTATAATCAAAGATGAATGTATGTAACCATATGAGTGTTGATGGGCACACAGAAGGCTATAAGGAAAACTAAAAGCAAATAGAATCATTCAGTATTCAATATTGAAAAAAGTGGAGAATCTATATAAAAGGAGCATGAAATTTAGCATTAACATTAAAAATCCTGCAACAAATCTTATTTAGAATTTTTACCTCCATCTTTATTAAGGATTCAGAATGAGTGCTGAAAGCCGGTAGACAGGTCTTATAAACCATATAAAATTACACAGTATAAATAAGAATTGGACAGATTTTCTTGCTCAAAAGATACATTTTGTGAACTGAATATTTGCATTTTGTAAATGGTGTTTGGCCATATGTATACACCTCACTGCAAAAGACAAATACTGTAGTAATTCATGTTTATAAAAATAAAATTTTATTCAAAATTGTACAAAATGTTACTTAGCATTCATACACAAATTGCATTAACACTTTCCTACTTGGTTCATCATAATTTAGAACATGTTGCAGTCAGACCTAACAACTGTAAGGAGGAGACAGTCGCTGACAGATACAGGATGAAAAATATTTTTGGCAGACTTTATCAAGTCTGGGTTACAGCTTCACAGCAGCAGATGAGATCACGATGTGCTAATGTCTGTACCAACTGATGATTTCCCATCTCACTTCCCTCCTCCTAGCACCTGACCTACTTTACATCACTTTACTGTGCCGTGCTGTACAAAGCACTTGAAAGCTTTCAAACCATGGAGATCTCATAATGCTCCAGATACAAATCCTCAGTTATTACTGTCCATCAGTTATACACTAGAAATATCCCAGTGGCCGTTCACAGGCATAAATTATCAATTTGTGTCAGGTAACAGCTTTAGTCCCGGAAGCGCTGTACTGTTAAGGGAGTTCCAGCTGTCCTATACTATTAGTTGCAGATAAGTGTTTCAGCAAACAAGTTAAGAAATCCTCTCCTCCTTTCTTGTTAGTGTTCTCTGGGAAACTACTGCCTTCTTCTAATTGAACATAAGAGACGGTTTTATTGTACAGAGAAGAGGTATAGAATTCCCCAAGTAAACTATCAATCAGTATACAACACTTCTAAAAATATAGAAATGAGCCACACTGTTCTCAAACAACTAATTTTAAAATGTAAAAGAGTTAGTCTGGTTAAAGCAACATGTACATAGTCTTTGCCTCTTATTAGTATAGAAGAATTGCTTCAAAATAGAAAATGTAAATCAATGGAAAAGAAATTTTGAGGGAAACTTTGGAAAATTATGTGTGCCTTTTAGGAAGCCGAGTGTAGTAGATGATATAAATGTGTAATTATAAACAACTATCCTCACAAAAATGTTGTGAAATGGTTAAAATATTACGCACAGCNATGTTCCTTCCTCTGCTTTACCCACAGGCGTTGCACTATTATTGCAGTTATTATATATCACAAATTACAGACCAGCTCCAGTATTTGCTACCACAGAATTACAGCCTCGGAGAGTGCCAAGTTTTCTGCCATCAGCATTCAGGACACTACCTTTGCAAGGATAAGAGAAATCAAAGCAGGCAATCAACAGTGTAGAAAAACTGCAGAGATTTGTAGCATAAAATAGTCTACTTCCAAGGTATTATAAAATCCAAGCCTATACTTATACATTGTGCAATTCCAGTTTCCTAAGTGTGCAGAGCCTATGGCATTGCAGCACACCTGAGGGTGCACATACAAGTGTATATGGCAGGAGTGCTTGAGCTCACTTTACACTCCAAAGCTGTATGACCAAGGAAGCCAACCACCAAGCTGGAGCTTGTAATTTCAGACACCTACCACCCCAGTTGGTCTCCTTTTTTCTTTGTTGGGGTGGGTGAAATGTGGCCAACATCTTTTGAAGAATTCAACCCTGGGACCAGTGAGGAAGTGAAGTTCGATTTCAAGACATTAAAGTGAGAGAAGGACTTAGTGTTTTGACTGAGAGGTCTTGGTAAATCAAGGATACCAGTTGGCCCTGAGTAATACTGGCTTTTCAGTGTTGTTCTTAGGGAAAATACTTACATGTCTTTGCATGTAAGAGAGGCAAGAGTTCCTGAAAACATGCAGCTTCAGACCAGCAGCTGTAGAAGATAAAACCTGCAGTCCTATGTATTTCTGAACATACAAGTAAGTCCCTCTAGCAGAGAAGGGAAAGGAAGCTTTGGTTATTAAACAGAAAACTATTTTGGCTTATCAGTAAAAAAAACCTGTGGAAGACTGGAGAAAAAGGATTATTTTAGACAATGCTTTTATGTATCAAAATTTATGATTTCATCCAGCAGATGTCATTTGAAAGTGTATCTACAGAGTGATGCAGAGTACTATTGTGATGCAGAGTTTGTTTTCCTACGAAACAGAAGTCCAGGACTTAATTCCCAAGCCATATTTCACTTTACAAATGTCGTAGGAGTAAGTGAGTGAAGCCCTATGCAGAAGCCTGTTCCAGAGTTAAGATTAGCCTATGATTTTGCCCTTTACCTTGTGTGTGCCAAATTTCATTAGAAAAGTATATAGTATATTTCTGTACTTCAAATCAATAAAGAGCTCTCTATTTTTGCGACATGTTCAGTCTCAAAATTGTTGCAAGAGGGAGTGTGAGTTTTTTCTTCCCCCAGAAATGAAAAAAATTTATTTCTAGTTTTTGCCGCTACTGTCACAAGCTACATTATCAAGAAATAACTATTCTGGATAGAGAAATGAAAACAAAAAATATTCCTTCTCTGAAGGTAGTGGTTGCTACTAAACCTAAACTGCTAGAGCAATGTAAAGGTCTAGGATGATAATGCAATACAATCTCTTTATCTCTCCAAATGATGAAGGACTGATTTTCATGTTGTCAAACAAGGCCTGACATTTTTCAATACATTTCTATGTTTTGGACAACTGGATTACTGTCCAAGCCTTCTGACTTGTAATTTATGTCTCCTTACCAGCCATGAGTGGGATTCAAATGCCTCAAGCTGGGTACAGATGTCTCCTTATGAGTGACTAAGTACTACACAAATTTATCTTGCCAGTCCTCTCCTCCTCTATTCCCAAAGCTCACTTATGTTTAAATGCATCTGTAGGCTCAAGAAACAAGGTTTTATATACTTCTTATGGTGAGGGCTTTGCTTCTGAAATGCAGCATGTTGGTTATACAGAATCAAAGAATCACAGAATCAATTAGGTTGGAAAAGACCTCTGAGGTCCTTGAGTCCTGTACTGGCCACCTATCTATTGAAGAAAACTCTAAAAGATATATGGGACTTGAATTTCTGACACTAAGGTTCACACTCAGCAAAGAGGATTTTAACATTAATGGACAGCTGCATCTTTATGAAATTTCTTATGTACAACAGTGGTTTGGTTAATGTGTCAGGCTTCACAAGGGATGATTTTTTTGCTGGAGTTTTGCCTCTTTTTCTTAAAATTTCAGAAAAAAAATCATCTTGTATTTGATGAGAAGACAATGCAAGTAAAAACCTGAAATAGTAATTTCATTTTCTACATGCCCATTAATTCAGAATCAGTAAAAATCTTGAAACAAATCTTTCTTTCACATGACACACAATTAACATATATTGACAAAACACTGCAAAAGTAGAAAAGTCTGGTGTCTGAAGCCAATGGCAGTTTTTCCATTGATTCCTAAGAAGCACAATTTTTATTGCAACTCTACTTAATGTTGAGAGCCTCCTTAAACACAATGACAGAATTTCACACCACACTACAGTGTGGGGTTGAGTAGGAGTCCACCTATACGGACCACTTGTTTCTACAGGTCTAAATGAATTGACAGAAGGAAAAACTGTCCTTGATTTGTAAGTTAATATGTTTACCTGCAGATATGGTGCCCCTGATTAAGGTTACCTGGAATGATGACTATCCCAACTTGTTTTCTGAGCTGAAATTCTTTGCAGATTTCAGTCTGTGATTATCAATTTCTGTGCTGTGTTTCAAGTCCTCTTTTGTGAAGGCAATTTTGGTGAATTCTGGCATCTCTTTGTTGTAAAACAAATTTGGTGAAGAATTTCCTTATTGAGAAGGAAAAGCTGAAGTTGCAATGCTCCAAAATTACATTACATCAGAGGAGTAAGACACTCAAGCATAGTCATAAGCAAGGTGGAAAACTCTTCTGAAACAAAAAAGCAGGTTTTCTGAGATTTTAAGATCATTTTTATAGAGTTTCATAGCCTTATAAAAAATAAGACATATGTCTGCTATTTACTCTTGAGTTAAACTTTCAATGGCAATGTAGTCCTGGCCTGTGAGTCTCAAGGGGGAGTTCAACATGACATTTTCAGTGTCTGCATAAGAATCTTTCTGACTTCTGTTCTACAGTCCTAAGAGTTAGAGGGACAGGATACCCTACTTGATCAGTAAAGTCATGCAACAGGCATCCATCATAACTTTCTACTCTGGAATTAGTAATAAGAATCAAGGATAAAGATCCTTTATCTCTCATAACCTTGAACTGAGTAATGATCTTTGCAATGCAAAAATAAGTCCATATCATATGTTGCTTTCAGCTACTTAATGTTAAACAGCATATTAGTTCTAGAAAACTTCTTCTCTTTTTACTGAAAAGAAATTTAAAAAAACCTCAAACCTTTACTCTCTACTTTTTTTGTTTTAGTCTTTCTGTTTGGCTTTTGTCCTAATCATTCACTACTTGAAACTTGGCAGGTAGCAAAACAGGGATACTCTAAATGCAAAATTAATTATTTATGCAAGTAGAGACCATTTTTGAAATTCTATTTGTTCTGGATAACAGTTTAGTAATAAACAAACATAGTAGCCAAATTTACTTAAGTCAGCTGTTTTATTGATCGTCTTCAATAGAAGAAAAAATACAAAAACAGACAACCCAAAACTTTTAATTGGAGCAATAGTTTATTAGAACCAGAAAACATTTGTAGTAACAAATAAGGTATCTAAAAGGAAATTAGGAAATGGCATGCATAGTGTTGCAGCACTCAGATATAATAAAATTGATGAACGCATATAATAAAATTTATGGAACTAGCGGAATTCAATTTATTTGAATATACTCAGTTATGTTTTTGTTTATTCCCATAGCAGATGTTTAATTTACAAATCAGGTAATTACTACAGCTCTTCCAAACAAATAAGAACAGATTACTCAAATGTTAACAGCAGTTTTTATGTTTATCATTAGTTTTATGATGCATCATGAATATTCAGTGTTAAGAAAGAACTCTCATTTTGATACCTGGAAAACCTTAAAATTATGTTTTGTGTCTCCAAATGGTGTCTCACCCTGTTTGAAAAAGCTGCTAATGTGTGTTACTAAGAGCTGCACTTATTTGTTAATCGGGATTGCTCAAATGTCTTCCTGATGCTTTCAAACAGATTAGCTTTGCATTCAGAACACGTTAGTATGGACATGATCATTTTAATTTTTTATTTTTTTTTAACATAAATAAAGGAATTTTCTTTGTCTTTCAGGGAGAATTCTTGAGACGGAAGTGATTTTTTCAACAAGAGAAAGCAAACCTACCAAAAAAACCCCAAACATCTCCTTCTACAACAAAGCAGCTGCCTAGATATTTGCCTTGAATTTTCAGGTAAAATCAGTGTCTTCCAACTGGCCTTTGACTTACACAATGTTTCCTGGAATATATCCCATAGAAAGGGAAGAAGAAAAGTAGAACGGTAGAAGGAAATCATCCTATCAGCAGAGGTGTCATATTGGATGTGTATGCTCATTACAAATGCATACTGGCTGATGGGGAGGAACATATTACTCAGCTTTTTTTTTTTTTTTTTTAACCTTAGCTGACAGGAATTTCATAAAAAAACCCCATGGTGTCTGACTATCATGGAAAGTGTGTACACCAGTGAATGAGTGCAGCCAAGAAAAAAAGGTATCCCCTGTCTAATTTTCTTTAAATGAACTACAGTCTGCTGAGCTTTATGTTAGAAGAACAGAAAACAAGACTCAATTTCTTCTCCAAATTCCTATAATACATAATTCACCTCAATTTGGCAACAATCACATTTCAGCAAAGTGCTGTTTTTGTAAACTGACAATCGAAGAGAAGGTTTGACAGTTAGGTCAGTTTGTTAAGATAAATTCTTGTGTAGTATTTTCAGTCAGACCATACTTGGAAGAGCAGGATGTGTGAAATGTAAAATATTCCAGTGAAAAACAAGTATCTATTGTTAAAGGTTACTGCTATTAGAAAAATATTTGTCTTTACCCACTTGACGATAACACTCTTTGTTGACAACAATCTCTTGACAAAACCAAAATAACAATTGCCTCCTGTTCATTAGTTACAGTAGAAATTCAAGTTGAATTTTTAGATGTAAAACTAGTTTCCGATAAACTTGTGTAATATTGTTATATAGGTTTTGGATCTATAATATTACAGGATTCCTTGAACATGAAAATTGTATTTTTTGGTATTTTCTTACCTCCTAAGTTCAAAAATGAATTCCTAATACCTTTGCCACTTCAAAAATTAAAGTGGTGCTTTCTGCATCAGAAGCATTGGAACAAGCTGCCCAAGCATTGACACCACCCTGGAAGTATTTAAAAGAGACGTAGATGTGGCACTTAGGACATGGTTTTGTGGTGGACTTGGCAATGCTGGGTTAGTGGTTGGACTTGAAGTTCTTAAAGGCCTTAAATCCAAATGATTCTATGAGTTTATGATTTTCCCACTGCACCTTGAGCATAACTGCACCCCACAGCATTTCTATATTCTTCCTGGAGCAGATATAATTGGTTGAAGTAATTTTCTTGTTTAAACTAATACCCGAGGATTTCCAGAACAAAAGCTCCTGCCAGTTCATACTGACAACGTCCTCATTCCTTTTCCAAAAGTTCTAACAAACATTGATTCTCAATTTCATGGAGAATTTCACAGTAAGGAAGGTATCTTATTAATATATCATGATGTTGAGCTACAAATATTAGACCCCACAATGTAAAAAGCCATAACACCAAAAAAGGAGGAACAGTGCTGACAAACCAGTGCACATAACTATCAGATTCCCTGTGGAACAAAGCAAATCACTCTAATGAGAATGCCGGTTTGTTGGCATTTTAACTTTCAGTAAGTAGCAGAGTACATCTACATAACAGAGCATGCTTTTTTAAAGTAGATAATATACTGCATGGGAAAAAAGTACATGTGCACACTAACGGATGCAAACCTGTACAGATTTACATAAGGACACAGAAAAAAATCACAGTGGAAATAATGCCAAGTCATTGTATGATGCTGAACTGGGAAGGTTAAGCATTGATCAGCAACTTTGTTCCACAACTCACTGCTAATTATTCTAATACTACAACCTGTTTCAGCCTGTTTCCATGGTATCTGAGACTCTGAACACTATAAAAATGATCAATTACTTAGAATGTCTCAATGAAGAAAATGCAAGGGTTGCAAAGGTAAGCACTCCAGTCAAGAAATTAACAGCCAAGTTTGCTTGCACTGTTTTAACTTTTGCCCTTTATGAATATATATTATGATCTTTACCTGCAGATTGCTTTTTAAAGTATTTCACACATTCATCCAAGTTGTATATTTTAGCCTTCTAATAACGTGTTATCCAATGAACAAACTATTTTTGTTGTGTTATTTAAGCAACATAACTCTGACAAGAATGTATTATTTTACCATTTCAGCAGTCGTTTCTGGAACAAAAACCATTAGCACTGTAATTGTTAACACTTTTCTTTCAGCGTAGCTAGTTTGTTGTATTTTTTTTCCCCCCTGGGATTTGCCCTCAGTTTTCTTCCTCTTCAATATTTCCATTAAAGCACTGTATTGGGTTACATTTGATTTTTTTTAAAAAAAATATTTATTCACAAAATCTTTATTTAAAATACAGACAGCACATTTAGCTGTGCAATTCCATCGATGTATTTGTCAGGGGTAATGCCACTTCTTTTTTCCTACGTAATAACCATCTGCTTATACACCCAAGGAACGTGCTATACCCTGCAGCATGTCATTGCCAGGCAATGGAGAGCTTGCCCTCCTGCTGCAAACACATTCTATAGAGACTGATGTATCAGCAACAAAAAGAGAACGAAATAATAAAACCACAAAACCATATTCTGATCAGTATAGAGATTTTGTCTGTTCTCTCTGAAGAAATGATTCTGATTTAATTTCATGTCTATTGAGTTTTATCCCAGATGACTCAAACTGGTGAAAGATTTTTTAATTGAATAGGTCAGCTGTATGGTTAACCCTTGGGGGAAAGACTGGAGTCCGTAAAATGCATAGAAAAAACATAGTTTTCATTAAAAGACCTTAATGAGCTGTGAAAACTCAAATCTTAAAAGCCCTTCAATTTGCATCCTGGTTCCAGCTAGTCCCCTTCACAAATGAGTGTTGACGTTGCAACAAGAGCACTTGTTATTCTCTGGCTGCTATGCTCTTTGAGGCTCATCAGAGACAGGATGGACATACAAATCTAGTTTTTAGATAGTAGCAATCGTTGTAGTGACTTAAAGTATACAGACTTGTAAAGAATGCCACCAGCTCTTCCATAATCTCTATTTTTCCCTCTGGAAATTAGAAAAATTATCTCATTGCTGTAGTGTTCACTGGAAGATGTTTTCAATGTTATTACTGTTGTGGCTGGTTTTACACTGTGCTAGCTTTCCTTGCTTGGAGATTTAAATGTGGACCATGGTACTTAAAGCAAGAATCATTTAATAACTGACCAATGTGTATAAGGGAACTTCATTCCAGTATTGCTCAAGATACACTGAAACTGAGACAGTTCTTTGAAACTGGCTGCTGAAAATTTGTTAAACTGTGACACAGGCTTCCCCTTCTCCACTAAAGGCACTTTGGAGAAGCTGGGTTCCATCTTTTCCATTAAAATATGTGAACAATCATAAGACTACAGAGAAAAAGTGAACAGCCCTTTTTATGGCTCTGTGTAGTGAGCTCTCTGACAAGCTGACCCCAAGCAGCTGCCAGGTATCCAGCTTGGCTGCCACCTCATCCACCTGCTCTCTGCTCTGTACCAGACTCCTGCTGTCTGGTTCACAAAGAAGTGTCCAGGTGTTTGCTGATTGCTGGCCTGGTCACATGTTGGCTGCCAGTTTCCAGGCTCCTGCTGCCCTGGTCACCTGCTGGCATCGCACTGCTTTTCTGATGCCCTGAATTCCCTGCAGTGGCAGATGGTATTCTTTTCCACTCTTCACCTTTTTATAGATTTTATATCTAATTGTAGGACTACATTTTCATATATAAATAACACATACACACACATATAAATGCAGTTACATCTTTTTTACCCCTCTGCCTGCTTCTTCCCTGCCTGTGAATCTGTTCAAATAAGATGGGGTGCAGCAATAGGTTCCATTTAAGATCCCAGCTGCACACCGGCATTATCACTGATGTCAGTTTGTAAGCACATCTACAGTAACTGTTGCTGAGACAGCAGGTTTTGCTGTGAGATTCAGCAAGCCCTGTGATTTCTCTCAACATAAGAACTTCAGAAGCAATATTTAGAGTATTTGCAGATTTTTGATTCCCTGTGGAATCCAAAATGTACCTCTGGAATTTTGCTACTCTGAGTACCTCAGTGGAGATCTTTCCTATGAAAACAGCTACTCGAGCAAGGAAATTAAAGCAAACTGGAACAGATTTCACTAACAAACATTCATTGTCTTTTTTTTTTTAATTGTTGACAAAATGGAAAGTAAAATAAAACACACAAAATTTGCGGTATTCCTCACACCAATACAATTTATCAATGGCCTTTATCCTACTGTGAAGATGCTAAATCCTACTGTGAAAATAGGAGTAGACTTATACTTCTACAGCTACCAATGGAACAATAGAGTAAAAGGGAGCAAGATAGAGTTAATTTAAGGAATACAGCTCGAACACAAGCATTAACATTAGATTGACTGTCCTTCTCTTGCATGAAATCAAAGTTAAATTCACCTGTGATGAAGCAATAACATGTTGCACAGTTCTTTGAGGATGCAATGCTTACATTGCCCGTGATACCATAGAACACAGGGTTGTTTCAGGTGAAACATACATTCTGTGGAAATCTGCGGGGCTCTTTGTAGAGTGAAATTCTACTAAACATGAGAGAATGAGTCCTGGGATTCAAGTTCAAAAATTAGATATGGAAGGGTATTTAACACTAGGCTGAAATATGTATAGCATATCAGGCTGCTTGAAAATATGATTGATTTCAGATACAAAGCTTAAGCTGCATATTGGGAGATTAGTATTTTGGCTAGCTGGCCATTACTGTAATTTCTGATAAGGACTATCTTCATTAACCTATGAGATTTCTAGTCTATTTACAACCACAGGAATGCTGTAGAGGGCACGGCAGGAAAAAAAATTATATTAATATTATACCAGCTTTAAAGAATTAAGTATCCTTGGTTATATTTTTTGGTTGTGCTGGGGTTTTTGCAGGGGTTATTAGTGTGTTTAGGGGTTTTCTCTTCGACCATTTCAGTGATTTAATGAAAACAAATAATCAATAAATAAAAAATTTATTAGTCGTCAAAAGAGTTGCTCACATACTTCATGTTCTTGCCAAGTTGGAGAAAATACATCCAGATAAGGATCACAGTCTTGATTTGGCAGTTAGGTTGTAAGGGTCAAAATTGAGCCAGTATCAAGTACTTTTGCGATGAGACATACCATTGTGTGCAAACACAGAAGACTGGTAGACTGTCTTCCATGCTGGATGAGAAAAAGGAAAAGTGAAGCGCAAGTTTGCAAGGAGGATCACAGCCACATGCTGAATCATGCAGTCAAAGCTTGTTTATGTCTTGGCTGCTCTCTGTGTCTGGGAGTGCAATGACCTTATGGCTGTGGACTTAAGATGCTCTGTTGTGGATGTAGATAGGACCAGTTAAGTCCCTGTTAGCTTAAACACGGGAAGTTCTGTGACCTCCCTGAATTGGTGTCTGCATCTGACAGATTTGTTTACAGGTGTTTCACAAGCCAGAAGTCACTCAGAGTGCAGAAGCAGCTGCTTTAATCAGGTAGAGACAGATGACTGCTGTAGTGAACTAGGACAACAGAAACTCTGTGAGGTATGTAGAACCTTTAATTTTATTATTCATTGGTTTATTCCATGTCCAGAGGAGCTTTTTAAATGTATCATTAAGAGAATGAAGCTAATTTAACCTGGATGTTGTGCTAGAAATTAATGATTTGTTAAACATGATCTCTGAAAATTATTTTCTACAGGACACCTCTCACTAAGCATTTTTCAACAGTTCATTTAACCTTTATAAAAAAATATTAGGTAGAATTTTGGCAAACTGCATCATCAGCTCTAACTAAAACTGTTATTTGTCAATTAAAAAAAAACCCACAAGAAATAAGAATCTTTCCTGAATAATTTACAAATCTTTAAACATCTGCTATCATGTAGAATACAAAGAGCGGTTTTTCGTAAAGTATGATTTTCCCTCACAACAAATCTGGGGTTTTCTGTATTACATCACTCCTTTTGCAAAGCACTGCTAGGAAACTAACACTTGTCCTTTCAGATCCTTGAGGAACAAAAAATGGAAAAATCATGGAACCATAGAACGGTTAGGGCTAGAAGGGACAATTAAAAGTCAATTAGCCCAATGTCCCTACAATAAACACACAAGAACATCTTCAACTAGAAAGGTTGCTCAGAGCCCTGTCCAACCTGATCTTGAGTGTTTCCAGGGATGGGGCATCTACCGCCTCTCCGGGTAGCCTATGGCAGTGTTTTACAACACACGCAAAACATTTTCTCCTTATATCTAGTCTGAATCCACCCTCTTTTCATATAAAATCAATACCTCTTGTCCTGTAAAAATTACCCCAGGCCTCTACTACTAGTATTATACATAAAGAGACCTCTTTTTCTGCCTTTTTTATGTTCTGAATTCAGCCTTTTATAATTTGAATCACAAAGGTGACTTGTATACACTTGTCACCTCTCATTCATATTGGAAAGACTCTTGGCTGTTTAGAATGGATATAATTAATAACTATGTCCTAATTTATGACTGCAAAATTGGAGGCAAAAACCTGAAACAAACCCTATGCAAATGGACTTTAAATGTGCATATGGCATGCACATGCCATATGCATATGGCAAAGACTAGGTAGCCTGATCTTGCTTCTGTTAAATCCCACTATTAAACATATGTTGCTGCCACAGTACACAAAAAAAAAAATGATTCAGTAAATCCTTAAATATTAATGAAAAATACCTGCTATGGTATCTTGCTGCAGTACCTGCCACTGGCTCCACAGAGAGGTATTAGATCTGAAAACAGATATAACCTGATGACAACAAAAACAATCTCTCCAGCTGCCCTCACCTCTAAATACTAAAATATCTACTTGTAATGTGTTTCTCGACATTTTAAATTTCTCTAAGCATGAGATTTTACTTGTTATTGATTGCAAATATAATTTAACATTTTTCTTCTGAGCTGTGAAATAATAAAAAATATTTAAAAAGACAAATAGAGTTTCACAGTGGTTCAGAATTCACATATCTTTCCATGCTCATCTTCTCTGCTCATTTCTGTGAACCTGACACAGAAAACTTAACCACCTTACTCCTATCTCTACTAGTTTTCCATCTGTAAGGGCTTTAAATGTTGACTGATTCTGAGATTCCTAATCTTCTAGATTACCTGCATACCATTCCTCTTCAGTGGATTTTTCTTTCCAATATATTGCAGCAAGCTATGTCAGCAGAGTTCTTTACAACAGATTTAGATTTCTTTGCATGAAAAAGAACTTACTTTTCAATACAGGATACCAGAAAGATAGAAGTGTCTTTGGGAAAAGAGACAAAGGAAAAGATCAGCCTTCAATATCTTCGCAGCAGCACTGCAGGAGGAAATGTGTGTGTGTAAATTTATGCTTAATACTCAGTGGATCTTAATCAAATGTTGTAGGTATATGTTGTGCTTGGCTTCTGGGCTTGTAATAAAAAGAGCTTTGTGCAGACAGAATTTAGATTAAAATCACCTTCTTTTTTTTTTTTTTTTCACTGATAATATTTGGAGTTGTCCTTTTTGCAGAAAGGAAGCCTAAACTCAAGTTTGCAATAGAAACACAAAAATATTGTATTTGATAAACAAAGGCTGTGATGCCGTTGAAATGTAACTTCAGTAAAAAGGAACATTTTCTTTGCCTGTCACAGACAATGAAAGATGTGCTTTCCCTTGAATGCCTCTATTCTCTCACCCTCCTAGCCCTGGAGGCTGTGTTCTCCACTATCTGCAAACATGGAATGACAAGTGGAAGGTCAAAACTTGCATCATTGGGAATATAAAAAAGCATCTTTTATCTGCAGGTTAACATTCAAACCGCCTGCATTGGTTTTTGGCATTTTAAAATGGGAACCTCATCGTATCCTGAGAGTTTTTTAATGAATTTTTCTGGCACTGAGACCCCACTATGCTTGAAGGCTTTTTCTTTTCTTGATTCCCAGGGTATAAAGACACTCACAAGGTTATACCAGGCTGTAACAACATGATGTCACCAGCTCTTATTAAAGAACAAGTATCTTGCTGGCTGAGGAAGACAGCAGGGTGATTCCTGGGGAAAGAAGTGTTGGCTCTTCCTTCATTTCTCTGTCTGTAGCAGCTCCATCATATAACCTGGGCTTCAGCACTCCACTTCTGATATGTCTCTGTGAAGTTCCAACCCCTGGAAAGTTTACAGACACACAATTCAGCTGCCATCCAGAATATGAATGGTCATGGAGCAGTGCTGCAAGTATGGGAATGCACTGTTACTGTGTGATGAGCCAAACTTCCACTTTGCTCCACTTCAGGGCACTGAGCACTGCCTTGTGATGACCTATGGGGAATAAAAATAACAAGCACTATGGGGGAAAAAAAAAAAAGGGAAGACACTGCTTCCAGGAAATTGTTTTCAGAAATTGTAAGCTAAGAGAAGGGGTCAAAGCAAATTTTATGTTGGAATTTTGAGGGTTTGATTGCCTTATTTACTTGCATAGTTACAAGGATTGAGTTACAGCATTGACCTCTAAAAATAGCTATTCTCACTATAGCCTTAACTTTTATTGCTGTTAATGTTAACCTTAAATACACCTACTCTTCTGGTTGCTAATGGAACATGAAGAACATCATTCATTCTACAGGTAAAAAGTCTCAAAGTTTTTGTTTTAAATGTATCCAGAATTGTCTATGTTCATTTGGTTTTACACCACAGTTGTCTGTTTGCTTAAATATCACTCCCCCAGTATTTACACTCAGTTTAAAAACAAGTTATATCTCTGTTAGGTGCCTTTCTAGGCTAGATAAACCATTACATTTTAATGTCCTCACAAGACAATCTCCTTCTCCACAGGACTTTGTGTTTCCTTACTAGTTTTCCCATCAAAGTTCATTATTCTTGTTTCAAAAATGCTTTCTGAAAATGTCTATTGATAGAAACAGAACAGTCCTGGTTGATAGGAACCTAAAAATTTCACCTTTTCCAAGCTTTCATGGAAAAAGGAGTCAGATGAGGTTATTTAGCACACTGTCCAGTTGCATTTTGAAAGCTTCAAGTGGTGGGAACACTACCACATCCTTGAATAGGTTGTTCAAGTAAATGATTTTTCTTACTGTAAAAAAATTATTTCTTATATTTAGTTGAAACCTCTCCCAGTGGAATTTGTACCCGTTGCTTCTTGTCTTCTCCACGAGGCTCCTTGTGAAAAGACCACCTTCATCCTCTTCGTTGCCACCCTTTAAGTAATAGAAAACTGTGATGTAGTCTCCCCTGCCATGATTCTTCTCTTCTCCAAAGAGAAAAGACCTAACTCCCTTACCTTATAGATGTAATTTACAAGAGGATGATTAGAATGTGCTACCTATATTTTTGCCTCTATGGCTAACAAAATCCATCTAGAGCTTTATTATTTCTTTTAATTCTTTAGAGGAGATATCATATCACAATCTCCAACTTCAAAGAGAGACTATAATAAATGCGAAAAAAAGTAATTTTTGTTCTCAAAACTGAAAAGTCCTGAAGAGTCCAAAAATAGACTATAAAGGCTTACAGGTATTCAAAGAATGTCCTAAGTTGTCCTAAGTTTTATCCAAGAGGTTATAAGAAAATAGTTTTTGAGTACAAAAAGGATGAGCTTCCCATGCACATGAGGAGAAATGTTCAAACTGAGCTATTTCTTAATGCTACTTTAACTTGATCTTATTACTGCTTTTTTCAATTTAAGCTTTTTACATCAAACTTTTAACTTAAAGACATTATTTCAGCATGCAGAGATGTACCTACTACTCTGATAGTTACTCTCAACATATGGAATTTGACCAGTATTAATTTCCCATGAATTTATTTATATTTTACATTAATATACTGACCAATACGTACCAGCTTTACTTGGCTATAAAAACACAATTACAGGATTTTGAAGATATACTCTTTAATATTAAATAGAAATAAAGAAACATTAATGCAACATTCAGTCTGAGTAATCAAGCATACAGAAGTCAGTCAATATATGATGGTATACGGTGCTCACTCAATTTAATTGCCCATCCTATAATTTTATGTCATACATTATTCAAATCCATACTTGAAAACAACAATGTAAACAACGATTGTTCAAATAGGCTATGTAGAGAGAATAATTTTGATTCACAATCTAGATGAGATCTAAAAAGACTACTGGGAACTCAATACAACAGAGA